>JAQMYF010000022.1:8282580-8297881 GCA_030014195.1 Neosilurus mollespiculum
CAGTCACACTCACACCTAGGGGTGATTTGGAACAGCCAATTAGCCTACCGTGCATGTTTTTGGACTGTGGGAGGAAAATTTTTTTAAATTCATAGGTTTTTTTTGTGTTGTTGTTGTTGTTTTTAGCTGTATTTCATTATAAGCGCTGCAGCAACAAAGCAGGTCTCACTCCCTCCGTCTCTCATCTGCTGAACCGCTTAATCCTCTGAGCATCTCAGTCGACACTGGGTGAAGGTGGGGTACCCCCTGAACCACTCGCCAGACCATCGCAGGGCACCACACACACAACCATTCACATTCACACCTAGGGGCAATTTGGAACAGCCTAGCCTAATGTGCATGTCTTTGGACTATGGGAGGAGACCGGAGTACCTGCACACAGGAATTCCGTCGCTGAGCCTGGACCAGCTAACCGCTACATCATGGTTCCGTCTAAAGCAGGTCTATTTTTGGGATATTTGTTTCTTAAAGTACCGCTTCATCCTCCTGTGTCACAGAGAGTCCGCAGCCTATCTCAGCCATGTCTGGGAGAAGGAAGGCTACATCCTGGGCAGCTTGCCAGTCTATGGCAAGGCAAACACACACACACACACACACACACACACACACACACCACCACCACCACCATTTACACCTACTCTTACACCTAGGAGTGGTTTGGAACAGCTAAATATGCTACTGTGTGTTTCTATGGACTGTTGGAGGAAACCGGAGAACCCGGCGGAAACCCAAAAAAGCACCGGGAGAACAGGCAAACTTTATACAGCAACGCCTTCACCAAGCCCAGGATTCGAACCCAGGATCTCTTAGATGTGAGGTGGACCGTGCCGCCCCTAATTAAAAATATAATCTCTGGGTAGATAAAGACACCCCCCACCCCACCCCCCTTTCTTCTTGAAAGCCGAACTTCTCTTGTGTTTGAATGACATACTTTTTATTTAAAGTCAAGTTTAAAGTCACAAAGCGGAGTTTTATTAGTGTATCCACTACTCGGCTAAACACGGACTTCTTCACGGACTACACAACGGCGTTAAAGAAAAAATCCTAGCATGAAATGTTTTTAAGATAAAAGTTGATGACCCGCTTATCGATCATTTCTCGACTGTATTTTTATTCTTCTGTAAGAAGTTGATTAGATTTCGCTGTCATATTAATAAGAAATGCAATGTAGCGAAAGACGGAGAACTTTTAAAGCTAGCGATCTATGAGGGGATGACCTTGTTAGCGGTATTAGCATGGAAGCTAATGGATCTGAAGGTTGAACCCACTGACTGAAAGATTAAAAGTTCTGCTGCATCTGAGTATACAGAGATGAACTCGTACTGCTGAGAATACAAGGATTGGGCGAAGTGAAAATAAAGCAATACGTTGACGAAACAAAGCAAGACCTTTGGAAAGGATCCAGTGCTTCTCGGATCTGAAGTGGAATTGGCGCATTTCCAGAAACGTGTGCACACACAAATCAGTGAAGAAGCTAGAAAACAAAGCAAGAAAGAAGAAAAAGGCAGCTGATTTTGGAATTGTTTTTAAAAAAGTTAGAAAACGTGACCAGGGAATTAAAGAGCAAGGGGATGCACAGAACGGAGGAGAGTGATACAAAGGTCAGCCAATTAGCCTAACGTTCATGTCTTAGGGCTATGGGAGGAAACCCGAAGGAGTACTCAAAGGAAACCCACGCAAGCACGGGGAAAACATGCAAACTCCAAACCAAATACCCTTGCTGAGCCCAGGACCTTCTTGTTGTGAGGCAGACGTGCTAAAAGCTACACCATCGTGCAATTTCCAGAAGTTCTGATATTCTAAGATTGTAGTTTTTAATTCTCTCTCTCTCTCTCTCTCTCTCTCTCTCTCTCTCTCTCTCTTTTTTCTCCCAGATTTCTGTGCATTCTCACCAGAACATACAGGATTTATTCTATCCTCGGTCACTAGATATTAGAATCTGCGCTCTCTGATTGGCTAATCAACTTCTAGGATATCATCTCATATCCCGTGACCTCAACGTTGCTACAGAAAATCGTCAGCTGTGACTCGTTTTTAAGCCAAATGTAGCTATTCTTACTGCCCTCTATTACCCTTCATTTAAAACTGGTTCCATGAAAAGGATCAATGTCTGGAATGAAAGTATTCGATGAATAAAAACTTGTTGTTCACCAACTGTGACTTTCTAGGCTTTTTGCGAGGAGCAAGCCTTCAGTCTTAGCCTTCAGTCCTCAGTAAGACCTAATGCCGGGGTCTGGAGGAAAGCCTATCGTATCTGGTCTGTGTAAGCTAGAAGTGCTGCTAACTAGTGTTACTAGCTACTTCCGCTAGCAAACTGGCAAACTAAGAATCAGACAGTTCTTTTATTTTTTACCACCAAACCAGCTTGCCGAAACAGTACCTCAGGCTTCAGTATAGCTCAAGAGGAGAGCACATCTTACCTGGTTTGACCAAATCAAAAGTGCTGCTAGCTACGGCCGCTAGCTAGCTCTACTAGCAACGTGGAAGGTTTTCAAGGTTACAGAGGCAAAAACGTATATTAGGTTTCCGGACATTTACTTGCCGCGCGCTGAAGCTGGGGCGTTCAGATTTGCTATGCCTGTTCTATATTGGGATATTATGAAATGGTCCTTTCGGACGGAGCATCTGGACTCCTGTGGTCTATTTTTAATTAACGTTTATTTTTATTTTTTTCCTTTATCAGACTGTTAAAGGAAAAGGCCTTCGGCTAACCTGCTACTTCCTTGCTCTCCTGAAAAATATTTTAAGGTTAGAACATATCTTTCTAAGAATTTGAAATATTTTATGTGTATAGTCTGCACATTTTGCATCATTGTATGGCTCTATTTATTCTTTATTTTAACTGGTCCCTTATTAATTTAAATTTAATTTATGGTTGGTGTTGGTTGGGTGCTGCTGGTGTAACAAAGTAATTTTATTTTTTTATTCTATTCTATTCCATTTAAATACAATCGTAAGAATGCTATATTTCTTACAATACAGAATATATGTTTAAAAAAAATAAATAATGATAATAATAATAATTCCACTCCCTCTAGTCAGATATGACTAATAGCCCACGGGGCTAATGTCCCACGGGGCTAATGTCCTGTGAGGTCACATCCAATCAAGGGTCGTGAAATAATCATTAAATACTCAGAATATTAATTTTTTTTTGTTTATACCAATTTTATTTAGATGAAATATCACCTTCGAGGTCATTACTGAGTAATACTGAATGTCTGTTCATCGTACGATAATAATTTTATAAGAGTGCACGCTGAAGTGTTTATTGTTGTTATACCACGATATTTTAATAATGTACCGATCGATTTATTTATTTATTTATTAAAGAATAAAACATTGTACTTTTGATAGAGTTCTAGTAAAGTTGTTTTTATCGTTTACATTAGAGCTGCTCTAAACCGCCACTTTCTCCTTTTCTGCCTCTCTTGAAGTGAATCACCCGCCGCTGAGTTCAAAGCAGTGTGGGGTTGTTGTTGTTTTTTTTTTTAATGGCTGCAGTTCGAATGCTTTAATCAGCTTTAAAGTTTTCTTTGGTGCTGCGGACCACACATGAGACAGACAACACAAAGTGTGTTCTACAGCCAAAGTTGACAGCTGCGATTAAACCTGGTTGAGGCAACGAACACAACAGACTTGAGCTGTTGTCGGGAATAATTTCAGTGAAAAAATGTAAATAAGAATAAAAATATATGTATATATTATATTTATATATATATATATTATATATACAGTAGTAACCGCCTCATCCTACTAGCTGTATCCTATCTCAACCGACTCTGGGTGAAGGCAGGGTACACCCTGAACAGCTCACCAGTCCATCTTAGCTAGGGGCAATTTGGAACAGCCAATTGGGTGCACAGCTTTGGGCGGTGTAGCAGCTAGCATGTCTGCCTTACAGCACGAAGAAGAGAGTGAGTGTGTGCATATCTTTGGACTGTAGGAGGAAACCGGAGTTCCTGGAGGAAACCCACACAAGCACGAGAGAACACGCGAACCCGGCTTGTGACATGCTCATGCTTGCTAACTGGCCTGGTTTAAGTCAAATCAGTTCGATTTTTGGTACTGAAACCCAGTCCTGCTTTAGCTTAAACACTGCTGCTCTGAAAAGGGTTAAAAAAACCCATTACCTCAAAGTCGTTTCATTCCCCCCACCCCTCCACCCCCCTCCACACACTGCTTTTCTCTCTGTACCTGCATCCACACACTCAGCAGGAATCCTAAGCACTTCTTTTATTTTTTGAATCTTTTCGACGTGTGTTTATGTGTAAAATCCCCATAGAGCAGCTTCCACATGTTCAGTGTTTCTATAGTTAGCTCTACGCTAATTGCAACATTACCGTCGTGATTCGTACTCCCTCCTGTGATTCACCTGCTGCATTACCTGCAACATGCCGAGACGAGACGGAGATGAGACACTGCTCTGCAATTGTTTCTTCTTTTATCTCTGTGATGCAAAAACAATTTAAATAATCGTGAACACGCGTCAACTAAACGATCATATTATCAATCCGTTCTTCATTCATCCAGTTCGGTCAGAGCTCATCGCGCATGCTTCGAAAGCCGGATCGAATTGTCGAGGGCTCCTAAGATATGTATCAGCCCTAATGGTGGCTTAATAATGAAAGGTGAAGTGTGGCAACAGAATACAGGAACAGGGTTGATGTTGTATGTGTGTACAGGGTTAGAGACATTTGGGGAATTTGATTGGACGCTTTAAGATGGCGTCCATATAGCCCGGTTTATATTCTATACCCTCTCACTCTCACCTTTGGATGGTTGAATGCTCCCCATTTTGTTCAATAATGGCAAAGTTGAAATGATGATGGTGGTGTGTTTAGGGTGTGTGTGTGTGTGTGTGTGTGTGTGTGTGTGGTGTAAAGTATGGATGGGTTGGTTATCAGGAAACACAGCAAGGAGTCTTTTGCCTGCAAATAGACGGAGGCTGAGTGAACACATGCAGCTCAGTAATCTAAGAGCAATGGCTTGAATTATACATGACTACACACACACACACACACACACACACTTTGATGTATTGCCTTATTTCAGGTAGGATAATGTTCCCACCAAGTTTTGTGAAAGTCTGTGTAAGGGTGTGGTCAGGATTTAATTCCAAGCAAGCTGCTTTTAAACCTCTGCCAACAAATTCATATTCTTTATTTAAAAAATGAAGAGGCAAGAGCACAGTGGCGTAGTGGTTAGCACGTCTGCTTCAGAAACGCACGAGGGTGTTTCTGTGTGGAGTTTGCATGTTCTCCCTGTGTGTGCATGGGTTTCCTCTGGGTATTCAGGTTTCCTCCCGTATTCTCTCACTCAGTTCTACAGACCGTAGTAGGATTAAGTGAGGGAGTGAATGAGTGAGAGAGCGAGTGAGGGAGGGAGCAAATGATAAGAGTGAGGGAGTGAGCATGTTAGTGAGTGAGTGTGAGATAGCGAGTGAGAGAGAGCGAGTGAGTGTGAGAGAGTGCGTGTGAGAGAGAGTGAGAGAGTGGGTGAGAGAGCGAGTGAGAGAGTGGGTGTGAGAGTGAGTGGGTGTGAGACTGAGAGAGTGAGTGAGTGGGTGAGAGAGTGAGTGAGTGGGTGTGAGAGAGTGAGTGAGAAAGTGAGTGAGTGTGAGTGAGTGAGAGAGAGAGTGAGTATGAGAGAGTGAGAGAGAGAGAGAGTGAGTAAGTGAGAGAGAGAGAGAGTGAGTATAAGAGAGTGTGAGAGAGTGAGTGGGTGACAGAGTGAGAGAGAGAGTGAGAGAGTGAGAGAGTGTGAGAGTGAGAGAGTGAGTGGGTGTGAGAGTGAGTGGGTGAGAAAGTGAGAGAGTGTGAGAGAGTGAGAGAGTGTGAGAGAGTGAGAGAGTGAGTGGGTGTGAGAGTGAGTGGGTGAGAGAGTGAGAGAGAGAGTGTGAGAGAGTGAGTGGGTGTGAGAGTGAGTGGGTGAGAGAGTAAGAGAGTGAGAGAGTGAGAGAGTGAGTGGGTGAGAGAGTGGGTGAGAGAGTGTGAGAGAGTGAGAGAGTAAGTGACAGTGAAAAATGTAGAACTGGGCATGAAACAAGACTTTAAATCTGCTACAGACACTGATTCACACTCGGCACATCCGGATGATATGTGCACTTAAACCCACTACTCATCTCTCGGCGCTGGCTTCAGCTGCCCTTTAGAAGCTGGAAGTGGATTTGAAATCACAGCCGGTTCGTTTCGAGCTAATCGCGTACAGTAAAGATGGTGCATGACCCAGAAATGACAGGCAGCCAGTTGTAAATGTGTTATTGTTCTGCTTGAGCCTGACAGATCAGTTCAATTTAATTCTCTCTCTCTCTCTCTCTCTCTCTCTCTCTTTCTTTCTCTCTCTCTCTCTCTCTCTCACTCTTTTTTTTTTACCTTATATGGTAGGTCTGTTTGGTCTTTCCAGGAAGGACACGCTCATTTCTGACTTTTTGTAGTAATCGAACTGCAGAATTGTAGCATTTAATTATTAATCAGGCATTAATAAAACATTGTAATTATTGATGTTGTGTGGGTTTCCTCAGGGTATTCTGATTTCCTCCCACAGTCCAAAGACATGTACATTAGTTCAACTGGAAATCCCAAATTGTTCACAGGTGTAAATAGGCATGTGTGTGGTTGTTTGTGTTTGTGTTAGTCCTGTAATAGACTGATGACCTGTTCAGGGTGTAACCCCGCCCCTCGGCCAAAGTCGGCTGGGATTGGCTCCATCTCCCCCCAACAACCCTGACGGAAAAGTAGCACAGATTATGGATGGATGGATGAATAAACGTAAATAATATTACAATGTCACAACAATGTGGACACAGGTTAAGAACTTCATAGCAGTCAGTTAATATTCACATTGAACTACATAGTGCAGGTCCCACAATAACCAGTCGGATATACACCAAATGAACGCAAAGCTCCACCAAGCCCAGCAAATATCATAGGAACCAAAATGTCAAAAAAGCATCCGAGCTCACAATGTTAAAGAATCCTTTAAAAAATTCCACGGATCTTAAATTTGATCCAAAACCTAATTAAGTCTTCCTTGTCCAAAGCCCCACCTCTGGTAGAAATTTCATCACAATCCATACAGTGGATATACAGCAATGTGACACTTCCAAAAATCCTCACATTGTTAAAGAGTCCTTTAAAAAATACCTGGATTTAAAATTTGATAATTTTTCTTCTCCAAAGCTCCGCCTCTGGTGAAAATGTCACTAAAATATAGTTATTTATATCTCTATAAATCCTTGTCAACAAGCCAATCGGAAGCCTCTTCGAATTTTTAATTGGTTCTTACTGGATGTTTTTTTTTTTTACTCCAGAGCCTGTAATGTGTGAAACTCTGAGACGGATTGGGTAAGCGCGTGAACACGCGGGTGTTTCTAATAAACCGCCGGGTGAGTGCAAATGTTAAACAGCGCACACGTTACAGTTGTCCCAGCAGCACAAAGTCGAAACAATAGCATGTGTATCGGTGTATGTACAAGAAATGCTATTATTGATCAGAGTAAAAAACAGCGGTAGTATCGGTAATCGCCTGCTGGCTGTTCTGCCATGTGTGAAGTATATTTTATTTGTTTTCAATAATCTGATTCTAATTGCCTTTTTAAAGCCTTAAAGTCAAGGACTATTAAATATTATTGAGATATTGCTGGAGATGAATAAAACTCTTTAGGGTTGTTAATTTTAGTCATGAGTGCAGCTATTCACTCTCACGCTCATACCTGAATATTTCCGAGCCGTTCACATTTTTATGAAAATGGATTTAATTACAATTTATAAATCTTCCCTGAAAGACCGAGAGCTGAACATATTTCCATACGAATAGCAAACATGTTCACTGCATTAGCCAGTTAAGCCTGCATTGGGTTCGTGTTCGGAGATGTGTGTATTCTGATGGATTTTTGCCATATTCCTTCCATTCACACCGATTCCCTGGAACCCCTCGAAGAGAGAGTGCAGTCTTTAAAGGAAAAATCAACCTTAAAAATTTGCATATTAATTGATGTGACGTTCAGAGACAACTCTGTATTAAATAAAGGAACATGGGGGCATTTCCAGACATTAATTACAATGCCAGATCCCTCACTGAGACACTGATGATGATGGTGATGACGGTGGTGATGATGGTGATGGTGATGATGATGATGATGATGATAATGATGATGGTGATGATGATGGTAAAGATGATGATGGTGGTGGTCGTGGTCATGATGATGGTGATGGTGATGGTGATGATGATGATGATGATGGTTAAAGATGATGGTGATGGTGGTGGTGGTGGTCGTGATAATGGTGATGGTGATGATGATGATGGTGGTGGTGATGATGATGATGATGATGATGATGGTAAAGATGAAGATGGGGATGGTGATGACGGTGGTGATGATGGTGATGATAATGATAGTGGTGGTGGTGATGGTGATGGTGATGATGATGATGGTAAAGATGAAGATGGTGGTGATGGTGATGACGGTGGTGATGATGGTGAAGATAATGATGATGGTGGTGATGGTGATGGTGATGATGGTAAAGATGAAGATGGTGGTGATGGTGATGACGGTGGTGATGATGATGATGATGATGATGATGATGATGGTGATGATGGTGATGGTGATGATGATGATGGTAAAGATGATGATGATGGTGATGATGATGATGATGATGATGGATATGATGAACAATGCCTGCTTTATGTAATAATGAAAAACTGCAAGTGTGCGAGTTTTATTCAATCAATATTCACTCCCGAGATTGCAGACCAATCATATCGCCCCATTCTCGTCCAATATATCCGAACTATGTTTACATCACTACCGTATGGAAATATTATTTTCAAAGCTCTCTGTCTTAAAGAGCACAATAAATACAGGTTTATATGGCTCTGGAAAGCTGTACCGTGGTCATAGGCGGTTCTACTCTGGAATAATGATTTCGAGTTAAATCTGCCAATTACGAATAAAAGAATATTTATGGCGAAGGACACGGCTGCAGACAGACTGATTATCTGTCGCCAGAAGGAGCTGTGTTCTGTCAGTAGAGCGCTGGCTCTTTGCATTATTGGATATTTACAGTCCTGAACTTGCGGCTGTTTCACCGCGTGAAGCTACTGACGCCAATCTTGATATAATATATTGGGCAATTATTGAAGTGAAAAGTGAGAGTGACCCTGCAGTCAGGCTCTACTGTGCCGTCTATTTATTTACTTACTCCAAAAAGTCACTATTTTTCTTAGGATTAATGGGCTGGGATTGTGTCCTACATGGCCTATTTCTTTATATTTCTTTACTGTCCTTCATGCACAACTCAACTCTATTCTACACTATTCACTTTGGGTAGCAGATACTCCTTATTTTTTATTATAGCTTTAGTGCCCCCTCAGTGAAGCTGGTCATTGGTGCTATTATCTATATGGTCGTGGGGGAAGCTTGAACCAATCCCGGCTGACATCAGGTCAGAGGCGAGGTACAGGTCGGCAATAGGATTAAAGTCAGGACTCTGGGGTGCCAATACATATGTGAAAATGATTCCTTATGCTACCTGAACCACTCTTTCACTTTTTAAATCCCCAGTTTTATATTCATATCATACATTCAGGTCATCAGCTGACTTCATTTTATTGCCACATTAATGTTGCTGAGCCTCAACTGGACCAACTGAAACAACAATGCAATGTTGATTATATGCTCTTTAAATCATATCAAGCATTATTATGTCATAAGCTTGGCCCACGAACTGATACAGGTTCTGAGGTCATAGGTCAAAGGTCAAGGACAGATGAGGTCATCTAAGAAAAACATTTAGACGCTCTACAGGCTGAACATCTAGACAGATTATGATCAATTTTTCAATAATTACGAAGCACAAATGGCCCATGAACTGGTACACGTTCGAAGGTCATAGGTCAAAGGTTAAGGTCACATAAGGTCATCTTAGAAAAATATTTAGACGCTCTACAGGCTGAACATTTAGACAGATTATGACCAAACTTTAGTATTTACTCAGTACAACGGGCCATAGGTCATAAGTCAAAGGTTAAGGTCACGAGGTCATCTTAGAAAAAAATCTTTTGGGTGCTCTGTAGGTTGAAAGTCTGGACAGATTTTGACCAAACTTTTTACTAATTACTCCTTACAAAAGGCCTATCAAACTGGACCTGGAACAGGTTCTGAGGTCAAAGGTCAAAGGTCAAGGTCACATGAGGTCATCTTAAAAAAATGTTTAGACACTCTACAGGCTGAATATCTAGACAGATTATGACCAAACTTTCAGTAATTACTTAGTACAAATGGCCCATGAATTGATACAGGTTCTGAGATCATCGGTCAAAGGTCAAGGTCAGATGAGGTCATCTAAGAAAACTCTTGAGCACACTCTGCTGCCTAAACACCTGCATGGATTTGGAGCAAACATTCAGATGTCACTCATTACTAAATAATCATAACCTGGTACAGGTACCTGTAAACATAGGTCAGGGTCACAGTTCAAGCACACACTAAAAGGGTCTACAGAGGAGGCGTACCGGGCAACGCACTGCGTCGAGAACTTCTGCGTTTTTCTTTAGATGGTAAATTGCATTTAAAGAGTTCAGCCTTTTCCTTTAAAGCTCCTTCTGTCCATGAGTTTTACAATCGTGAGCTCTTTCCCACAAACACACACAGATCCACAGACAGCTACAGTGCAGCCTCCTTCTCCTCCAATGAGACAAGACTATCGCCATGGCAACCTGACAAAATATTTCTGCCTGGTATAATATTGACTGTAAATTGAAACAATGAAAAGACAGGAAGACAATTTCCCTGAGAATGTAAAGGAGCTTAAGGACTGTGTACAGAAGTGTATCATCACACACTCACATTACAACGCGAGCTCCATACCAACCTCGGTGAAGAAAAAGAACTCCAACCCCGTCTGGGGAACAAACCACAGCATTTTCACTCCATGATTAGTGCTGATTCTTGCCTTGGGGCTGTTCTGCACCTACCCACCCTGTTAGTTTGTATTATACAGTACTTTAGAGATGAGGGGATAGTTATGGGTACTAGTGAAGGGGGTGTGTGCGACAAAAAGTGAAGGTAAGAAGTTGAAGGAAAGAGTTGAATTTAAATTCCGCATCAGAAATCGTGCAGCCTCACTCCACCACCGTACCCCAGCGAGTCCCATAAGAGACACTAGAACTCACCTTGAAAGAGATTCCCCATCAAAGCTTCTGACATCAACACCGAGGGAGATAAACAGCACACCGACACTGCGTCGCAGGAAATGATGCGGACTTGTATACACTGCACCGCACATATTAACACTAATGCTTTGGTTATTTTGTTTGCACCAGTTTTATTAAAAGTTTGCCCACGCTGCCTTTTTTTTAAACTCTCGTAAGGATTGAGGAGAACTTTCTAAAAACTGAAAGTACCAGTCTATGTGGAGACTTCAGATGTATTAACTTCTTTAAAGCTACGGTTGGTAGTCTGGAAAGCTTTGAAAAATTTGAAAGTAGTATGTCTTCTGGGCTACCACTGAGCTCTTCCCTGTCCTTTGCGGCCCTCCAAAGCCATGGCAGGAATAGAAAGCTGAAAAAAAAAAGCCGGGACTGGGACCGAAAGGTTGCAGGATCGATACCTGAACCAGCAGGAAAAATGTGTGGCGGTCGGGGAGTGAGCAGCACCTTCCTCCATCTTCACGACTTAAGTACTCTTGAGCACTCTCCGGGCACTGCAATGTGGCTGCTCACTGCTCGGAGTGTGTGTGTGTGTGTGTGTGTGTGTGTGTGTGTGTGTGTGCTCACTTTGGATGGGTTAAATGCAGAGGCAAATTTCAAATGACAGATTGATACAGTATATGAAAAATCTAAATCAAAAATCAAAAGTAGGGTGAAGCACGAGCAGGGAGGAACAGACGCTTTCGATTTTATATTTCCCAGTGGACTGCAAGGCAGTGATTGGTTGGCATTTTTTTGCAGGATTACAGCAGCCACAAATTACAGATTTAGTTTTTTTTTATCAGACCTTTTTAAGTCTCATTATTATTGATTGCTGTTGGGGTTTAAAGACCATTTGTGTATACAGTAAAAAAATTACCAACCCTAGATTTAAACCTTGCTTGTATTTACAGAAAAATCATAGGAGATATTAAATATTTGTAATAGAAAGGATTGCAAACTGTGTTCCTGGCAGTTCTTATAATCTGTTTCTGGAAATTATAATTAATTTGCAATTGTGAAACTTTGTCCTCAATTCAACTGTCATAAAACCAACACAATACATCCTACAAACAAATCAAGTTTGAACATGAATCATTTGAAACAAAAGACAGAAGAACAATAACATTTGCCGAACAAGAGCATTCAGAGAGCGCAAACCCCCACCAACATTTTTAACATTCTGTAACTGGCAAAATCAATAAGTGAACGTCTTCGCCTGCTGTATATTTGATTTAACTGACCGTGATAAAAAACAGAGTTAACAGAACCCTTCAAGTTTTGTCCTGATGTGATGAAATTTTGCCGACGTATAAGCTTCTGAACCTGTTAAGTAGGATTTCTTACATTAAATTCAAATTGCCAGGGAAATGCACAGTTCTGATCAGATCGGGATGAAATTTATAATAATTAATAATATCAAACCTTAGGATTCTGAACATACGGCGCAAATTTAGTTCCAATGTGATGTGTTTTGACTGAGATATGATTTTTAAACTATTTTGGCCCATTATAAGAGATAGGGATTTTTCTTTAAATTTGATACATTTCTGTGATGTCATCAATGTCTGGATTCCTACCAAATTTTCTTGGGAACATCCTTGGGCGCTCACAGTCCCATCCTTAAACATTCAGATTAATCTGTCAAAAACTGTGGACAGGAAGTCCAGGAGCAGACAGACAAATTTACCCACATCGATGGAAACATAACCCCACTTGGTGGAAGCGATTACTGGGTGGGTTCCGTTCACTCAGAATGGTTCCACATCAAGTTCCAGTTCTGACAGCCAAGAACAAGGATTTCACTGCGTTTCAGACTGGAATTAAAAAAAAAAAGATACATCTTGCCTAGTCTGATAAACCTCAATTTTTGCTGAAGCACACAGATGGTGGGGTTGGAACTCAGTGCCAACGGAATGAATTCATGGAGCCAAGCTGCCTTGTGTGAACAGTCCAGGCTGGTGTAGGTGTGACAGTGGTGTGAGGAATATTCTTAGTATATTTTGACCCTGTTAATACTGCTCAATCATCCCTTAAGTGCCATAACACCATCTCTCCAGGACAGAGAGTGTTGGGATTTCTTGATATCGTAAAAAGCTTTTGTGGTTGTTGCTTTTACTCAGATAAAAAAGAGGATAACAATATCAACATTACAGGGGCCTGTTCACTTCAAGGTGAAATACAGTGGAATCTCTTGGAAATAAAATGGAATTGGATCCACAATGTCCTACTGAAACCATTTGGTTCCTCTTGTACGCGAGGGTTAATGACCCCTGCACCGGCCGCCATGATATTAATAACATCACCATCTTTTCTATTTCTCTTGAAATCGTTTCCCTTCTTCTCTTCCTTAACACTCGATCTCAGACTTTTCCACTTTCTACCAATCGCTGTTGCGCCGCCGAGTTTTCACACATGCACAAGATCGTTCCTCCGGTCACGCCGTCACAACAGATGCAGAACGAAAACAGGATGTAGAACAGGTGAGTAAGAGACACTAAGCCTGTGAGCTGGGGTGGTTTCACCAGGAAAACCTTTATATTCATCCAAAATGAAAGATAAAGCACTCTGGGTACTCAATCATGAACAGGCTTCTTTAACACCAACTGCCAATAAATGAGCAGATGGACAGGTCTGTATATTTAAAAAAAAAAAAAGAAAGAAAGAAAAAAAGAAAGTAAGAAAGAAAGCAAGAAGAAAAGACTTGACGTGTCCTTGTGGAGATGCCACGTGTACTATATGGACAAAAGCTTATGGACGCTTGACCATCAACACCCATATGACGCTTCTTCCCAAGGTTGGTGCCACAAAGTCATAAGCACACAATTTTGCAGAATGTGGAGAGTTTGAGTTGAAAAAAAGAAAAAATGCCATTGTTTTAACTTTGAGAAAGACAAGTTTTTCAGTTGGCCTGGCGAGCTGTCCAGGGTGTACCCTGCCCTCGCCCAGAGTCGGCTGAGATGGGTGCCAGCCTCCCCGCGACCCTAATTAGGATTAAGCGGTTCAGAAAATGAATGAATGAATGAATGAACTTTTTCAGTAGCTTTAAAATAAAGCTGCTGACAAAAGTTTTTGAAAGCTACTGGCAAAAGGTCGTTCGTTTTTTGTTTTTTTGTTTTTTCTATGTAAAGCTGCTTAAAAATGTTTTTTCTCATAATTAAAGCAATGGCACTTATCTGTTTTTGAACTCGAACTCTTCATGTCTTCTTCTTTGGGTTACAATTTCGCTTCACTAGAACTAAGAGGCTCAAACCTGTTCTAGCAGGACTGTTCCCCCCTGCGCACACGATGAGCTCCATGAAGACGTGCCTTGCCAAGGTTGGAGTGGGAGAACGTGATTTGGGAGGAACTTGAATGAAACCTGGAGTCCAACCATCACGAAACAAATATGAGTGTTATGGTCACGTGTCTATTAACATCTGTCCATGTAGTGTATGTATATGTGGTACAGGACGACCTAAACCTTCGACATATTGCATGTGTGTCATTTCTATATATGTGTACGGTATTACTACAGTGTATCCACCATTACCCCCCCACTCCCTCCCCCTTTATTGCCTGCTGTGCCGTGTTGTGCAGCTTCCCTTATGAATAAATCTAAACCGCCTCTGAGAAACTTGTGAAAAGTTCTGAAAGGTTATTACATTATCGCCTCAAGCCGACACGTAACCTTCCACAAACCTCATTTTCTGTTGTGGAAGTTACCGGAAAGGAACACACCGATGAAAGATCATGAGATATTTCCGAGTACTTGAATAAATATTCCATTCACAAGCTCGTATAACCTTTTCTTCTTGTATATACGTATTTGCAATTTATATGAGTGTGCGTGGCTTTTTTTTTTTTTTTTTTCCTCGGGTTTGACCTTTTCAACTTCATTAATTGGAATCTCGTACCGTAGTTCTTTCCCTCTGGGCAATTTACTGCTCTGGACACCTTTGGTGCTCCTGCTTCGTATTTTGTCTTTGTTTAAAGCGATGATTTTTTTATTCATTCATTCATTCATCTTCTTCCGCTTCTTCCGGGGTCGGGCCGCGGGGGGCAGCAGCCTAAGCAGTGAGGTCCAGACATCCCTCTCCCCAGCCACTTCCTCCAGCTCTTCCGGGGGGACGCC
>JAQMYF010000022.1:8324518-8342059 GCA_030014195.1 Neosilurus mollespiculum
AGCGCCCCCCTGTGGACAGTGCAGGTGTGTGTTATTACCCGCACCCCCCCGTGGACAGTGTAGGTGTGTGTTATTATGAGCGCACCCCTGTGGACAGTGCAGGTGTGTTATTACCAGCGCCCCCCTGTGGAGAGTGTGTGTCGTGAGCGAAGCCGAGCTCCTCCAGCACGTCAACGTTTTGTTTTTGCAGCTTGCGCACACACAGCATGAGCCTCTTGATGTCTCCAAGCACTTTGAGCTCGAGTGGCGGTGAACGCAGGTCATACTCGGTCAGAGTGAGGAGGCTGGTACCATCCAGGCGGTGTTTATTACACAGCAGCTCCACATAGTCGCTGAACCCTTCATCACGCAGCCAGCGGCCTACCTGCTTCACCGTCCAGGAGCGAACGTTCACCGCCATCACTCTGCTACACTTACACACACACACACACACACACACACACACACACACACACTTCAGTTCAAACACTCATCAATTTTATCTTTCAGAATTCTAAATAAAGACATGAAATGAATATTTCCACCACTACAGCTATCAGGAAACTAAAGAAGTGTGTAAATCACTCATATACTACACCGGACTGGTGCAATCTGACTGGCGAGCAAACTGTGACATATTAGACATTACTCCATGTGGATAATGCTTGAATTAAAATAATGTTTTTCACATAGAGCAGGCAGCATATCCTTTATCACGCTTTAAAATGGAAAGATAAACCTTAAAAATCTAAATTTAAATTAGCGCTTTAATGTTTCTGTGTAGTACCTCCTTAAACTCTGAATGGGGTTTAAAGGGACGCCATGACACCTCTTATTCAATACACCTGCTTCACGCATGCACTTGGAGCTCTGTGCATCACTCATGGTTTAAAAAAGGCATAAGAATCTTCAGTGTCTATCAACCCGGAGATCACAAGTTCGAATCTGGGTTGATGCCACAGCCATCCGTGACCGGGAGTCCATGGAAGCTAATTGGCTCCCATAGGAGGGAGGGATGGCATACGCTCACTTCCCTGTCACTCACAGCAATCACCAGCCAATCATTTGCCTCGGATGCCACGGAGGGGGCGTGTGCTTGCTTGCGCCCCTCCCTGGTCGGTGGTGGGCGTGTGATGGGGAAGGCAAAAGTTGATGGGTGGGAAAATGGGGGGAAAATCCAAAAAAAAAAAAATCAATAAATTTAAAAAAAGAATCTCTAGTGTGCTTTTTTTGTGCTTATATTCCTGTATAAATTTACTAAAACAATCCTCAGGCACAGTGGATGTTGTTCCATGGACATTTGTTTCTGATTCTGAAATCCAAGAAAATTACCGTAACAACATCATCAAAAAAAATTACAAAGAAAGTTTTTCAAGTTTCACATTTTCTTAAATTAAAACAGCACTTTATTCAAACTGTAAAAAGTTTCAAAAGATGTCATGATGAAGGGCATGGGACCACTGTCACACTTTAAACATGGAAATATGAACCATAAAAATACAATTTTAGTTTGATTTTTTTATGTCGCTGTGCAGTTCACTAACACAATTATGAATTATTTGTTTTCAAAGTGATAGTTAATTGTTATTTATCATACTCATGGTATAGGAAAGGGCAGGGCGCTACTGTGGAGAACAACACTGGATATCATGGCATTCTGATAAAACTGTTATATTGCACAAACTTATTATTATTATTACTATTATTATATTGTTGGGACTGTTCACATTAATCTTACATAAATACATACTCATTTAAATCTTTTAATTTAGTTTAGCAATTTCATTCATCCATTCATTCATTTTCTGAAGCGCTTCATCCTAATGAGGGTCACGGGAAGGCTGGCGCCCATCTCAGCCGACCCAGGACGAGGGCGGAGTACACCCTGAACAGCTCGACAGCCCATCGCAGAGTTTAACAATTTATTATTCAAAATTTTATTTGTCACTGATTGATATCACTTAATGTTAGTAAATGATAAATATAAATACTCATTACTGTGATATTTAATAATTTATTATGTATATAATAATCCTATTTTAAAGAAGTCATGGCTGAAATGAGCTCATTAAATAAGATTTACAAAGCCAGGTTAATAATTTACCTGTTACATGAATAATAAAATAAATGTATGATAAATAAATAGAATAAACACCTCCAGCTACAGGAGTGGATTAAATGATAAACTCACAGAAAAATGTCACCACAAGCATAAAAAATATAAAATGAACCGCCGGAAGTGAATCGAAATATAAATCGTATTAATTTTAATTCTTTCTTCTGACCTATTATCATTATTATATTATAAAATCCTGAAGATAATCTGGATTTATAACCATCAATGAGTCTCAGTAACAGCTGCCACTACTGTACTGTTAAGGTTAGCTTAGCATTAGCTCATGCTAGCTAGTTAGTGTAGCAAGCTAAACATGTTAGCTTCGAGAGGACAGGGTTAGCTGAGCAGTCTTTAGGAATGTCCACTGAAGAAAAGGAAAGACTTTAACTCACAAATAAAACGAATTAAAACCTTCATCCGTCTGAAAATCACAGCTAAGAGGCTAACGCTAGCTAATACAGCAGCAGGAGAGAGAGAGAGAGAGAGAGAGAGAGAGAGAGAGAGAGACTTACCACAGGTCTGATCAGACTTAAACAAATAAACGGGGTTTAAAAGAGGGTTAGTGATCATCACTGTCTAACTGACCTGACCACACACACACTGTAACACAGAAATACACACCCATTCCCACACACTCATTCTCACTGCTTCCTCTGCCTGTGTTTTCACCTGTGTCTGTTGCCAGATTGCTAGAAGCTATTCACAATGGTTGCCAGATTGAAATATTATCGTCCTAATGGTTGCCAGATTGAAGTATTATCCTCCCAATTGTTGCCAGATTTGAAGCATTTAAACATTTTAAATGAAATACACTCAGGGTTCAAAATCAAATTTTATTTGTCACATACAAATTATACACAGTACAATATGTAGTGAAATGTTTTGTACGACTGTCCAAAATGTAAAGAATAAACTATCAAAGCAACAAGAAGAAAAAGAACAAAGGTTAGAAACCTTAATGTTTCATGGGTTGAAAGTGAGCCAGAGAAAAGTCAGCGCAAACCACAACAATCCCACATTCTTCAGTTTTCTGTTTGGCAATATTTAGTTCAGTGACATCCACAGAGCGTGTGGCGAAGAATTGTTTTGGTATATATTACATGGGAACATCAGTGCATAAAATGAGATTTCTATGGTTTATTTTTGTAAATCATGACAGACACATGATCCTGAGTGTACAGACGAACAGGTGAAGAGCTGTGTAACTTTTTACAGTTTAATTCTATGTTACAGAAAAGTAAACTAAAACAAGATTTCAAATTGTTTATATTTACATGTTTTATCCAGAAAAAGGCCGTTTACGTGAGCTCTGCGCTTCGACCTTCGATTACAGGAGAAAGCTGCAGTGGAAACTCCACCATAACAACATGAGAAAGTTTTGGAGTGGTATGAAGACCATCGCTGGTTTCAGGCCATCCAACAGCAGAGGAGCTGAGGGCGGTGAGGACAAGGCCAACAAGCTGAATATGTTTTTTAACAGATTCGGCTCTTCAGGAGCAAGCCCGAAATGCCCTGCCACACCACCCTCTCTCTCCCCCTCTCCTTACTGCACCTCTGCCTCCTGTGATGGACCTGACAATCCTCCCACTCCTGTCAACTTCACCTATAATCAGGTTGAACAACAACTAAGAAGACTACGCTTAGGCAAGGCAGCAGGACCAGATGGGGTGAGCCCCGTGTCCATAAAGCCTGTGCCCCCCAGCTCTGTGGAGAGCCTGAGTCTACAAAGGGTCCCAGTGCGGTGGAAGACAGTCATGCCTCATTCCTGTACCAAAGACACCACGTCCCAGTGGCCTCCAGGACTACAGACCTGTGGCACTGACTTCACATGTCATGAAGACCTTCGAGACCTCCAACTCATGGTTAGACCACATGTGACCCCCTTATGTTTGCTTACCAGCCTCGTCTCTGAGTCGAGGACGCCAACATCTACCGTGTCTACACCCACCTGGACCAGCAGGCGAGCACTGTCGGGGTCATGTTTTTTTACTTTCCCAGTGCATTCAGTACCATCAGGCCGACCCTCCTGGGTGAGAAGCTGACAGCGATGTAGGTGGATGCCACTCTTGTGTCCTGGATTGTGGACTACCTGACCAGAAGACCACAGTATGTGTGCCTGATGTCACAGAGTGTGTATGTCAATTTGTATGTGATGATGTCACAAAAGGAGCAGGTCATTCAGTAAGCGATGGCCAGTCTCTGTGACTTCTTCACAGTGTAGGTCAGGGGACACACTGGCAGAACACTGGAACAGAAACACAGAGGCAGAAGGACATGGAATCCGGCAACTGATAGAGCATCACTAAATAAAGGAAGTGTGGTCTCTATGTGTCAGTTGTTTAAATAATGCAGGCATGGTCTATATGTGTCAGTTTTAATAAAGGAAGTGTGGTCTCTATGTGTCCAGAGAAGAAGGAGTATGCGAAGTGGCTGGGGAGGGACGTCTAGACCTCACTGCTTAGGCTGCTGCCCCCTGCGACCCGACCCCAGAACAAGCGGAAGAAGATGAAGATGAAGCTGAAGGTCTCTGTGAGTTACCATAATCCTGTGATGTGTTTATTTGATAGAAATGTGGGTTACAATCACAGAGTAAACACCAAACATATTATATTATAGCAGTTTAATTTTAGAATAGAGGTACAGAGGTCTGCACCTGCCACTGTCCCACATGGGTATGTGTGTGAGTGTGTGTGAGTGTGTGATGGACACTCAGCGTGAACCCCCCTCAGTGAAGGATCTGGAGAGGATTCTGTATGGAGGGAAACGAAGCGAAAATCATGCGGACGAGGTCTGGCCTAACCTGTTCCTAGGAGACATGTGAGTTCAGAAAGTATTAAAGGGGAAATAATTAAATCATGGTGTACGGCCAGAAATAAATGTTTTACTTTGATTTTCACAACTTTACAATTCAGCATTCCTGCATTACACACCATGAGAGCACCGATCAGTTGTTTCATTTCATTCATACAATGCATCAGCTCTGTAACATTTCCATGAACACTGTTGACATCTGGCAAGTTAGTGAGTGTACACCTTGCATCCATGTTACTTTCTAGCATCTTCTCAGATGTTTGGTCCTTTCTGTAGGTCGATAGCTAACAATCGCTACAGCCTGTGGAAGCTCGGGATCACACATGTGCTGAACGCTGCTCATGGGAAAGCACACTGCCTTGGTAGCCACAAGTTTTATGGCTCATCTGTGGAGTACTACGGCGTTCCTGCAGATGATTCACCGACCTTTAACCTGTCACATTACTTCCAGCCATGTGCAGACTACATCCATGACGCTCTAAACTCTCCTGGAGGTAAAGTTACACCATCATCCCTGACACTCAGAACCACCTTTAATCCTCCTGCATGAACATTTTCACTATACGCTGTATGGACAATAAGTATTTGCACCCCTTACCATCACACCCATTTTATTCATTCATTTTCTAAGCCGCTTAATCCTAATTAGGGTCGAGGGGAGGCTGACGCCCATCTCAGCCGACTCTGGGCGAGGGCAGGGTACACCCTGGACAGCTCGCCAGGCCATCGCAAGGCCATCAGACACACATCCATTCACACTCACACCTAAGGGTGATTTGGAACCACTCTATTTAGAGATAGGTCAAGATCTTACCATTGCTGAGTGAAGGTTGGAATAAAAACCAGGGGGTTATCAGAAATTCACTCAGCAGCTTAGAAATAAAGAATAAAGAAACTTTCACTTACAGTTTTCGTGGAGGTTTTTTAATCACCACCATTTCTGAACCCTGACCACACCCAGGCATGGATTTTCAACAAATGTGGTGGAAACACTACCCTACTTGAGGCCCGAGATGATTTGCTGTTTGGAATGTCTGGGTCCATGGTCAAGTTAGAGCAAAGTCACAAATTTTTGGCGACTGAGCACTTATAACTTTGAAGCAAATGCTGATAACTGTTACTGTGGAAACACTAACAGGAAATAATATATGGACTTTCACATGAGAAAATTTCCTTTGACCTTGAGTGACCTTTAAAGGTCAAAATCCAGCAATATTTTAAATCCTTCAAACAATTGAGTTTTACCACTCATTTAGTCACAACCATGTACTATAGAACATATAATAAGACAAGCACAGTCATTCATTTATTCATTCGTTTTCTGAACAGTTAAATCCTACTAGGGTCACGGGGAGGCTTGCACCCTGAACAGCTCGCCAGTTTGTCACAGGGCCAACACACACACAACTATTCACACTCACACTCACACCTAGGGGTCTTTGGACTATAGGAGGGAACCAGAGTACCCAGAGGAAACCCATGGAAGCATGGGAGAGAACATGCAAACTCTACACAAAACCTTTGTCACTGAGCCCGGGACTCAAATCCAAGACTTTCTTGCTGTGAGGCAAATATACTAACCAATACGTCACTGTGCCTACCTGTAAGATAAGTACATGGGTATCTAAAACCAGTACCCATGTCGGGAACATTTACTACATTATCCATGCTGTGGGGCAGAGCTGTATGTATTCAGGGTCACATATTTTCCTGATCTGATGTTTCAGTATTACTAACTTTTCAGTATTCCTGGAATTCCCAAATATATATTATTTGAATTTATTTGAATTGTAAAGATATTCAACTTTGCTTCATCTATACTGGTGTGTATTATTCCTTTACAAACTTGTCGGTGGTAGGGTGCTGGATTACTGATCCAGGGTTGGGGGTTCAAGCCCCACTATCAACGGGGTTGTCACTGCCATCCCCACAGTGCAGCTAACTGGGTTATTAAAGGACAGCCATGTCTCTTACTGTCTGTGGTAATGTAAAAGAACCATTGCTGATTTTCGTCAAGAGTAGCTGCATAGCCGTCAGCGTGTTTCTGCCCTGCGATGGCTTGGCGAGCTGTCCAGGGTGTACGGCTGAGATGGGCGCCAGCCTCCCCGCGACCCTAATTAGGATTAAGCGCTTCAGAAAATGTTTTTGGACTGTGAAAGGAAACCGGAGTGCCCAGAGGGAACCTACGCAAACACGCTGTGAACATGCAAACTCCACACAGAACCGCCTGAGCACAGGACTCCAACCCAGGACCCTGTTGATGTGAGGCGGACGTTCTAACCACTACACCACCGTGCTGCCCAAGACCCAAAATGAAAAACCTTTAAAATTCAAGTTCCTTATGATTGGTTTAAATATGTAACGTCTGTACTCTACATAAAGTGTGAATGTGTGCATTCAGCTCAGGTCTTCCACGATTGATTGTTGGCATCCGTCTGTCTCGAAAGACAATGGAGATTGCGACTCCGGAGTCGGTCTGTGGTGGAAATACGGCGCCTGCTGTGGCTGTAGAGACCAATTGTTAAGCGTCAAGCCTCGTTACAGTAGGCGCTGACTCTTCTCTCTCTCGTCTGCGCGCTCCTCCCTCCTCTGCTCTGTTGTCATAATGTCCGACTTGAGGGCAAGCTGGCAACCACTGCAATCTGCGCCTGCTGCTTCAAGGCTCTCTGGAGCAACGTTGCCTGCTTTGAGGTCTCTGAAGAACCTCTCAGCATTATTATGGTGCCAATCAGCGTGGGGTCTCCACTCAGGAGCCCCACTATAATATTGTAAAAGATATCATGAGCAAAAAAACCATCACAGAGTTGAGATGTGTACTGATATGTGTAATATCTTCCCAAGTTCTTCAGATAAAAATGTTATCGCATGTCAGAGCTGGATGCTGTAATAACTGGTTGTTAATGAGTGAGCCCTGTGCTTGTGTTGCAATATTTCTGCAGTATGACAGCTAATAATTGTCTGTTGTTTATCAGTTTGAACTTTGCCTTCTGGTGGCAAGTTCTGAATTTTATAAAAAAAAAAAAGTTCCAAGCAAAGCTGAAGATCTAAAACTGTGTGAAGAACATCTAAGTACCAGATTCAAGTTTGTGCTAGAACATAAACACGTAGTGGGTGAAGGTGACTGTGGGGAGATGGGGGATGTATTTGGATAGTTCTTGTAATTTCCCTCTTCTCAAAGATATTTTTTAATAATCGGCGAACGTGGGGATACGTGCGTGTCTTCTCATCTTCTGGATCTGCTGGTTCATCCTGATGCTCTGTTTCTACGGTTTTCTGCAGTGCTGTTGCGGATGCTAGCGGGTGGATACATTAAAGATTCCCCAAACCTCATTCTCACTCATCTCACTCATTTGCCAAGCCGCTTAAACCTATTAGGGTCCAGGGATGCTGAAGCCCATCTCAGCCGACACTGGCCGAAGGTGGGGTACACCCTGAACAGCTCACCAGACCATTGCACGGGCAATGCACACACAACCATTCATACTTACACTCACACCTAGGGGCATTTTGGAACAGCCAATTAGCCTAATGTGCAAGTCTTTAAACTGTGGGATGAAACCGGAGTACCCTGAGGAAACCCACTCAAGCACAGGGAGAACATACACTCCACACAGAAATGCCCTCGCCGAGCCCTGGACTCGAACCCAGGACGTTCTTGCTGTGAGACAGATGTGCTAACGACTACTTTAATGGATCAATGACCCTGATGCTGTAGTTTTGTTTCCTTGTTAAACAGCTGCTGTAGTCATAGAGACCCTCTGTGGTTATTCTTGTACTTCAGGTCATCAGGCTGTGACGTGGCTCCTGACTTTGTTTATTGTTGAATCATATCAGACTCTCTTTGGAATCCTAGAAAAATATGAACACTCAAGCCCTGCAGTCATCCATCTGGAGCAAAATCTCAAAAATCATATCTCGCAATGTTAAAACGTCCTTTCAAAAATTCCCAAGTCCAGATTTTGATCGGGATCATCTCCAAAATCTAAAGGAGGCACCCTTGTCCAAAGCCCTGTTTCTGTGTGGAGTTCTCACCCATGCTTGCATAGGTTTCCTCTATGTACTCCGGTCTCCTCCAGCAGTCACAGCCATTCACACTCACATCTAGGGGCAATTTGAAACAGCCAGTTAGCCTAATGTGGACAGCACCATGGCGTAGTGATTGGCACATCCAACTCATAGCAAGAAGGTCCTGGGTTCGAGTCCCTGGCTTGGGCATTTCAATGTGGAGTTTTTGTGTGGGTTTCCACCGGGTACTCTGGTTTCCTCCCACAGTCAAAAGACATTCACATTAGACTAATTGGCTGTTTCAAATTGCCCCTAGGTGTGAGTGTAACTATGAATGATTGTGTGTGCATTGCCCGTGCAATGGTCTGGTGAGCTGTTCAGGGTGTACCCAGGCACCCAGTGTTGGCTGAGATAGGCTCCAGCATCTTGGGGTGCATGCAGGCATGCAAAATTATTATGAAACTATGGTGTTTTTTTTAGTTTTAAAATAATAATATTAATGTGGGGCGGCACGGTGGCACAGTGGTTAGCATGTCCACCCCACAGCGAAGTCTTGGGTTCGATTCCCGGGCTCGGGGTGATTCTATGTGGAGTTTGCATGTTCTCCCCGTGCTTGCGTGGGTTTCCTCCCACAGTCCAGTTTGAATGGTTGTGTTTGTTGGCCCTGCAATGGTCTGGCGAACTGTTCAGAGTGTACCTTGCCCTCGCTCAGAGTCGGCTGAGATGGGCGCCAGCCTCCCTACGACCCTAATTAGGATTAAGCAGCTTAGAAAATGAATGAATGAATATTAATGTGTGTGTGTGTGTGTGTGTGTGTGTGTAGCGCTTTCTACTCTACCCACACATCTCTCAACCTGTCTGCTCCATGTCTCTCCTGTCTCCCTACTCGTCCTCTACCTCACTATCTCAACAATGTACTTTCATCTGATAAATATCACACACACACGGAAGGTCATGGAAGGTGAGTGAAGAAGATTTTTATTTTTTTCTCTCAGGGAATTTCGTACGTCTGGAGAAACAGCTGATTCACTTCTCTCTCTTTTTTCCTTTTTAGTCTCTTGCTCTTTCTCTCCTCTGGCATTAAGAAGCATCGGGGAGTGAAGCTAAATGCCTCGCTTCAGAGAGATAACCTTTTCCAGAGGGTACGAGCATTAGTAACCTCTTTCTCTGAGGGCTAAACAAATGTCTGCGCTTCCCTTTTTTCTTTAGTTTGATGTCTCTATTGCTGAGAAACATGACAGCAAGGTATATAAAAAAAAATTCCTTATGACCTTCATACGGTTCAACCTGATTTATTTTACTATTATTCTGATTTTACGCCACCTTATTTTAGCCGCGCTACACAGTGAAAGAGACGAACCCAGCAGGCTGATATCAAATACAAGTGTGTTTTCAGTCTTTTCTGGGTGTCACATGTGAGTCTTTAGGACGTAAAGCGTTTATATTGGCTAATTCGTCATCTCCGACAGGGCGACAATTGTGCGAGTCTGACGTTTAATCAGTTTCGTTAGATGTTTTATCGATTCTGGTAATTAGATGGTGTTGTCTGAGACCCCAGCTGTCAGGTTCACGTTTATTTGCTCTGAGAGACTTGTTTGTACTTCATTGTTTCGGATAAGTTGTGGATTCGAGTTCTAAAATCCTTCTGATTAAGGTTCTAGACATTGTCCTGTAGTGATGAGGGTGGTGTATATCCACACCAACAGCTGACAGTAATAAATACAACAGGACTTGATTACAGTTTTCAGTTCGGCCTTTCTGTCTTTACCCTCACTGCTCATTTAGTGCACTCAACTGTCTGTGCAAATGACCTTATATGGAGTTTTGTGGGTGTCACTCATTGAAAATACGATGTGACAGGAATGCCTTTTTTTTTTTTTTTTTAGATATGTAAAAATAATTAATAATCCAAGTGCAAATTTTGGATCAGTTGTTAATTTTGTTTAACTGAGAAAGCATTGGTAAGCCCCTTCTCTGGAGGATTTCACATATAATTAAATTAGTATATTTTTAAATTCTTTATTATGTATGTGTGAGGTGTGTGTGTGTGTGTGTGTGTGTGTGTGTGTGTGAGTGAGTGTCTCTAGCAGAGCTTTTTAAATTTCAGTGTATTGCTCTGAATGCAATGACAATAAAAACATTCTATTCTATTATCGGCAACTTTGACTTCCTTATTGTTACAAGTATCTTACGGATTTTTGCGTAACAAAGGCCATAGGAAAAGTTCACAGAATGATATAAAGAAGTGTGGCTGGGGCTGATTTCTTTCTAGCGCAGACGGTATAATCCAGTAACGGATCAGTAACATTTGTGTCACTGTTACACTGTTACGCAGACTCAGAATGCAGTTGGAGTTCAAATTTACAGCGGTTTCACTTGGAACGTCTTAAAGTTCACCAATTAAAGTACAAGTTGCACAAAGGACAGATGAAAAAAACCTGTATTCATTTATATATTATTAATTAATTCGTTTATTTATTTATAATTGTATTCAAGAGAAACACTTCATGAAGCCAGTTGGGTGTAACAGACTTTAAACACTTTTTAAAAACATTTTTTGTAAAGAATTTTACGATGAAGGGAAATATATGTAACATTTGAAAGAATTTAAATACAAACATAAAAATGCTATATTTATTATGACCGTTATATGACCGAAGTTAAACATGTTGTAGAATTAGCTGGTAAATTAGCAACAGCTAGCTAAAGTTTGCGAACAGTTGTAGTTAGGTAATGCTCCTCCAGTGTCCGGACAGTTATTGTGTGTAGTGGTTAGCATATCCACCTCACAGCAAGAACGTCCTGGGTTTGAGTCCTGGGCTCGGCGAGGCCGTCTCTGCTTGGAGTTTGCATGTTCTCGCTACGCTTGCGTAGGTTTCCCTGGGTTACTCCAGTCTCTTCCCACAGTCCAAACACATCCATATTAGGCTAACTGGATGTTCCAGATCGCCCCTAGGTGTGAGTATGAGTGTGAGTGTGAATGGCTGTGTGTATCGGCCCTGCGATGGTCTGGCGAGCTGTTCAGGATGTACCCAGCAATCACCCAGAGTCCCCTGCGACCCTAGTAGGATTTAGCCTAACCCTGTGCATGTCTTTGGACTGTGGGAGGAAACCGAAGTACATGAAGGAAACCCACACAAGGACGGCAATGATATGCAAACTCCGCACAGAAAGCACTATACCACCACACACACACACACACACACACACACACACACACACATATATATTGATTGTCATTGAGTGTGTATGTACATACAAGCCTGTTTACTTCCTCTGCTTTACCTTCCAGTAATATTTCCTCATGTAACATTTCCTTTTATATCCCACAGCAATTCCTGCAAACATTTTCTATTTGCTTTAAGCAACTAAATAAAGAAAATCTGATAAATGTCTCAGAGCTTAAGGATCTGCCACAGGAGGTAATGTATCACTCAGTGTTCAACAAACAGGGATTAAATAAAAGGTTAAAGAAAGAACAGGGACGTAGTAAAATATAGATTCGTTCAGTCGGATCACAGATCAGCGCTAAATTCAACCTGGGTCTTTATTTAATCAGCTCCGTGTCCTAAACGATCTCATATTTATGCAAAACATGGCTGTCACACTCATTGTCTCATTCACTGATATTATGATTATTCGGTTCATGAGTGCTCCAAATTAATGAATGCAGCCTCCATGGCACCGACAGCCACCTAATGACACACTACCTGAGAGAGAGGGTGTAATTATTTCCCTCAAAAGCACACACACACACACACACACACACACACACACACACACACAACAATAGTATAATAACCCAGTCTAATTGAAACACTCACTTATCATCTCTTCTTTGTTTTGCTGCTCTCTCTCTCTCTCTGTGTGTGTGTGTGTG
Source organism: Neosilurus mollespiculum (assembly GCA_030014195.1). Lineage (NCBI taxonomy): Eukaryota > Metazoa > Chordata > Actinopteri > Siluriformes > Plotosidae > Neosilurus > Neosilurus mollespiculum. The sequence continues at coordinate 8,337,310 of JAQMYF010000022.1, forward strand.
TGTGTGTGTGTGTGTGTGTGTGTGCGCGTGATTTGGACTTGATCTGATCTGTTATGATGTGTTATGATGCAGACTGAGTAAAAAGAGCAGGAAAGAAAAAAGGTCAGCACTCAGGGGAAATATAAGGTCATCAATGAGTCACAGTGAGCGATCATCATAGAGGAAGAAGAAGAAGAAGCACATGATGAAGACGATGATGATGAGGAGGGAAAAAGAAGAACAAAAAAATTAGAAAAAGAAGAAAAAGATGATAAAGGAGATGAAGAAGAGGAGGAAGAAAAAGATGATCACGTTGATAAATAAAAAGAAGAGAATTAGAAAAAGAAGAGTAAGATGATAAAGAAGGAGAAAAAGAAGATGATGTTGATGAAGAAAAGGAAAAAGAAGAGTAAGATGATGATGATGAAGAAGAAAAAGATGATGATGAAGAAAAAGAAAAGTAAGATGATGAAGAAAAGGAAAAAGAAGAGTAAGATGATGAAGAAAAGGAAAAAGAAGAGTAAGATGATGATGAAAAAAAAGATGATCAAAAAAAGGAAAAAGAAGAGAATCTAGTAAAAACAGCTCTGTTTTGATTTTTACACCATCACTAAACCCAGTGATCTTCACCCAGGGGCTGAGTCCAAGTCTGGGTGTGAAAAACATTTTTTTTTTTTAATTGCATCACTTTTACTGCGGAAGCGGCTCGGCTTTGAAAATCCCGGTAGGACTGAAAGAAAATTCATTCTTACGACATTAATGAGAAGAATCCTCGCACCCTCCTAACGGCCCATGAAGCAGACGAGCCGGAGCGAACAGCCATGAGAGCTGCCGTGCTTATCTTTTTTTTTTTTTTAAGGCAGCAGGTGAAAAATCACCTCACACCATCCCATCCCGTTTCCCGTCATCTCAACCTGCTGGAGAGAAACAAACCCGGGCGAGAAAACACACGAAACCGGATCATCTCGTTTTGAACCACACCTTCTAAAACAACATCCGTTATCACTCATCTCTCACGAACCGCTTAATCCTACAAGGGTCGCGGGAAGGCTGGAGCCTATCTCAGCCGACATTGGGCGACGGCGGGGTACACCCTGAGCAGCCCGCCAGACCACTGCAGATCTAACACACACACATCCACTCCTAGGGGCAATTTGGAACAGCCAGTTAGCCTAATCTGCATGTCTTTTGACTGTGGGAGGAAACTCAATACCCGGAGTAAACCCAAGCAACCATGTGGAGCACATGCAAACTTCACATAGAAAATCTCTTGTCCGGGACTGGAACTCAGGACCTTCGTACTGTAAGGTGGACGGGTGCTAACCACTACACACCACTTACGTGTTAAACAGAAGCTAGCATTATCATTTTCTTATTTAGGATTTCATTCTTTATTTTGAAGTCTCGGAGCCGGAATTCCGTCCCAACACTGCACCTCTCCTGGAAGGACCATCCAAATAAAACCCGGATCTATGGCAAAATTCCACCAATCTCCACTACTCTGTCGCAGAGGCCAACACTCGTCGCAGGTCACTGCTACAGGGAGAAAGACCTGATTATCTCGGACCCCATCCTTCGCAGACTTCCCTGCCCAAACAGAGGACAGAGACCTCGGACATACCCTGACGCTCACCATCGGGGAACTACCCTCAGCTACAGCCAACAATAATCAGTGGCTCTCGTCGATCTCAACTGATGATGATGATGATGATGATTTGTGACCTTAATACACCGCAGACGATGTTGAGTGTCATCGTAGTGTAACACAGAACATGTGATTGTCGTGCCAGCTGCAAAGTCTCAACAAACGCCATGAATGAGTCTACAGTGATTTGTCAGGCGCTACACTGAGAACAGGTGAATATTTAGAGATTATTACGGCTGGATGAAGCTGAAGGAAGGAGAAAAGACGACAAGAGCAATCAAAATCCTCAATCAGGGTACGGAGTGTTCTTCAGCTCAAATCACTCGCTTTTAAAGTTCAATTTTCAAAGAACTCATCACTCACAGCTCTGCCGCGGCTGAGAACGGCGCTTTCATGCGGGAATGTTTTCGGTATTCACTGATTGCGGAGGCTATTAGTCCATTTTTTTTTTACGTGCAAGATCTATTTAATAAGGCTGTAATGAGGCTCTTGATCCGATGAGGCCTACTACATGTTTAAACTTAACCCAACTCTCTTTTTTTTAGAATCAAAAAAAGGCAACCAGGATTACAGGGATTGTCGTTTTTCACGGGCTAAGCCGGGAGCATACATGCTTGAGTGTAGTAGACTGGTGAGAGCAGCAATGGCTCCGTTCAGACAAGACTCGGATAAATATTTAAAGGTTGGTGTACGGGAGCATTTCGGCTTCCTGATATGAGAGCTGAGCGGAACCGCAGTCAGGCATTTCCTCGCTGGTTCAGTCTGGGTTAATGGAATCACCGCTGTGATTGGGAGGTTCATAAGTGTAGATATTAGAATGCAGTCGGCGCAGAATTTAAAAATCTGTAGCGCTACAGAGAGCAACAAGACTGATAAGACGTCTACAGGAACCAGGTAGGGGTACAACCTAGCACACCCTATAATCCCGTAACCAGCAACCAGATTTAGCAACAATATCTGGGAGTAAAGGCCTTCTGTTAGTGTTCATCAGTTTCTTGGAACAGGACTTATAAAGTACAACAACATAAACGGGACTTGGATAGGTTCACAGGTCATCAAAAGCTAACGGTGTCTTCCTTAACCAAAGCCCCACCTCTGGTAGAATTTCCAAAAAGGTTTACACCTAACTTTTTGGGTAGTTCTGCTAACAAACAAAAAACAAATAAACAAACAAACAAAACAACAAACAGCAAAAGGGGCAAGCGCTAGCATCGGTGATGTTATAAGGGTGCATCAGTACCCGCGGCATGGGTGAGTTGCATGTGTGTGAAGTATACGTGTGTGAAGTTTTATACTGGGATTTTAGATAGACACAAGTGAGTGAGAGTGAGTGCATGAAGGTGGTGCGTGTAATTGTGGCTAGGTCTAAGATCTGGGATTTGAACTCATAACCGCTTCGTTATTACCAATGTCTTCCTTCTTCCCTCGAGGATCAACGAGTCAAAACAACATTTCATTCTTGGAATTCTTTATTCACTGAAATATTATCCAGAAGTTCAGCCTGTAAAGGAGGCCCAGTGAGTGGAACACAGCTCTTCTACACCGGATCACCTTTAATAAATCAAAACAACAACAAAAAAACCCCCAAACAACATATTTAATCCAACGCTACATGTCACCACCGCTTAACTCCATGACACGCGCGTGTGAGACGGTTTTAACGTTAAAGCAACATGTAGCTGCCCGGAGGTCTCATACATCCTGCGAACAGTGTAATCAATATCCAGCCGGGAGGAGAAAAGAAAAGATGAAGAGATGAAGTGAAAGAGAGACACATGCTTGGCACGTGGGTCACGTTTTCAATTAGAACTGTGTCGTGTAATGAGCATTAGAGCGGGTTACCGTGGCTTAACAGCCTGCGTAATGTGATTAGCCTCACGTCAAACAGTGTCGGAGAGAGAGGGAGAGAGAGAGAGAGAGTGAGAAAGAGAGAGAGAGAGAAAGATAGAGAGAAAGAGAGAGAGAGAGAGAGAGAGAGAGAGAGACAGAGAGAGAGAAAGATAGAGAGAGAGAGAGAGAGAGAAAGAGAGAGAGAGAGAGAAAAAAAGAAAGAGAGAGAGATAGAGAGAAAGAGAGAGAGAGAGAGAGAGAGAAAGAGAGAGAGAAAGATAGAGATAGAGAAAGAGAGAGAGAGAAAGATAGAGATAGAGAAAGCGAAAGACAGAGGAAGAGAGAGAGAGAGAGAGAGGGGGAGAGAGAAGACATGAATTAAAGAAGACAGAACAAAAGGAGAAATCAAAGGAAAGGTGGATTAAGAAAAGGAAAGGAAGAAAAAATAGGAAGACAGGAAGTGAACGACGGAGAGACGAACAAAGAAAGAGGGAGGCGGAAGAAGAAGAGGAAGAAGAGAAGTGAGAGACAACCGGAAAAAAGAAATGAATAATAAAAGAAAGCAACAGAAGCCATTTAGAAGAAAAAGATAAAGACAGACGGATGGAGGGAAGGGGAACGAAAGAGAGGAAGACAGGACAGAGAAGAGATGTGAACTTTTCGTTGATGTTTTAATCCAGATTATTTCTGCGCGCATGTGCGTGTGTGGGTGCGTGTGCGTGTGTGTGCGTGTGTGCGCGTGTGTGTGTGCGCGTGTGTTTCTCAGATCCACTTGCGCACGGCAGAGAGGGCGCTGTTGAAGGTGGCGAGGGCCGGGTGGGTCCCGCGGTGGGCGAGCAGCAGGGAGCCCGCCTCGGCGTGGTGTCCGGCCTGCTGAAGCTGGCGTGCGGCGGCGTCCACGTCCCACAGTCCCTGAGAGAGCATGTGTGAGACGAGCAGAGGATACAGAGCCGAATTCACACACTGAACCAACACGCCGGCGTCCAGCAACAGAGTCAAGGACTCCGAGTCATAACACTCCGCACTCACCTACGGGACGAGAGGGCAAGAAAAAGAGGGAGAGAGAGAGAGAGAGAGGAAGAGAGGGGGCAGGGAGAAAGAGGAAAAGAGAAAGAAAGAGAGGGAAAAGAGAGGGAGAGAGAGAGAGAGAGGGCAGGGAGAAAGAGGGCAGGGAGAAAGAGGAAAAGAGAAAGAAAGAGAGGGAAAAGAGAGAGAGAGAGAGAGAGCGCAGGGAGAAAGAGGAAAAGAGAAAGAAAGAGAGGGAAAAGAGAGCGAGAGAGAGAGAGAGAGAGAGAG
>JAQMYF010000022.1:8351609-8361917 GCA_030014195.1 Neosilurus mollespiculum
CGGGTCCAAAGTGGTTCGAGTCCAAGACTGGGTCCAAAGTCGTTCAAGTCCAAGTCAAGACCGAGTCCAAAGTGGTTTGAGTCCAAGTCAAGACCAGGCCCAAAAAGGTTTCAGTCCAAATCAAGACCGGGTCCAAAGTGGTTCGAGTCCAAGACTGGGTCCAAAGTGTTTCAAGACCAGGTCCAAAAAGGTTTCAGTCCAAATCAATACTGGGTCCAAAGTGGTTTGAGTCCAAGTCAAGACTGAATCTAAGGAACTTTAACTCCAAGTCAAGACTAAGCCCAACTCAAAGCCCGAATGAGAGACGATACAGAGAAATAAAAGATCCTCTATTCAAGACCACTTAGTTCCTGAAGAAGCTCGAAAACCCAACGAGTCCAAGTCAGAGAAGACAGAAAAAGCGTCTTCAGTCCGAACTCAAGTACTGCAGTCCTTCTTTATATAAGCGTAAGTGCTGAAGCGTGAACATGTCTAGCCAGGTGCATCACTAGGCTTGAATGCCTGCAAGCATACAGTGTGTCTGCGTTTACAAATATCTACCTTTGTCACACACCCACATGCTGACAAAACAGCTGGCCTCATTACTGCAGCCCATTTACAAATCTGCTTAATGATCAGTAATATCTGGTGATGTATGTACTCGAGTGTGTGTGTGTGTGTGTGTGTGTGTATGTAATGTGCGTGTAATGCGGGAATGGGCCTATTAAAAATGCATCAGATGTAGAGTCTGGGTTCCAGCACATGGCGGATTTGCACTGACAGAACGTTTGGTGACTCATAAATGATGTATGCATGCCGTTCTTTCATCATTTAAATTATAACGATCTCTCGGCCTGGTCGTGGCCTGGTACCGGTCTGTGATTTCATTAATGCAAACAACTGCGGCAGGAAAACAGACAACGAGATGGTGAGATAGAGAGAGAGAGAGAGAGAGAGAGAGAGAGAGAGAGAGCAGGGAAGAGAAAATGAAAATACCCTCGCATATTGTTATAAATGCATGCAGGCATCCACACAGCGAAGCCGCCGGAGAACTAATCACGATCAAAACAAGCAGAGACAGACACAGGGTACAAGAGACAGAGAGGCTGAAAGAGTCACAAATGTAAACCGAGAGGGACGTAGAGAAAAAGAGATGGAGAGAAACAGGGAGACAGAAAAGACTGACAGGGACAAAAATTACAGTGATGGTGAAGAAGGAAAAAGAATCAGGCAGGAGTCCCCTGTCCAGCCTGTTCAAGGCGGGGAGGCTGTACCTTTATTCCGCCTGACTGTTTTGTATAAAAACACAGAACTGCCAGTCATTTTGTTCCTTTGTTCCGCCTTTAAACCGGAACAATTGCCGACCACGCAGCCAGAACTGACGTCTGCGTTAAAGCAGTGGGACAGGAGCGTGACGTTTTTGACATGGACGTTCTTCTTTTCAAAACCAGCACAAATTCCAATTCCAAAGCCTCCGTTTACGGCGTCTGGGGTCAATACGTCCTCCTGCCGAAAGTCAAGTCACTCCTCACTTCCCTTCGTATTCTTGACGGCACAGGCACGCTGCTCAGCGACTTTGCCTACGTTCGCAGAGTAGCGTAGATGCACACGGCTAGCAAAAACCTCTCAACACTTATACTCGGGGGACTCGTATGATGAAGCGGGACTCGTACATCAGCCTAGACACGAATGCGTGCATGCCGTACACTGTAAAGCCATATCGGGACGCCTTTGGTTCAGTGTAAACAACGCAAGCCGCCATATCGAGGATCTTTTTTACACCGATACAGCAAGGTCTGTGTGTAAAAAGAGCATTGAGAGACGTGCGGAGACGAAAGTACCCTCGAGTCCTGAATTGTGCATGTTGAGTGTATGTTCCTGAGTGAGTCATCGTGATGCACTTGCTTGTCTCTCGTGGCTGGGTGTGGGGAACGCAGTAGTGTGGTAAAAGCTTCCTGTACTGAGATGTTTATTTAACATTTATGGAAAGAGTATCTGAGGTAAGCGCTTGGTAAAAGCTCTTCCTTTAAGTTTTCAGCCAGGATAAAGACATCGAGTTTTTGGTTTCAGGTTATATTCCTGTGATAACAGGGACCGAAGAGTTTTGAGGGCATTACGTAACATTAAAAGCGAGTTTGTGTAATTGGTAGAGTTGGGTATATTTTTCCGCTTGATGACAAGGGCAGTAAACATTCATTTTCTAAGTCGCTCGATCCTAATTACGGTCGCGGGGAGGCTGGAGCCCATCCCAGCCGACTCTGGTCGAAGGCGGGGTACACCCTGCACAGCTTGCCAGGCTATTGCAGGGCCAAAACACTTACACCTAGGGGCAAAAACCATCATTTTTTTACCATTAATCATGGTTAACCCAGCTAGGACAGCAGCGTAGTGGTTAGACACGTCCACCTCACAGCAAAAAGGTCCGAGCCCCAAAATGATAGGGAGCAGTTGCGAGGTAGATACTGCACCTCATTAAGAGGCTAATCCATTACACATCTCCCAAGACCAACGGATACCAACAAGGGAGATTCATGCCCCTCTCTTACAATCTTAAGAATGTCGAAACCCTTTAAGCAGTTCGGGTTTGATTCCAACTGACTCGTATTTCTATACACACACAGACAACAAAATAGAAGATCTTTGACAAATGACGCCAATAGGAAAGCATTTATTGCCCACATCAGCATAACAGAGAGATGCCAGGAAGAAGCGAGCTGAAATAAAGCAGTAATAATACAGATCAATAGACTGGCGCGGCATCGTTATTACGGAATACTAAATGACTATGAATGATGACACTATCGCCGAATTGGTCTAGCCGGTAATGTATTTTTAGACACACATTAAAATGCTTCACTGACTGATGCATAGGGTGAGCTCAGGTCATCCGAAATATACACGACACTGGGGGGGGGGGTCCTACAGGAGCACAGCTGGGAACCTCTGGATAAACCCAAGTTGTGGAATGTAACAGAAGTCATTATGCAAAATGCTCATAGTCGGGTGCTGGAAATCATGAAGCCGGGTTTCCAGGTCGATGTTTTTCTTGCTTGGTTCATTTTTTGCGTTCACTTCCCCCTTGGACCATTCTCCTAAAAAACCCTGCTGGATTCCTGCACACTCTACCGAAGGGGCCTGAGCGCGCACATACATGAAGGAAAGTCACTCCTGTTGATAAACGATGTCTGGTGGCCTGTAAGGACATGATTTAGCTTATTCTGTTTCTGGATGACTGAGTGGAGTCTCGGTGGTTAAAGGCAACGGGGGTTCAAATCCCCAGCACCACCACTGTTGGGCCCCCTGAGCAAGGCTCAAATTCTTAACCCTCAACCGCTCAGTTGTATAAAAATGTAAATTGGAAGGCGCTCTGGATACGAGTGTCTGCTAAGTGTAGTATGCCTGGAACGTGGCCCTGATCCCAGCACTGGCAGAACTGAAGACATCAATGTCACTGTTCACGATTGCATTGCAAACTTCATCTTCATCCAACTGCCAGTTAATTACGATCAGCCACTCATGGTGTCTTGGTAAGGTGTTGGGAATATCCATGAACCATGAGAATAGTTTCGGTGCCCCTTGGCTTCGGTTATACTGTATAATCTATCGAGATGTACCAGCAATTCACACGCTACACTATAACTCGTCTTTCAATTTGTCATGTTTAAGCCTCCACCATACTCTACTGAAATCACAAACTAGATTTCCCACAATCCCGAGCTAACCAGCCAGCCAGTCACCCAGCCAGCCAGTGGGCGAACTACAAACAACATTATACGACCGACTAAAGCCCTCATAAATAGCACATCCCCAGGCACTTGTTCCCAATCATGCGCACTCCTTAAATAACCCATAGTGTAACCTCATCTTGACGAAGTCTCGCTCCTGCATGTGCTAGTGACATTGCTAATCTTGTAGCCTCGCTGCCAGCATTCCGGTTTTAATCATTGCCTTGGCCTTGTGGTTGGTCCGCCCCGGTTTGTTCAATAAACTCAACCCTGCATCTGCCTCCAAGCCTGCTCGTCTTTAACAGGGTGTTCCAGTAGGAATAAAAAAAAAAGAAAAAAAAAGAAACACGGCTTGGTTTGTCTTCATACAAATGCTCGACAAAGAGAGAGGGGGAGAGAGAAAGAGAGTGGGAGAGAAGAGGAAAAAGTAATAACGCGAGTGAGAGAACACCGTGCTTCGAAGTGCCTGACCACAGTGACGGATATAATCATTTAAAGTATAAGGACACATACAGCCTACACACAGCTGAAACTGCGTCTCCTGAGAAAGAAGAAACAGCAGCGAGATCAAATCTTTACACGCGGTGCGCTTAAGACGCCACAACAAACAGGGCCGACTCTGCCAACGTCCCAGTTCGGAGTGGAATAACAATAGAATGATGAAACAACACGCAGAGCAATAATGCCGCAATGAGACAGGACACCAGACGACAGACTGGACACCTGTCACGAGGCAGAGTCGCGGGGGTGGTGGAGCTGTTGCACTTCCGAGATCGCAGTTGGACATAAGCTGCTTTCACACGGGCAGAACTCACGCCTGGATCAAGTTACCCGGTGCACCTTCCTGCATTAAAATAATTTGCTGACCTTTTTCGAGGTCGTTTCAAAGCACCTTGATCCAACTTGATGGCTGAACACAATCGGTGTAAGTAAGAGGGTTTACATGTGCACAGAAGCATCGATCGAGGTTTTTAGTTCCTTTCGGCGGCTTTTTGTTGTAGGTGGCCGGGTTCCTCCAGTGGTTTTTTTCACGTGTTGTCCCTGGCTTGCCACCGATTTGTGTGTAAACATGTAGGAAACTGGGTGCGAGTTGTTCCAGGGGTAAATTCCCATTGCCTGTGTAAAAGCAACTATCGACGTGGTTGCCTGGATGTTTGGGGTCAACACGGGGCCAAATCGTCCAATCGTTCAGTCCATGTTTATCATCCAGCAAACGTGCTTTTGGTAGAGTTCTCTGTGCTTAGAGATTTTCCAACGGTAAGCATGAAACAGTCTGTACATTCTTCTCTGATCCAATGAGACACTGTTGTGTGTGAAGCTCTCTGGGGACCAGCAGTTTCGCAAACCAGACCATTTGGAACCAAGAAACCGCGCCACGGATGACGTTCACATGGGTTTCCTTATTCTGATGTTTGAGGTGAATACAAACTGAAACTCTGGACCTGTCTCTGCACTGCGGATGTCACCTGACTGTCTGATTGGAGGATAAAATGGACAGGTATGTGTGTACAAACGTCACACATACACAAATACACCAATCAGGCATTGGCAGACTGACAGGTCAAGTGAATAACACTGATTATCTCGTTATAGAGACACCTGCCAGGAATTGGGATGCATTAGGCAGAAACGGAAGAGTCGGTTCTTGAAGTTGACGTGTTGAAAGCAGGAAAAATGGGCAAACGTGAGGCGTGGGTTTAACAAGGCCTGGCCAAAAGACTGGGACTATTCATCCCCAGAATGGCAGGTCTTGTGGGGTGTTCCTGGTATGCAGTGGTCCAAGAAATGGAAACCATTCAACTGGCGAGAGAGTCATGGATGCCCAGGGCTTACTGATGCACGTGCTGGTCATCTGGTCAGGTGGGTGTTAATGTTATGGCTGATTGATTGACATTTCTAATGATGATCTGTAGTGATAGTTTGTTGTGTTGAACCACACAGAGAGAGAGAGAGAGAGAGAGAGAGAGAGGAAATGAAGATGACATGAGGGTGTGACGGTGTTCCTCTGCCTTTACAGTTAGCACGCAGCTCTCATTTCGTCTTTTGTGACACCACACACACACACACACACACACACACACACACACACACGTGAGCATCCAGATCAGCGCGACACTGAACGCTCATTGCATGCATTCTCCTATGGCTTATTAATCACTATGACTGAAGCTAATTTGCTTTTAATGAATGTTCCATCCTCTTCCCATCACACCAGGTATTTCTAACACCACGTTATACACGACTCCAAGCGTACGGCTTCACCGTGCACGTACAAAAGCGGCGAGAACAACATCCTTGTACTTGAGATGAACTGAAATGTAACAATACCTTTCACAACCACTAAAAAAATAAATAAACTAATGAAAAACAGGCTTATCAGAGAAAAGAGCGCGGCGTGTTTATTGAAATTTGGAGAGGTAACGTCGCAATTAAAAGACACCAGCTCATTACGAGCAGCTCTGGAAGAGTGAACATCAGATATTGGGTGAAGTTGTGGCACAGGCACACTGCTGATCTTGCTTTTGAGAGTGTCAAGCACCCAACCATGCGAATTAATATGTCTGGCTTTGACGGAACGATAAAGAAAAACAAGCACTGAGTCGCTGACTTTTCTGCCTGATGTCACACGCTGTGGAGAACCCTGAACGTCGGCGTGTTAACGACGCTCGACCTAAAGATTTCCGTAGCCAGTTCCCACTCGTCAAGTACTCGTCGACTACGTATCGCAAACGACCACCACCAACCAGGGAGGGACTACACCAACCATGTGCTTCCTCCTAGAACTTTCACTAACAGCATAACATTTGCAGAACATTTAAAGAACTTTGGCAAGGCCCCCGTTATCCAGGACCACCTCCACGTCTCATTTATACAACTCAGCAGGTGAGAGTTTAGGGCCTTTGCTTAAGGGCGCAAAGGTGGGAGCATGTTGGTACTTGGGCTTGAACCTTAACCACTGAGTCACCATTGTGAGGAAATGCAAACCCCCCCCCCGAAAGCTACAATGGGCCGTAGCCTCAAATGCCTGCGTGCATCAACGTGGATTCTAACTTGCGCAAACTGTTGACGTGCCACTCGGGATCCCAAGTTATGAAGTTAAACATAAAATTGTGACACCTTTTGCACATTTTGTACGAATTATACTGTGCGTTTGCTGCATTACAGACAAGATGGAGTCAAATTTCGAACATTTCAGAACACATACGGCAGATCGTTATACAAGTTCCTGCAGACTTTCTTTACAACATTCTACACATTTTATAAATAAGAGGAATAATGACTACAGCTGCAGCGAATCGTCGTATATATTTACATGTAGGGGATTGAGGGCGCTGCTCAAGGGTGCTCCTCCTCCTCCACCTTTCTGGGCGACAATTCACGGTTTAGTTCAGGTAACACGGGATCCCAGAGCTGCTCGTCTCCACATCTATGCTCAGCATTTCGAGGCTTAATGTTTTCATACTTTGTCCAGAGACACCATGATGAACTTGAATGGTACATGTAGTGTAATCCCAGTAAATGATTCTGTTAACTAAATAAATAAGTCGAAAATAAATCCTGTTCCAAAGGAAGAAATCCTTTTTTGGGTGTACGCTGAGTAAGGACATGCATTCAGCCTCACGCACTCAAAAGTCTCAGCGCTATACAGAGCTCAACCCTCTAAAATCTGGGAATTTTCCATGACACAATCATACCTGTGCTGCAACATAAGTCTGCTGACCTTTTATGGAAGTTGGTTATGATTTTTCGCAAGAAAAAAAAAAAAGTAACGTACTCCTGAAATCCTAGCATGAATGCTGTCGTGTACGTGGACATGGGTTCGAAGCGGGGCATGTGATTTCATGATGGCGACAGCGCAGTTACTAATCCCGAGATACTGGCCCCGGGAAACATGCGGCTTGTGGAATATAAATAAGAACGTATAGTAAATAAGAAAAGGAAGAGTGATGCCTTTAACTGCAAAGTTAATAGATGCGATAAGATAACGCGGCGCCCTGTTCCAACCTCTTCTGTGGCGTTATGATTGATGCTGGTGTTAGATAAATGCCACGGGTTTTGAGAAGTAGCTGTGCTGCGAAAACAGTCCGTACCATTAAATCAATAAAAACAGGGGGTGGTGTGTGTGTGTGTGTGTGTGTGTGTGTGTGAGAGAGAGAGAGAGAGAGACACTCACACACCCCAAGAGCAGCTTGGAAACATAAAGCCTGATTTATTCTGTCCAAAAACAACACAGTCCATCACTTAGGGATAGACAGAGTGCAGCTGAGATCCGGGACGCTATACGTACACCGAGTCACACTCCAGCACACCCCCACGAACGGGAGTGTTCTACTTCCTGATAATGTCCAAATCTTTCCTCCATGTCACTTGCTGCAATCACCAGCGAATCATGGGTGTCAGAGTTCATTCGTACAAAAGGGGGCGGACAGCGCTTTCCCTCTGAGTGTGTTAGGCCGCCCCGAATGCGCATGCGCAGTAGTTCATAAAGATGCAGGTGGCAGCATCACATGTCATGGAGGTGACAGATGCTTCCTTGATGGGTGGGAATTGGATACGACTAAACAGGGTTGTGTGGGAAGCGGTTGGGGTGTTGGTCCGACTTCTAACGGATATATACAGCATAGTTTCCTTTTCCACCCCTTTCACTCCTTCTCCCTCTCCCTCCTCTCCCCTCTGTCTCCGTGACCTCCGGAGTCAGAGATTAACCCCGTTTCCAACTAGCGTGCAAGAGAGTGCCGCTTCGAATAAAGACGAGACTCGTGGGTACGGATTAAGCGAATTATTATTCCAGCTGTAGGCTGGAAATTATGCCAGGCCTCTACCGCCTTTTATCTGACTTACACTTAGTGAGAGAAAGGAGCGCTCTTATCTGATCTCAGGACAATACGCTAACACGCAGTTCCTACACACGAACACGTGGGGGGAAAAAAGCCGAGCTGCTCGTGTGAGGAGAATAGCAGGGTACCGCGCGGTGCATGACATGGAAGCGTTCACTTTAAAACAGACTTTAATATAGATATAGGTCTTGTTTCCTTTTCCTTTTTTCTTTTGCAGCAACAGCAGCGCTGGCGGCATTTTTTGAAATTAAAGCCTGCAGTTTAATACGATTCCAAAAGATCAGTCAACACCGGGAGTGGTACGGTTCATGCTTCATGGAGCACTGATGGAAGGAGTCTCCAGTCTTAGCGCTCTTCAGATAAAGAACGTATTTATTTATTTTTAAAGCAAGGGTCCGTAACCTTGCACAAACACCTAAGAGTAAGCTAAATTAAAACCATACCACCTCAAAACTCCACCCCATTCTATAAACGTTTCATTATTCATTCAAAACACTTTCAAAGGAGACGTGTTATTCGATGGCAATGATGCAATAATTCAGTTATCTAATGGCAATGATGCAATAATTCAGTTATCTAATGGCAATGATGCAATAATTCAGATATCCAATGGCAATGATGCAATAACTCAGTTATCTGATAGTATTGGTGCAATAATTGAGCTTGGGAAATATACCAATAATTATTTAATGGCTTTCCACCAATCAGAAACAAGACATAAACTTGAATGAATAATAACTGCTCATCAATATATCCGCACCCCTAGATATGAGCAACTGCATGTTCTGATTGGCTTCTCTACTACTAGGATATCAGCTCACGACTACACGAAAACAAATATCACGATTTGCCAAAAGTAAAACTTAAAAAAATGCAACAAAATTTTAAATGAAAGCATTTGATGGTAGGAATTTTTTTTTATGTATTTTTACTCATCACTCAAATATTTAACCAAAAAAAATTGTTGCCATCCGTTTGTTTGGGTTTAACAATTTATCCGATGAAGTGGGTAGCATGCAACGGGGAAATGATCTTTTTTAATCACTCAATCCCATCATGCATCACTGATGAGATCACGTCCGACTCGGTTTCACTGAATATCTGTTAAATATTCAACTCAAATTAAAACTTTGACGTTCTTTCCATAAAAAGCTTTAAAATTAAAATCACGTTTGTTTGGTTGAGTAACTTTGTAGTTAGTTAAGATTTTTTACTGATTCGATTTTTCGGGTTTATAGTTTATAAACTGCTCTATCCGGACACTAAACGTTGTTCACGTCGCACAGCCCTGTATTAATATCATCATAATGGACGTAAACAACGCATATGGCTATCGTTAGTACTCACAGCTGTCGGCTAGCTCGCTAACGTTAGCGATGTGTCGCTTGTGGAAGAGTGCAGGTGCAGAGCGCACACAGGAAGAAGATCGACAGGCAGTTGGAACTGTTTTGATCTGAATAAAGCCCTGAGTCACATGACAAGCTGCGGGGGAGGGAGTGACATTTTATAGATCTAAATTTAATGTAACTATAAACAGATCACTTACGGAGTTGATGGTTCTGATCTGATCCAGAGTCACAGCAAGAAGCATCTCGTCTTTACTCTCAGCCATCAGCTTCACCGCAGCGAGTTTCAGTCCATTTTTCAACAGCAGAGAAGAGATGTGTCCAATACACTGAGATAGAGAGAGAGAGAGAGAGAGAGGCAGAGAGAGAGAGAGGGAGAGAGAGACAGGGAGAGAGGGACAGAGTGAAAGAGAGAGAGAG
>JAQMYF010000022.1:8371629-8386148 GCA_030014195.1 Neosilurus mollespiculum
AGAGAGAGAGAGAGAGAGAGAAAGAGAGAAAGAGAGAGAGAAAGAGAGAGAGAGAGAGAGAAAGAGAGAGAGAGAAAGAGAGAGAGAGAATGAATATAAAACATAAAATTTATGAAACGACATTTTTAGCAGTAAAATCAGCTCATAAAGAATAGAAGATTTGATTCATTTCTGAGGTTCTGTTACAGCTCTGCACCTGTCCAACACTTAGTAATGGCTCCATGCTGGACACGCTGCTCCCGATATTAGCGAATAGGCTTCTGCGATTCTGCTCATAGAGCTCACGCTTTCTATTCCTCTTATAACTCTCTACTTCAGCAGCACGACAAATTTTACTTGGGGATAAAATAATTATTTGCGTTTAATCTGTTTATAGTTATATTTATAGTCGTCCAAGGCTGTGTGTGTGTGTGAGAGAGAGAGAGAGAGAGAGAGAGAGAGAGAGAGAGAGAGAGCGCGTGTGTGTGTGCTGTTGAAGGAAGGATACGACGTACTACAGAAATGATGAGACGTGAGAACGAGTGCATTAATATAAAGCTTATAACCGGAACGAGTGTCGGAGCCGCTGAGAGGGAAAATGAATCGCTGCCGACCAACTAATCATTCAGCAGCACTGCGCTGTACAGGGGTGTGAAAAGACGAAGGAGACCTTGAAGACTAATGAGAGGTGTGTGTGTGTGTGTGTGTGTGTGTGTGTGTGTGTGTCAGAGATGAGATGGATTTGAAATGGCAGCACACCTGAGACCCGGAAGAACCACATGCTGAAATGACGCACTGATCAATGCAGGAGACACGGTGATTAAACAGGAAACACCACAAGCACTTACTGACACACACACACACACACACACACACACACACACACACACACAAGCACTGACTGCACACACTCTGACACACACACACATGCACTGACATGCACACAAACACACACCGACACACACACACACACACAAGCACTGACTGCACACAAACACGCACTGACACACTCACACTGACACACACACACACACACAGATACAAACACTCACACACACACACACACTAACACACACACACACACAGATACAAACACTCACACAAGTGCACACACACGGAATGCAGTGTGTGAAGAGTGCTCTGCTCTCGTGGTAAAACAGAGAGATGGAGGAGGAGAAAGTAATTAATTTCCCTCCCGAGCGACTCGAGGATAATTTAACAGTTGAGGAAACATCTGATCACTAAAGGGGAGAAGAGCAAAAGAGCACGAGTGCAGGAGAGGACTCGGAAATAACTTAAAAGGCATCTGAATACTCAAACGGAGTGTGTGTGTGTGTGTGTGTGTGTGTGTGTGTGTGTATATGTGTGTGAGAGAGAGAGAAACAGAAAGAATGAGAGAATATGCAAGAGAGCAAGAGATGAAAAAAGTTTAATGTAAGAGAGAGAGAAAAGGATAGAGAGAGAGGAAAGAGAAAAAGTGGGAAAAGAGAGGAATAGAGGAAAAGAGATAAAGAGCACAGGGAGAGAAAGAGGGAAAGAGGAAGAGAAAAGGGGGGAGCAGGTCAGTGGTTCAAGTCCCCACTATCACCACTGTTGGGCCCTTGAGCGAGGCCCTTAACCCTCAGTTGCTCATGAAATGTGTGTCGCTCTGGATAAGAACGTCTGTCAAATGCTGTAAATGTAAAATGAGAAAACGAGAGTGAAGAAAAGAGGGAAAGGGGAGAAAGAGGGAAAGGGGGACAGAGAAAAAGCGAAAGTAAAAGAGAGAAAGAGGAAAAAGGGGATGAGAAATAAAGAGAAAGAGAGGAAGGGGAGGAAGAAAGAGAAAGACAGAAAGAGAAAAAGAGAGAAAGGCAGACAGAGCAAAAGAAAGAGAGAGAGAGAGAGAAGGAGAGAGAGAGACAAAGAGAGAGAGAGAGAAAAAGAGAGAAAGACAGAGAGAAAGAGGGAGAGAGAGAAAGACAGAGAGAAAGACAGAAAAAGAGAGAGAAAGAGAGAGAGACAGACAGAAAAAGAGGGAGAAAGCCAGAGAGCAAGAGAGAGGAAGAGAGGAAAAAGGGGGAGGGGGAGCACCATGCATCGCGAGATGGAGATGGAGGAGAAGACCCCGGGTCGCGGGAAGAAGAATATTCATCCAAAATGTGTAACACTGTGTTTTTTCTCTGAACACGACTTTAAGATCGTAATACAGTTACAGTGAAACTTACAATAAATATCGTCATCACGTGATTATCTAAATATCGTGATGTTGATTTCTGGGTCGTATCGTCCGGCCTTCGCTGTAAAGCACAGCGTCTGCTCTCAGTACTTTCTTCCCAAACTTTTTTTTTCTTCCGATCGTTACAAAGCGCTGGAGTCTCCTTTCACACAATAACAGTTTCACCACATTAACGATCATCAGCACGAACGTTTAATCGGGAGCGTCCGTCAGCGATCCCGTCATCGTCCACGAGGAATAACGACGAGTAGAGAGAATATCACTAAAGATCTTTTTTACAAATTACTCAGTTTCAGGACCCAAATTTATTAGAAATTAATTTTAGATTTAAAATGCTGATTTCGGTGTTGCGTTTATCTTCAGCGTCAAAATCTGACACCACCCCTCCCCCCCTCCCCCGTCTCTTTCTCTCAGCCAGGTTTCTTATTCTACACCCACTGGCTCATCCTGTTTTCGGTAGGGTAATGCAGGTAGGAGTCCAGCTCCTCTTGGATGGTGTGCATGTCCATTCCCGGGTACCTTCCCAGTATTTTTTACTGGTACCCATATATACACTGCTGGGTGGAGGCACACTTGCGGATGAAACCTTGCTCAGGGGTCTTAGCACGGTGGGGGTCTGAAAGGATTCGAACTTATGACCTTTCAACCACTGGTGGTCCCTTCCTTTACATTTACATTTGCGGTATTTGGAAGACACCCTTATCCAGAGCGACTTCCATTTTAATTTATGTTAAGGGCCTTGCTCAAGGGCCCAACAGTGGTAGCTTGGTGGAACTGGGGCTTCAACCAAGAGTCTTGAACCACAATTATTTAAACCATTCGGTAGACATTTTTATTTCATCTGCACAACTAAGCAGATGAGGCCCTTGCTCAAGGGCCCAACGGTGGTAGACTGAGGCTTGAACCCCTGACCTTTTCATCAATAACCCAGACTGCTAACCACTGAGCCACCACTGCCACTTCAGTGCTTGACCCTCTCAGTCCTCTGGGGCTCAAAGTGGTGTGATCCTTCCGGTACAGCCTGCTGCCAAGGGATGTGGTCAGGTATAAGAGTCTCAAGTTTTGCAGGAAGGTTCCAGTTCAATCCTTTCCCAAAGCTGCCAACAGAGAAGCTGTTTGGGGAGGTGGGTGTCCGGTATGCGAATGAAGTGGCCAAACAACCTGAGCCTGCTCAGGTTGATGACAGATCTCGACCTGTGGGACACGGCCTTCCCAGGTAGCACCTGATGTTGAACTCCTCCAGGGTACAGACATGACAGTGGTACATGATCCAGGCATCAGGAATCAAGGAGGGTTGAGATGTATACAACCCTATAAACAGCCACTCTTGTTGGATCGGCAGGTTCAGGCTATACCCCTGCAGCGTCCAACGGCAGCTGGAGACAGAGCTGCCTAGGTAAGTCAAGGAGTCGGTATTGCAAAGGGTGTCGTTTCTCAGTTGACGGATGGAGCCCATCTAAGCCGACGCCGGGGTAAGATAGGGTACACCATGAACAGGTTGCCAGACCGTCATAGGACCAACACACGCAACCATTTGCACTCACGTTCACTCCTAAGGACAACCGAGAATATCCAAATAGCCTAATGTGCATGTCTTTGGACTGTGGAAGAAAACCGGAGCACCCGGAGGAAAACCTGTAGGAATCTGAGACTACAGGGAACACTAACGTCTCATTCTCATGAACTGAAAAATAAATAAATAAATAGTCCAGAGGAGAAGAGCGCCTCTGCTAGTGGAGTCATTCCTGCTGCTTCCAGGCATCCACCCACACCCTATCTGTGTGTGCCACAACTGAATGAGTTCTGATATGCTTCACTTAATACCATCCACCCACTCCACGGTTCTCGCTACCAAGCGCCTCTGTTCTCCATCAGCTCTGACACACGTGAACAGAACAAAAGAGTACGCCTCTTAAAAGCGATCGTACATGCAAGTCACTCAATTCCGAAAGCCAGTTATCCGCCCGGTCACGTCCCTGAATCTCGCGAGTGTTTTGTTACACTCGGGGCACAATATAAGCTGTAATTTCGTTACAGCTACCTTATGTCTACCCTATGAGGGCGAGCTGCCCCTGAACTGCTTGCCAGTCCATCTCAGGGCCAACACACACGCTCTCCTAAGGGCAATTTGGAACAGCCAATTAGCCTAATGTGCATGTTTTAAGACTGTGGGAGGAAACCAGGGTACCCGGAGGAAACCCACGCAAGTACGGAGAGGACATGCAAACTCCACACAGAAACGCCTGAGCCTCAAAACCCGGGACCTTCTTGCTATGAGGTGGAGGTGCTGATCCCTACGCCCCTGTGCCACCCCATTCATCAAACTGCTATTAGGGCACGCGTGGAGGCTTAAGCCTATCTCAGCCGACCCGGGTCAGTTCCCCAGTCCAGGGCCAACACGCACACAGCCATTTACACTCACTCATTCACATCTAATAAAAATTAGACTATCAAATCAAAAGTATTTATAGGATTGCAATACTTACAAGTCCTTACTTCGTCCATGTCTGTTTCCCACTAATTTCCTACGTCCACGTCCAATGTGTTCTTACTACGACCAATCAGATGGCACCATGTGCTTACCATGTTCTCACCGCATCCATCTGGTCCTTATAAATACCGCACCACACGCTGCGCTTATTCATTTATTATTTTATTGTGTCCACATCTACATCCAACAAGTTCGCAGCACCACTGTACTACACCACTGAAGTCCCTACTGAGTTTTAGGTGCACTGTTACTACACCAACACCGTCTTTACTACGTCCTTGTTAAGTTCTTACTGCGTCCTGATTCCAGCACGTCCACTAGAGGGTGTCTTAACAACATGGGAGAATTTAAACTTTAGTATTTTATACCGGCCAGGTTAAATTATTGTGACGCTTCATACAAAAACTCCAAATATACATTTTGAGGCTCAATATTTACTACTTGCTCAACGTGATGCCAAAGTTTAGCATCTAGGTGCCAAGTCTAGCGAGCGAGACTATGTAACGTGATCTCGGAATTGGTTCAAACCTTTTCTTGAAAAGGATCCACATCAATGGGAAGCAGAACAATCAATCACACAAAGAGGCTCAAGCTATTGTACTTTCCCTGCGAGTTCATTCATTTTCTGAATTACGGTCGCAGGGAGGCTGGTGGCGCCCATCTCAGCCAACTCTGGACGAGGGCAGAGTACATCCAGGACAGCTCGCCAGGCCATCGCAGGGCAGAAACATTCAGCTTACTCTTGACCAATGTCAGCAATCGTTCTTTTACATGCCTCTCACCACAGACAGTGAGAGACCTGGCCAGCTGCACTGGGGGGGCAGTGACAACCTGGTGACAGGTCTTGAAGCCCGGACCTTGGGATCAGTAATCCAGCACCCTATCACCAGACCCCACTGCCCCCTACTTTCCCTCCGAGTGACAAATGATTGGACAGAAAGAGCACTGGCTCTCACGGAGTCTTTCAATGAATCTCTCGCCCACAGTGAAAAACAGAAACAGTTTGAGCGCCACCGAAGTAAATTCCCAAAAGCAGTAAAGGAAAATGACCAATAAAGTCTGTTTTTGTTTGTTGCATATGGAGAAACTATTTGTGCTTTGAGTTCTAAATCCACTCCGATTTTTGTCCAATTTACCATGTAGCCTGTTTCTCCCATATGGCACACGTCCACTCTGTTTTTGTTTTGTAACAACAATCACGTCCTCCACGTGGAGACCATACCACATCTTTATCGGTTTCTTCTGCGCTCCTAGCGCTTACAATTTTTTAAGGACGTAATGAGACCACGACTGAGTGTAACAGGGATTAAAACGTGTACACAGGACTGTGCGCATGCCAGAAAGTTCAGTCTGGACGCTCAGGACACCTGATGGATCATTTGTTTGTAAAATATCTCTAGCTAAACTAGATGCCGTTTTGCATATCGCAAACGTTCGCTTCTGTCACGTGAGCCCGTCTATAAAAATCCTGTTTGTGCAAGCGCGTTGCCAGGTAGAGCATAAAAAAACCCAAATAGGACGTCTATCTGATCGCTTTTACGTAAAGGGTACGTACCGATGGTGGAACATCTGCGCACGTAAACACAGCTACTGATTTAAACAGACTACAGATACAACGCTGCTTGAATGATGGCCTTGACAACATCACAAAACCCTTACACACACACACACACAACTATTCAGAAATACACAACAGAGAAACACGTACACACACGCTTTGTTCTCTAATATTCCAAACCGCTGAGAGGTCAACGCATGAAGCAAGAAGACATTAGCAATCGAGAGAAAGTTGGGGACACTGAGATCTCCTGAGGCATAAACAGGCCTCCGTCTCCACCCCGACATCCAGGCAGAGCGGAGCGGAGGAGGAGAAGAAAAGTGAATCTCTTCATCAGCTGGTAAACAGCTGAGGGACACGAGCGCAGATGGATGAAGCCACGGCGCTACTGAAAGAGAAATCAAGACTGCTGGCTGCACTTAACTCCCACTTTACCCTGTGTGTGTGTGTGTGTGTGTGTGTGTGTGTGCGCCTGCACATCTGTGAGAGCTCCTGAGGATGAAATAAAGCATTGCAAAGTAGAGTTGGGACTGAGAGTGTATGAACTCGTTTCTGGAATGTAATGAGGTCGTACAGTGGCTGTGCTGCAACTCATTTGGTTATGAATCGGAGTGTGTGAGCTCTGGCAGGGGCTTTTGTTCCGTGTGTGTGTGTGTGTGTGTGTGTGTGTGTACTGCCATGTGTATCGGGGTCATAGGGGATAGAAATGTCATTCTGTCATAGAATTTGGATTAAATTTTCATTCTGGGGTTTTTATTTATGTGTATGTGTGTGTGTGTGTATGTGTGTGTGTGTGTGTGTGTGTGTGTGAGATTCAGCAATAGGTTCTGGCCTTTGTTCTGTGTTAAAAAACAGATCATAAAAACCTTTTTATGATCAAACTCATAAGAATATTTCAGATTCAGGGTCACAATTTATTTATGTACGTATTTTTAAACACGCACCGTCTGCGACCTCACTATCGTTCCAGGACGGGTCAGCGCTACCTCAAGGATACCTGAGGCTTGTAGCCTGAGGGTTTAATCCTAGAGCTGAAAACCTGTTACGTTTCTATTATCACGCCTACGGCCTGGTAGTTTCTCCAGCCATAACACACTGTTTTCGCTGTAAACACCACCCACCGCGCCATACGATACCCAACCTACAGAAAAACTAAGGACAAGGAATCCTGCAGAAAGTTTTGGAGCGGGTGGTCCAGTGATGCTCGATGCGGTTTCATTGGATGCTAAGTCTGTAATTTTTCTGAGCTGGCAGGTTACTAAATAAAATACAACTGAAACCATGTCATTCCACTACGTGTGTTTATTTACAGCAATAATGGATAAACATTAGCATAACGCCTAGTTCAGGTTAGCTAGCGTCGTGTAAACGGTTGTGTGTGTTCGCCCTGCGATGGCCTGCCAAGCTGTTCAGGGTGTACCAAGCCTTCGCCCGGAGTCGGCTGAGATGGGCGCCAGCCTCCCGCTACCCTAATTGGGATTAAGTGGCTCAGAAAATGAATGAATGAGTTTAATGGATGGAAAGAGATGGAGTGGAACAGACTGAGGAGTCGACGGAATCTTTCTAGCCAGAGTATTTCATGGTTTTTCCTCACCTCGATACCGGTTCAGATTGATTCCTACAGGACGTGTGGGTGTGCATGTTGAATAACGTACAGGTTCAGTGGAGAGAGAGAGAGAGAGAGAGAGAATCAAAGAGAATTTGGATTTTGTAATTCTGAAGTCCGCGTCTGTGTTCCTCGGATGCAGAATGCCGGTGGTACCAAGCCGAAAGATTTGGAGATGATGTTCTCTGTGGTCTAAAATTTATGTTGTTGACACATATGGAAATTCCAAGGTCGAGCAGAACACTATAAGGAAGGAAGCTCACCCCGAAAAAAAACCCCGGTGGTGGTGTTGATACGGAAATGTTTGGCGTAAGAAAACGTTGTATTTAGCCACCGCCACCCACACTCACACCTAGCCTAATGCGCATGTCCTTGAACTGCTGGAGGAAACCGGAGTACCCAGAGGAAAACCCATGCAAGCACAGGAGAAACATGCAAACTCCACACCCACCACGAACGCCGGGACTTGAACCCAGGACCTTCTTATTTTGGGGCGGAAGTGCAATCCACTACGCCACTGTGCCGCCACCAGTCACCGAACTGCTATTAGGGTCTCGACGAGGCTTAAACCTACCCCGTCCGGCTCTGGGTGTACGCAAGCGACACCATGGACAGTTCCCCAGTCCATCGGAAGGCTAACACGCACTCAACCATTCACACTCTTTGGACATGTTGGAGGAAACCAGTGTACCAGGAAGGAAAACTCACACGAGCATGAGGAGAACCCCACACAGAGATATCCTCGCTAAACCCGGGCCTCGAACCCAGGACCTACCTGCTGTGAGGTGGCCGTACCCGGTGTGTAACTCTGTAGATGATATTACCATGAAACCGTGGGA
Organism: Neosilurus mollespiculum; assembly: GCA_030014195.1. NCBI lineage: Eukaryota > Metazoa > Chordata > Actinopteri > Siluriformes > Plotosidae > Neosilurus > Neosilurus mollespiculum. The sequence goes on from JAQMYF010000022.1 coordinate 8,380,321, forward strand.
TGAATAATAAATAAAAACGCTGTAGTTAAGTGTCGCATGTGGAGGTTTTATTAAATATTTCAGTTACCAGTTGAAACGATTACGGCGGGTTTAAACCTATGAATTGGGGTCGAGGTGGAAAGTGCTGACATGGTGTCTCTCGCCTCGAGGTCGCTGTTAAGGTCGGAGCGGCTCGTTGTTTTCCTGGTCTGCCGTTCTGGGCCAGCTGGGATGAAAGAACAATGAAAAAAGAGAATAGACCTGCGCTCGCTCGCGCTCGTGCGTGTGTGTGTGTGTGTGTGTCAGACCCAACCTTTAAAAGGAACTCAGAAGAGAAGTTCCCATTAATATTCCAGTGACCCGCTGCTCAAGTTCTGTCGCCTCCTCCTGAGCTGTAGAGGTCATTTTCCTCAGAGGGGAGCGACGAGGTGGAGAACGAGTGCATTTACACTTTTTAACTTCGTCCTGAAGGCAGAGGTGGAACAGCGAGATCACCGCAGAACCCAGAATCACCGTTTACAGCACAACACAACCGTCTCGCTTCACCACTAACACGATAAAAATAAATAAATAAAGACGACGTGAAATGATTTATCACACCGAGGCCGTGAGAGTATTTTAACAGGCGTCTAATTTATCACCCAAGCACGACTTTCTTGGAATTTTTTGCTTATGTTCTTTAAAGGTGCGATATGTAACTTTGTCGAGTACTCCGAGGCACGCAAGGCGAAGTGCGGGTGCAAAGAAAACTACACGTGAAGCACGTGGAAGCACGCAAACACACCTGACATCACCACAATTGGGCAACGTACGCACCCACAGTTTGCCAGCCCGCTTAATCCTATTGGGATCGCAGGGAGGCCGGAGCCTATTTCAGCCGACACTGGGTGATGGTGGGATACACCAGACCATCTCAGGGCAAACACACACACACACACACACACACACACACACACAACCATTCACACTCACACCTAGGGGCAATCTGAAACAGCCAGCTATCCTAATGTGCATGTCTTCTGTCTGCCGGAGGAAACTGCAGTACCCGGAGGAAACCCACGCAAGCACTGGGCGAACATGTAAACTCTTGGGAATCGAACCCAGGACCACCCTGCTGTGAGGCGCACGCCATTCTTTTCATTATTATTATTTTACACTTTATAGGAGGACTTCAAGTCTCAGCTCCTTTTATTGTTTCTCAGCGTTTACAGAACCTGAACAGTACCAGCTACCCGAGTGTTTATACACAAGTTCATCGCTTTATAAACCTTAACATGTTACCGAGCTTGTTTACCTCCGGAACGTTCCTCGAACACCCCCAGTTGACCCACCCGCATTAAAATAGCAGTAAATATTTCAATAAGTGAATAATAAATGCCACTTACTTCAAGACCCCCCAGTCGCCGGCGTTCATTAAGCAGGAATCCGGAAGGTCGTGTCATTAATATTGAAAAGGACAGTTCGCAAGGAAGGGAAGCACTCCAGAGAATTCTGCTGCTATTTCTGAAGACACATCATTCAGACGGACGCGGACTCGGATAAGAGCCGTTTAACATCACGGCATGAACGAGAACTCAAACGTTCTGCCCACGTCCGTTTGTTCATATAAGGTCGTACCTGCATGGCTAGAGGCCACGGATTGGGAAATCGCACCTGCCGTAACAGCCTTTATAAACAACTGGCGGCCATTTTACTGACCTTGAACTTAACCTTCAGCGACCTCGAGGTGCAATTCGCGGCTGTCGCTTTTCATCCTCTAGATATTGTCAAATTTCCCGCAACATTCGCGGCATCGGATTTTTGTCGCCTGGTTCGTGAACTTTCAAACACGTTTGAAATTTCTGCGAATGTCGCAAAACGAGGCTGTGACGCGGAGTAATCTCAAACTCTTCGCAAAAACAGTCCGCACACGTCGCGAGCAGGTCGCAGAGTTAGAGCAAGTTGGAGCCTTCCACGTGGAAAGTTTGCGACTCCGCTGGCATCCGCCATGTTCCGTATATCGTGTCATCATTCGTATTTTATTGGCATTTTAACAAGCGAATGATTTGAGAGCGATAAGCGAACCAAAGGCGACGGATTTACGACAGAAGATTCGCCTTTTGTTCGCCGAAGATTCGCAAAGCAATCGCAAATGACTCGCAAGTCAGCCTTTTTTTTTTTTTTGTCGCATGACTTTCTTGCGACCTTTGAACGATATACGTATTTAAGCCACAAAATATTTGCTCCCACGTGGAGTCGCAAAACACCTTGATGAGTATTTTATTCTAAATCTATTTAGAATGAAATACTCCCTAAGTGATCGATCCCATTACACCGGACATCACAAATGTGAAACGGCGCTTAAGAAGCTTTCTTCGGCATTCATCTGCTACTCGCGATCAGAACAGAGGCTCAGTGATGAAGAACGCTGATATAACGTCTCAGTGAAATAATGACCTATTACAGTCCACCTTAAGGCTGGAAACTGTATGTAAGGGTTTAGCTTGCAGGCTAACGCGCGCGCCGATCCAGTGGAGTGCAAAACTGTTACAGAATGTCATTAAAAACCATGCGGCACACAGCAGTTCACGCACCGCTGGCCCGTATTGACCACTCGCCTATTCCCACTAACCTCCAGCTAAATAGAGAGAGAGGGAGAGAAAGAGAGAGAGAGGGAGAGAGGGAGGTGATAGTTTTAGGTTATCAGCTCCTTAAGGAAATAAAAGGCCTCAGAAAACCAATAAAGTGATTAATGAAGAACACACACGTGACAGAGACATCGATGCTAATAAATCAATACTTCCAGTCTGAATTTCTAAATTCTTAAACGAGTCACTGCGGCTCAAATACACTGAACAGGGCGTCTCAGTTCTCAGAGTCCACATTACAGACAGAAATGTTGTTTTTAATCCTTTGTTCCCCTTGTATGGGCGTTCACCCTTATCGGCTACGTGCTAGTTTACATAGCTAAAAATATTGCTTTGTTCCGTCTTTAGCTTCAACTCGCCGTGGCTTTGTTTCAGTAACTTCATACATCACAAGTTTAATTTCAGACCAGAGATGCATGAGCTCCTTTCCTGAGATCTTGTGCTGATCGATGGACTGGAGAGTTGAGTCCCAGCATCCCAAACATCTTCACAGGTCAGGACTCGTACCTGGGGTGCCAAAACTTACGAGGAAACGATTCCTCGTGCTTCCTGAACCACTCGGAAATTGACCTCCGTGCCATCAATGAAGAAAAGTCCACTGATGTGATAACCTGGTCACTCGGTACGTTCAGGTGGTCAACTGACTTCACTTTATTAGTGCTTGGTGGACGTTAATGTTGCTGAGCCTCGACCCGACCAACTGGAGCAACCCCTGATTACAGCACTGCTTCCAGAGGCTTGTACATTGGCCACTATGCATGATGGGTACATCGCTTCATCCACTTCCCTTCTCACCCTGACATGCCCTCACTCTGGATTAGGGTCGATCTGGTCACATCAGATCACATGACCTTTTTCCATCGTCCAATCATTATTCCGATTATTCCCACTTTCACTATTAAACACTGCCGTGAGATCTACGGACAGTCAGTTGTCTTCTGCTTGTTCTGGGGTCGGGTCGCGGGGCAGAATTAGTGAGGTCCAGACGTCCCTCTCCGCAGCCACTTCCTCCTGCTCTTCCAGAGGGACACCGAGGCGTTCCCAGACCAGCCGAGAGACATAGTCCCTCCAGTGAGTTCTGGGTCCACCCCGGGGTCTCTGCCAGGTCGGAGACGTCCCAAACGCCACCCCAGGGAGGCGTTCAGGGGGCATTCTAATCAGATGCCCGAGCCAGTTGAGGTGGCTCAAGCCGCTCATCAAGCTCCTCCCGGATTGTCGAGCTTCCTCACACTAAGTTCTATGATCCTAAAATTTAAAAAAATGATTAAATGATCGTATTTTAAATCCCCAGCTCAGCTTCTGGATCCTTTCCCCCGGATCTACTCCATAGTTATTTACCGCAGTCGGAACCATCACACCACGTAGGTCTCCTGTACACAACCGGCGTTTCATTCCAGAGAAATTATACAGAAGGGTGTTGGGTTTATAACAGTGTTGACAAAAAGCACGCGATCCTTTAATATGGAAAATGGAGAGAGCTTCAGGAGAGGACGTCCCACTGCGCGAGATAAGCGAGACCGTGCGGTGTTTAGAGCTGAAATCAGGGAGCGAGGGAACATTGGGAAAGATGACAGAGCTGAGACGTGCACACACCTGCGGGACAGCGGTGACAGGAACATGGTGATAAGACGTGTTTCGGTACAAACAAGTTATAACTCCCGGAGAAACCAGACGGAGGCTGGACAGACGGAGCTCAGACTGAGACGTGAGACGACTTCCTTTCACTAAAATGTACAAAAAGACAGCATTTTATTCGTCTGCTGTTATTGTTGTTGCTGGTGTCCAATTCATTAAACCAATTAATCCACCTACACCTTTTAATCCCTTCATCCATTCAAGAAATTCCATCATCCATCCATCCATTCATCCAACATATTTATTTACTCAATCCATCCTTCCACCCAACTGATATTCATTAAATCCAGCAATCCACCCACTGTTTATCATTCATCCATCCATCCATCCTCATTTCATCCCTCTTTTCCTCCATCCATCCATCCTCATTTCATCCCTTTTCTCCTCCATCCATCCATCCTCATTTCATCCCTCTTCTCTTCCATCCATCCATCCTCATTTCACCCCTCTTCTCCCCTATCCATCCATCCATCCTCATTTCATCCCTCTTCTCCTCCATCCATCCATCCTTATTTCATCCCTCTTCTCTTCCATCCATCCATCCATCCTCATTTCATCCCTCTTCTCCTCCATCCATCCATCCATCCATCCTCATTTCATCCCTCTACTCCTTCATCCATCCATCCATTCTCATTTCATCCCTCTACTCCTCCATCCATCCATCCATCCACCCATTCCTCCCTCATTTCACCCCTCTACTCCTCCATCCATTCTTTCTTATTTCACCCCTCTACTCCTTCATCCATCCATCCATCCCTCTACTACTCCATCCATCCATCCTCATTTCATCCCTCTACTCCTCCATCCATCCATCCCTCCCTCATTCCACCCCTCTACTCCTTCATCCATTCATCCCTCCCTCATTCCACCCCTCTACTCCTTCATCCATCCATCCATCCCTCATTTCACCCCTCTACTCATCCATCCATCCCTCTACTCCTCCCTTCATCCATCCATCCATCCTCATTTCACCCTTCTACTCCTCCATCCATCCATCCTTCCTCATTTCACCCCTCTACTCCTCCATCCATCCATCCATCCATTCCTCACCTCTACTCCTCCATCCATCCTTCAGTCGTTAAATTAATTTAATCTATTCATCTATTCACCATCCATCCTCCGATTATTTTATTCACTCACCAACAATCACCTCTCCTATTGTTTGTATTTATCCACCCACTCTTACTAATCCATACTTCCAACCTGACAATTAATTCAATCACTTTTATCAATCCATTCAACACATTCATTCTTCTACACCTTCAGGCATCCATCCATCCCTCCGTCCATCCATCCTATCTTCGGTTCATTTCAGTGGTAATCGATGTAGGAATCACACTAATCAACTGATTAAATCATCATTAAAGCCCTTAACACTCGCTCACAACGTTTCGCCACGTCAGCTAATCCGCCTCTAGAACAATCCTTCATTATCTCTAATAACGTTCCTTTACTTTTCATAAGAATTTATTAAAACGGTAAAATTTTTGTTACAAACAAAGAAAATATTTAACATTCTGAGTTTCTCGGGTTAAACCGAACACGTTAACTGGTCAAGCACGAAGGGGGGGGGGGGGGGGGGGGGGT
>JAQMYF010000022.1:8394569-8397069 GCA_030014195.1 Neosilurus mollespiculum
TCTCTCTCTCTCTCTCTCTCTCTCTCTCTCTCTGTGTGTGTGTGTGTGTGTGTGTGTGTGTGTGTGTGTGTGTGTGCACGCTTTCTTTATTTTACGCACTTATTTTTACTCACAGTTTAATAAATTGCTCGTCCCCCCCCCTTCCTGCAGACAGTGGTGATGGTTTCAGTCTCAGCCACATCTCGAGGTGTTGAATTAACACCTGCAGTGATAGATTAACCCTTACAGTGCTGGATTCACGGCTGAGACGGCACTTAGTTTATTATCAGCACCTACAAGAATTAGCGGATAACCTTCTCTTATTTCCCGCTAATTAACACTTTCACTCATAATCCCAAATCATCTCAAACAGGTTCTCAAGTCATCTGAGATCAGATCAGATCATCTCACAGATACTCTTTTAATCCTCTCACATCATGTTAGGAATATTCTCCAACAATGGGAAAGCATTTCACATAATCTCAGAAATATTCTCAAATAATCGGCTGGGTTTTTAACGTGAAGCTATCACACACACACACACACACACACACACACACACACACACACACACACACACACATTCCTAAAAACATGATTATAATCTGATAAACTCAAGATTCAAACTAACAGTGTGTTACCAAGCTTTAAAGGTGTGTGTGTGTGTGTGTGTGTGTGTGTTTGTGTGTTAAACTAAATCTGCTAACTTACTATTATAGAAATTATATGCATTTAATGAAGTTTATTTAATACCAAAAGTCCAAATTTAGAAACCTGGCTATGACCTGAACCCTCAACAGAACAGCAGTTTAATGGATTAAATGCTGTATCTGTTCATTAAACACCAAAAGAGTCATTTTAATGATAGAAAGTGAATAATGTAATACCACCTGCCTACTACTGCAATAATTGAACAGCCCTTAATGACGCGTTATGTGTATTAATTAGAATGTCCGTACTTATTTAATACCCAGAATGCAGTTTCAATCATGCTGGTATAACCTGAAGACTTTTAATTCGACACGGTGGAGGTTTCTTCACTGGAGTACCTGCAGGTTTTATTATGATGTTCTGTACATGACAGTGTGTAAAGGTGTTATTCAGGGGGTATAACCTGAAGAGTGCACAGCTGTTTATTTAAAGTTATAGCTGTTCAATGTTGAGTTTAAGTGAAGGTTTGTTTTTAATCAATCATCCGTTCCAGTTGAGCTTTGTATCTGCTGCTATTCTTGATTGTAGAGTAAAAGAGACTCCGTAGCACGAATAATCCAACACTTGGTTGTGTTAAATTCATCCGGGGATGAAAGGAATCTATCTCGAGACTTGGTGTTGGTTCTGGAGCGTGAACGAAATTAGAATGATTAATAATGATGTACCTGGTGTTCCTACAGCATTTTAGGGTGATATACCATGGCATCGCTTCATCACTGTGTTAATGATGTCTTAACATTCAACCCTGCACGTGCCGTCCTTTTATTAAACACCACAGCTTGGTTTTAGGATTTGTTCCAGATCGAATCCTCTTTTCCCCATCATTTGGAATTTGATGGATTGTTGGATTTTCACACTCGTACCGTAACTCCCTTCACTCACACCGCCATGATCATGATTCAGGATCGGGATCAGTGCCCGAGCTCAGCTCTGATTCCTGACAGGCGTTGCTGATGGAGGAGACGCATCAACACCATGGGTAGAGTCAGGGTCAGTGCTACGGTGTGCCCTCTAGTGGACGGGTGAGACTGAGATGAAGTTGTATCCACACACAAGGTGATCTTTACAGCCCTCGAGATTGAAGTAATGCTTTTACTTTAACAAACATCACCACACAGTGAAGCAGTGAACGCTTTCAAATCCGATCCAGCGGTTCTCTCGGGTGATATCATCGTATTAAAGAATGGATATCCGTAAAGTGGAACATTACTTTAAGATCAGTTTCACTTCCTGGTGTGAACAGAAAAAGGAAACATGCTACTTCTTTCCATCATCACCTCTGTTCAGAATACATGAGTAATTTATCACATCCTCGTGATTACTGTAGTCACAGAAAGTGTACTGTAGCTCTTCTTGGCTGTTAGTGTGTGTGTGTGTGTGTGTGTGTGTGTGTGTGTGTGTGTGTGTGTGTAACGGTCCACACTAATCCACACTTAACCTCCTGAACTCCAGACACCTCGATAAACTCTCCCCTCACACGTACGGAGCGATATTAGATTTAATTTTACAATTAGTGCATAAGGTTCATTATAAATATTCATAAATATTCAAATTTACATATTCACCTGCACACAACATGAAAATAATATTTATGAATATTAATATTTAATAAATAATAAAGTGTATATTATAATAAATATGTACATGCATAAACACTAAAATATTTCATTAAATGTAAATATAATAATAATAATAATAATAATAATAAAAATAATATAATATAATATAATAATAATCATAATAATATAATATTATAATATACCCCCAGTGCAGATAACTGGGTTATCAAATGCCAGTCATGTCTCTCACT
>JAQMYF010000022.1:8399569-8405392 GCA_030014195.1 Neosilurus mollespiculum
AGGGAGATGGACAGAGGGAGAGAGTGAGAGAGAGAGAGAGAGAGAGAGGGAGAGGGAGATGGACAGAGAGAGAGAGAGATTGACAGAGAGAGAGATAGATGAACAGTGAGAGAGAAAAAGAAAGAGAGAGAGAGAGAGAGAGAGATAGAAAGATGGAGAGAGAGAGAGAGAGAGAGAAAGATGGACAGAGAGAGACAGATGGAGAGACAGACAGAGAGAGAGAAAGATGGACAGAGAGAGAAAGAAAGATGAACAGAGAGAGAGAGAGAGAAGATGAACAGAGAGAGAGAGAGAAAGATGAACAGAGAGAGAGAGAAAGAGAGAAAAAAAGATGAACAGAGAGAGAGAGAGAAAGAGAGAGAGAAAGATGAACAGAGAGAGAGAGAGATGAACAGAGAGAGAGAGAGAGAGAAAGATGAACAGAGACAGAGAGAGAGAGAACGATGAACAGAGAGAGAGAGAGAGAGAGAGAGAGAGAGAGATGAACAGAGAGAGAGAGAGAGAGAGAGAGAGAAAGATGAACAGAGAGAGAGAGATGAACAGAGAGAGAGAGAGAGAGAGAGAGAGAGAGATGAACAGAGAGGGAGAGAGAGAGAGAGAGAGAGAGAGAGAGAGAGAGAGAGAGAAAGAAAGAGAAAGAGTAAAAAAGAGCGAGTGAGAGCGAAAGGGCGTGAGGGCGAGAGAGACAGATAATGTAGGAAAGAGCAAGAGAGCGAGATTTCTGTGAGTGGAAACGTGTGTCTGGACAGTAATTATGAAAAAGACGTACCTACTGGGACAGTAGATATATATTTTATGTGAAAGTGTGTGTGTGTGTGTGTGTGCGTGTGTGAGTGTACCTCCTGGCTTTCTCTGAGTGACAGTGGGAAAGGCTGGCTCAGAGTCTCCAGATGATTGAGAGATTGCTGCAGGTGACTGAGGGCGTGGCTAAAGTCAAAGGTGTGGTCATGAGCTGCGTCATCTCTGCCCCTTTTCTTGCTCTTTTCACTGATGGTCTTCAGAGCCTTTAGAGCTCGTCTGGTGATCTCTGTTCTGACCTTAACGGAGAGCTACACACACACACACACACATTATGAACTCTACATAGAACCTATATTCATACATGACAATATATAGTGGAAAAAGGATGCATGCTGGGACAAGGAGTTTAATATCTTACCGCCGAGAGACCGGATCAATAAGCACAGACTTACCTGACTGGCTGCTTCCACGGAGAAGGTGATGGAGTCCAGGAAGTAGATAGCATCGGAGGCCATGAGTCGGTCGAGGTATTTGGCACAGGTGTCGTAGGCGTGAAGGAAGTCCTGATCCGACTGAGGAGACTTCATGAGGATGTGGGCGTCGCCCTGCCAGAACAGCTTGGGGAGCCATGTGGCATGCACGGCGCTGTTCGTCAGAGCGCCGCCTCCCTTCTGAGGAATCCGAGACGCCAGTTTAGAGATGGACAGAACGTTCTGGCTGTTCAGTATCGGCTCCAGAGCTTTTAGAGGATCTGAGTCTTCGTCTGTCAGCTTCTTATAGTCCAGACCTGCACACGATACACCCCGTCATCTATTAGATCATTTTTAAATCGATGATTTGTAGGTTGACGTGAAACAAGCAGAATAATTAACGTGTCGGGGTTTAGATCTCGATATTGACCAACAGCTTGCTGCACGTTATCTCTTAGTTAAACGGCTCTCTACACGATATCACATGACCATGTGACTCTGATGCTTTGGATCGATTGTGGCGGCCATGGCCACTAGGGGGTGCTATACACATAACGAGTCTACACCTCGAGACTGGTTTATATGATTCGTACAAAACTTGGTGGGCAAAATCAAGGGCCTCCTCTGTACTCACCAGTACGATGAGGTGTGATTGCTTAAAGTAGGCGTGGCCTATTATGCTAACAATTACAATGTATAGAATTCAAGATTCTAGTGAATACACTCAAATTTACAGCAGACAGACACTGCTTCATAGACCTCAACCCCCCCCCCAATATATAGCACATGTGCACCACCAGGCCGTCGCGAGGGATCACCCTGAGCAACCGTGCAGTCCGAGCTGCGTGACTGAGACCGAAGGGTATCTGTTAATTCTTTTACGTAGAACTGCGCGTACAGAGAGGACAGTGGACGGAAATCATGCTTTCAAGTATGACTCACGGGACCGAAGGGGTGATTTGGAACCGCCAAGCAGCCTAATGTGCATGCCTTTGGACTGTGGGAGGAAACCAGAGTACCCGGAGGAAACCCACACAACCACGGGGAGAACATGCAAACTCCACACAGATACGCCCGAGCGTGGGAATCGAACCCGGAACCTTCTTGCTGTGAGACGGACGTGCTAACCACTGCGCCGCCGTGCCGCCTTAATTTTTACACGCACAAATATTCATATCTGTAGGTTTAAGCTGAGCAGACTGTCAGACATGACGAGAGGGAATACAATAACTCTTTTATTTTATCCTCTGGAACCTATTAAATAAAAGGCTGTTTATTATTGTGTTTAAAAATCATAATTAAAAAAATATATATATATACGTTTTTATCATAAAATCGTTAGCATGTCGCTAGCTGATTAGCTGAAGGCCTGTTCATTGCATTAATCATGTTTGGAGAAAAAATATGTCAAATTCTGAAAAAAACAAAAAAAAAGTAATAATAAGTTCTTACCATTAAAAACTTTGAATTTTATTTTGTTTCTTTTCATGAAATGGGTCTAGACTAAACTACCCGACTTGCTAGCTTTTCCGCACTAGAGCTGCTGGAACAGGAACATTTTGAGTTTGCAGCGACTTTAATGCAATAAAATCAGACTTGGGTGGAAAATGATTCCCAAATACGCTTCCCTTCATCACGGTGCTCAACGCCACGTGTTAAAAGAGCGACCCTGGTTCCACTGCGAACACAGTGCGGGCCTTCTTCCTCCAGTTCCACCTCTCGAGTTTCGTTCGCTGTGAATGTTCCGAGTGCACTTAACATGCGAGAGTGCTGCCTCCCCCGAGAGCGAGAGAATGCAAATAATTAGATGATCCAGTTCTTATCTGAACGCCTGCTTTCAATTTCCGCTGCTTCCCTTTTAATTTTCTTTTCTTCAAGCGCCGGAAAAGAACAACAAACATGCATTTGCAGAGCAATTAAGCTTCTTTTAATACTGTTTTCTATCCCTCAGAAAATCAGTGTTGGCAAACAGAAGGCTGTAATTATGAGTCACGGCGTCGTGTTACATGTTTGTTTCAGCAGGTACTTCACTTGCTCATCTTACAAGATGGCGTTCATCTGGAACAAGTCGTTCTTTCTTCAGTCGCCGTTACAGACAGCGATCGAGCCGACTTACACCTGAAATAAATGGCGAGTCGGTACTAGCCGTATGTACGCGTCTGCTCAGAAATGATGTGTTTAGCATTAAAATGAGGGGGAAAAACAAAAGCTTGTCTAGACTTATACAGTAGTTGGATATAAATAAATAATTATCGTTTATACATATTGTAGGGGGATATAAATAAATAAAAAATATTTATGAAAATTATATTTTCATAAAGTCAGAATATTACATGTATACAGTATAACAATAACCCAGTATAGAAAAAAAACCCTAAGTTGACTGCTGTGACCTTGGAACAAGGTCAAGGTGTCCCATATATAATCCCATCTGGGACCATTCTGGGGGCAACCTATACAGCAAATCTGGTGATCCTGAGTCAATTCCTTTCAATGTTATTGCACTAACGAGCCTTGACTAGCCGAATATAGAAAAGTTAATTAAGTTGACGGCTGTGACCTTGAAACAAGGTCAAGGTGATTCAAATACAATCCCAACTAAGACCTTCCAGAGGGGAACCCATCCACCAAATTTGATGATCCTATGTCATGTCCTTCCAAAGGTATCGCACTAAAAAATTTGGAGAAGCAGAACATAGAAAATTGACCCTGTGACCTTGAGATGGGTTCAAGGTGATCGGTTTAAAATCCCACCCTATTCGCACCTGAGGGGGATCCATACACCAAATTTGGTGATCATTTGTCATTTGCTTTTAAATTTATTGCACTAACCCCGCCTCTCATACTCCCCTTAAACCTGTACCGGTGGAACGGACAGCTTCCCTTTCACGTTTTGACTAGCGTCCCGTCCGTGAGAATTTTTCGAAAACCTAAAACTGACAGTTGTAGACTGTCGAAATCTAATCTAATCTAATCTAATCTAATCGAAATCTTACCGAGAAATTGAATTATTAGAAGCGGCTTAGCGATCCCGTCTGTAGTTCCCATACTGCGGTAACGAGATAGTCAGTAGTCAGATTCAGCAGAATGTGAGTTCACTGTCAGTTAATCTCACCGTGTGCTACAGCCTTCAACTTCTTCAGCAGTTTGACGTGTGTGTCGGGCGTCGTGGCGGATGAAGGCAGGTAGTCGGTGCACGAGCAGCTCTCCAGCAGTGTGTAGTAGTAGAGCAGACGCTGCAGGTCGACGCCCACGATGCCCGGGTACACGTACTTGCTCATGTGTGTGTAGAAGGCCTGGGGTTTGGTCTTCAGGGTCTGGAAAAGGCCCAAGGACTCACTACGGGTCTCGATCTCCTTAGTGGACAGGCTGAGAGGGAAAAAGAGAAACACACGAGGCCTAATTAGAACTGGAATAGGTTTTAAACCCAGATTATAACAATACACTATCCTGATTGGTCAGTTACGATAGTCAACGGACTGTTGCTATGGAGTGTGTCAAAAGTGTATGAAATCTATTTTTTGTTCATTGTTTAGTTAGTAAAGTGTAATAAGGAGGATAATGTACAGTGAGATGGTCGTTATGGTGAAATAAAACCCCTTCAGGGTGATGAGATGATTCTGATCCTGACAATAACGACCCGCTCACTGCCCATGATACTTCACAAATCTGCACCTCTCTCTCTCTTTCTCTCTCTCTCTCTCTATATATATATATCAGGCTTTGTCTAGCAGCTTTTGTCTCTATCAATCTCTCTCTATTGCTCTCTCTCTCTACCAGTCTTTATTTCTACCACTCTATCAGTCTCTCTATCAGTCTTTGTTTCTACTGGTCTCTATCGCTCTCTCTCTATCGGTCTTTGTTTCTACTGGTCTCTATCGCTCTCTCTCTATCGGTCTTTGTTTCTACTGGTCTCCATCGCTCTCTCTCTATCTGTCTTTGTTTCTACTGGTCTCTATCTATCAGTCTCTCTAGCAGTCTTTGTTTCTACTGGTCTCTCTCTAGCAGTCTCTCTCTATAGGTCTCTCTAGCAGTCTTTGTTTCTACTGGTATCTCTCTAGCAGTCTATCAGTCTCTCTATCGCTCTCTAGCAGTCTTTGTTTCCACTGGTCTCTCTCTATCACTCTTTGTTTCTACTGGTCTCTCTCTATCGGTCTCACTAGCAGTCTTTGTTTCTACTGGTCTCTCTCTATCGGTCTCACTAGCAGTTTTTGTTTCTACTGGTCTCTCTCTAGCAGTCTTTGTTTCTACTGGTCTCTATCTAGCAGTCTATCAGTCTCTATCGCTTTCTCTCTAGCAGTCTTTGTTTCTACTGGTCTCTCTCTAGCAGTCTATCAGTCTCTCTATCGCTCTCTAGCAGTCTTTGTTTCCACTGGTCTCTCTCTGTCTGTCTTTCTCTATCACTCTTTGTTTCTACTGGTCTCTGTCTATCCGTCTAGCTAGCAGTCTTTGTTTCTACTGGTCTCTCTCTAGCAGTCTCTCTCTATAGGTCTCTCTAGCAGTCTTTGTTTCTGCTGGTCTCTCTCTAGCAGTCCATCAGTCTCTATCGCTTTCTCTCTAGCAGTCTTTGTTTCTACTGGTCTCTCTCTAGCAGTCTATCAGTCTCTCTATC
>JAQMYF010000022.1:8483760-8501005 GCA_030014195.1 Neosilurus mollespiculum
CCAAATAATCCCACCAAGCCAATCCAACCAGTCAATCCTCCAAATAATCCCACCAAGCCAATCCAACCAGTCAATCCTCCAAATAATCCCACCAAGCCAATCCAACCAGTCAATCCTCCAAATAATCCCACCAAGCCAATCCAACCAGTCAATCCTCCAAATAATCCCACCAAGCCAATCCAACCAGTCAATCCACCAGTCAACCCTCCAAATAATCCAACCCGTCAATCCTCCAGTCAATCTTCCAAATAATCCCACCAGTCAATCCTACTGGTTAACTCTACCAGTCAGTCCAACCAGTCAATCCTCCAAATAATCCCACCAAGCCAATCCAACCAGTCAATCCTCCAGTCAACCCTCCAAATAATCCCACCAGTCAATCCTCCAGTCAACCCTGCAAATAATCCCACCAGTCAATCCTACTGGTTAACTCTACCAGTCAATCCAACCAGTCAATCCTCCAAATAATCCACCAAGCCAATCCAATCGGTCAATCCTACCAATTTACCTAACAAGTTAATCTAGCCTGTCAATCCAACCAGTCAATCCTCCAATCAATCCAATGGTGCATGCCACACAGTCGATCCAAGCACTCAATCCAACCAGTCAACCCTCCAGTAACTCCACCTGCCAAACTAACCAGTCAATCCAAGAGTCAACCCTCCACTCAATTCTCCACTCAGTCAATCCATCCATCCATCCTGCTAATTATTCTATAAATTCCTTCAACAAACAGTCGTTTTATCCAACCAGCTCATTCAATCCAACAATTTCAACAATTCGTAAATCCATAATGCATATAAACAAATATTTAATCTAAACTACATACCAACAATCTTAAACTTCCACTCGTTTATTCAATCGCTAATCCGTTAAACCAAGCCTCCAATCAAATTCATCAATTCAACTCATCCATTCTGCCAATTTATTCAACAATTAATGAATTCGTAAACATAAAAATCAAGTTAATCCACCCAGACCAACATATCAAATCAACCTAATAATCAATCCATCGATGCATCCAATTATCAGTCGTTCCTCTCACATGCCTTTATTAGTCTTTCAATCCACAATTAAATGACTGTATATGACACACACACACACACACACACACACACACACACACACACACACACACACACTTCCAGGGAAGAAAGCCTAACGGTGTAATTTGGGAAACTGCGATGCACAAAACGAGTCGACATAAATCAGAGTCTCATCAGTCAGCGCAGTCAGCTGAACAAACGCACTTGGCTGGGATGCGCACAGTAAATGGGGCTCTTTCTTGGTGCACAGATGTTTTGTGCTTACACACACATTAGCACAGACACTCGTCTCTCGTCTTTACTCATACAGATTGGGGTCTGACTCTCTCTCTCTCTCTCTCTCTCTCCATATGTCCCCGAATTGCCATCAAAACCCTTCCTGCTTTGTGCTGATGTGAAAGCTGTAATTGGGGCGGGGGCGGGGGTGTGTGTGTGGGGGTGTGTGTGTGTGTGTGTGTGTGTGTGTGTGTGTGTGTGTGTGTCACTTATAGGAACATACTTTACCCACTATTTATGGTAAAAAAAATAATTAAAAAAGACGTGAATTTTTTTACATGAACACTGTATGAAATGAATGGAAGAATATTATGTTGGTGGGGTGCAGGTGATGAATTAAAACACTGGGGTCAACCATCCAACCGGGTAACAGAGTGTGCGGTAGAGAAGACAGCTGGAGTCGGGTGGCAAACTGGCATCGCGGTTAGCATGTCCACCTCCTCATGAGCAAGGTGGTCCTGGGTTCCCAGGCTCCGGTGTTTCTGTGTGGAGTTTACATGTTGTCCCTGCGCTTGTGTGGGTTTCCTCTGGGTACTCCGGTTTCCTCCCAGACTCCAAAGACATGCACATTAGGCTAACAAATCAGGCTAACATTGTTTATGATAATTTAATAAGTGTTAATTATAATTATTTTTCATGATTATATATATTTTTAGCTCCCGCCCACATAGTGGCTTGGGAGCAATTGGAGCGGGTTCCGTCCGTCTGTCACGCTAAACGGACATTTATTTGCCGCGTGCTGAAGCTGGGGCTTTCGAACTTGCTACGCTCGCTCTATATTGGCATGTTATGAAATGGTCCTTTTCGCCGGAAGCGTCTGGACCCCTGTGGTCTATTTTTATTTTGAAAAACTACATTAATGCCACAAGGAATATTTGGCTCTGTGTTTAACCCATCCAAAGTGAGCTCACACACACACACACACACACACGGAGCCGTGGGCACCCAGACTGCGGTACCCGGAGAGCAGTTGGGGGGTCAGGTGCTGCTCACTCCGCCGTTCCACACATTTGATCCTGCCGGTTCGGGAATCGAACCAGCGACCTTACGAGTCCAAACCTGCTTTTCTAACCATTAGGTCACGGCTGCCCTTTATTAGTTATTTAGCTAGTTAGGTTAGCTTTGGAGCTGCAAACAAAACTTAATTAAATACTTACAAACCCTTCCATTCGTCCAGTGATAAAAAGTTAGGGATATTTATTTGTGTATGACTGGGTTGTTTATCCTATTTTTACCCCTAAACGGTATGTCTGACAGGACAGCTGTTCAGCCAGTTTACATCTTTCCACCTCCGACTGGAACACGCCCATGCGCACACGCGCGCACACACACACACACACACACATACTGCACGGATTTTCATCTCCGCCCGGCATATAATTTAGCCTTCAAGCACAATGATAATTACACGTGGTGTAACTGGAAGTCCCGAAACGCCTCTTAAGAGCCACATTCAAAAGAAAAAGGGATCCGGTGGACGACTTTGATGTAAGACACCGCCAAATTAAACGGTGAAACACTGCGACGGGTACGAAAATACAACCGCGGTCTCACCCACCGCGTCCTGCCAAACTAATTTCTTAGTTAGACTTTTTTTTTCTTTTTTTTCTAACTCCTGGAGAAGAATAAAGGCCGAGGAAAATCCCAGAGAAACCCTTCGTCTTTTCTCTCCCGCCTCCGTCTCTATCTCCAGGGTCTCTAATTTTTACTTCCACTGTGGCCTTAACTCCATCCTTCACTCAGCCATTACCTGAGATGTTTCTCCAGGGAGTCCACCCGGTCGTGCAGGATTTTTGCCGTTTCACTCTGTGGCCTGGAAGAGAGCAGGAGAGAGAAATGTTACGCTCAAGACTCACCAATTAAAACCGAATGGAACCCAGGTTTTCACGTAAGGAAAAAAACATCACAGTTCGGACTGTTACATATAAAAAATAATGAAATATACTGTAGAGTGTCACGTGTTACTCTTGTTAATCTGCACCAAACGATTTCATACCTTTTGTCCGTTTGAAGCTACGTTTATTGATATCTAACGTCCATCCTACGTCACAGCGACTACATAACGCTGGTCGCGTTCAATCTTCTGGTTTATTTAGCAGGGCGACACGGTGGCGTAGTGGCTAGCACGTCCGTCTCAACACAAGAAGGTCCTGGGTTCGAGTCCTGAGCTCGGCAAGGGCGTTACCGACAGTCCAAGTCCAAAGTGTTGGTCCTGCAATGGTCTGGCGAGCTGCACAGGATGCACCCTGCCTTCGCCGGGTGTCGGCTCTGATAGGCTCCAGCTTAACGGTGACCCTGATAGCATTAAGCGGTTTGGAAAACGAGCGAGTAAAGCATACTGTACCGTCCAGTGTAGCGGTTCACACTAGCACTAGCTTTTTGGTGTTTTTTGGGTGTTTGGATCGGACTGAACACCTTCCACTGCCGTTTTACAGCCAGCTTTTAGGAATCAAATCATAACAGTTAGAGAAAGCGAGCGCTAAGGAACACCGCGCACCTTCAAACGGACAAAATGTGCTTTTTCAAACTCACTCAGAGATTTACGGAGATGAACTGGAGATGGAGGGGAAGGAAAAAAGAAACGGGTGAGAGCGCTCGTATACGTGAGCAGTTTCTTCAACGCTGCCGTTTAGGAATCATTTCAGGAAGTTTGTTTCATATGTCTAAGTATTTAGATACTGTAAGTGTTCAGACAGCAGGAGAAGGTTGATTAGCGTTAGCATGCATTTTTAATTCCGCTTAAATGGAAGAGGGCACTGAGAATAAAGATCAAGAGGGTAATAAGGCACCGTGATTAGCTTTGGAGATTTTCTTCTTTGAAAGAAGACAGAAGCATGTAGAGATAATCCTGAGTTGATTAGAACACACACACACACACACACACACACACACACACACACACACACCGAGCCTGCATGCGTACGATATAAAATTCAATCACAGTATCAATCCTCTATAAGTTTGAACCCCTTCAGGACCACACCCAATCAGAGATATTTAATGTGGAAGCACATAAAAACAACCTACTATAATAAAAATCAGTAAATGTTTTGTTGTAGCCTTGAATACGGCGCGTAATCACCGTGGCAACGTTTAATTCCATCCAGCGTCGGGTTCGTTTCTCACCGACGTCTTGAATTGGTGAGGGGGGAAAAACTGAACCCCTCCAAAACGTCTTCTCCAGCATTGCTAAGATTTGATATGATAAGTAACTTAACCTTATAAGTTTGGTCAGCACTGAAAAAACGCTATGGTTCAGTTATCAGATATCGAAGCCTTGGTCTGGAATTTCCTGGTACTGACCTCACGGTAGGACGATAAGTTTAGGATATTAATTAATTAATCAATTATTATTAATATTGTTGTAGGATAACAATGATTTAAGGTAACTTTGTTATTCCTAGTGAACGAAAGAAACGATGACTTTTTCTAGCCAGCTACCACTATTGAGGCCGCCGTTACGGTGCTCATGCGTGTAATCAGTGTGTGGTGATGGAGACGAACCCGTAGCCTCTCTGAGGGAGACACTCCAGTACGTCGTAGCTGAGGGCGAGCTGGTCGTCTCGTTCACAGGTGTATATACACTCCAACGCCACGGACATCAGCTGCTCGGGATCACCAATAATCTTCTGCTGACACTGAGAACCCAAACACCCCCCCAACACACACACACAGAAAACAAACCTCATAAACACCGTAATTATCGTCTCCATTCTAGTTTCTCTTCCGTACCATTAGTATCCCTCCTGAGTGGTGGGTGAGCAGAACGCTGTATATTACACACAGGAAGAGAATAAACGCCTGTACGCCTCTCGAACCCGGCAGGTAGTGAAAGGACACACTGATCCCAAAGCACAGAGTGTAGTGGCGCGTATACAGGTTTGCAGTCATTATTTAATATTTAGGACACCGATGAAAAGTTTGTCCAATAACACGATCACCGTCCCAGTATCCTACGCCCTATATACAGTACATGGCGTTACCATGACAGCCAATTCAATCATGAGTCAGGGTGTAGGGAGCAGTCGCACTTTGCCGGAGAGACACAAAGCCCGTTGATGCTCGGAGGATGTACGTCGCTTTCCGATTCGGACCCTGCGAAGACCCGTTACACGTCATCGGACTTCAACGGATTCGAGCTGACAAGTTCTGGACGTGAAACACTCGAGCTCCGAAGAAAACGCACGCCCAGCGCACGACAACCATACAACCAGTGGACAATGAACGTATTCGCCGAACCAGGAACGGACGCTAAGGGAGACCAACGGATTGAAATTTTGCTGTCCGCCGGACGTCCGTTCATGCTACCCGGCAAAATGTGACCGCTCCCTTAAGAGCTAAGACTTCTGGTCACAGCCACGGTGTGTGGAGTGCACAGTAACCGTAAGAGTGCACCGCACGTCAGAACATTTTTATTCTTAAAATAAATCCGTCTTGAAAGGTAACGTGATTTGTGACGCGGTGCAGAAGGTCACGGACGGCGCTCTGAGAGCGTGCTATTAGACTCATTATCCCGATCCGCTGAACAATAAAGATAGACATGCTCACACACACACGTTGCTACTTTAGTTTGAGATAAACTGCTGACGATCAGTGTGTGTGTGTGTGTGTGTGTTTCTGCCTTTAAAAGCACTCATGGAAGCTGAATAAATCCTCAGGGGAGGAGGATGCAGGTTCTTAACCCCTTTAAATTCTGAGAGCTAACAATCCGCGCGTGTGTGTGTGTGTGTGTGTGTGTGTGTGTGTGTGTGTCACACTAACATCTGGTTTAGAATGCTGGAAAATTTTAAGTGGGAGAGTCAGGTCGTCCTTAGCGAGAGACACCAGGTATTCTCTGAGGAGGGCGCTGGCTGACCCCTCCTTCTGACTCTCGCAGCGGTGGAGGAATGGTACCATCCACTGGAAGGCGTTCTTCACGTACGAATCCCCACTTGACTGAAGGGGAACATCAGAAAGACAGAGAGAGAAAGAGAGAGAGAGAGAGAGAGAAAGAGAATAAGGATTTAACAGCAGTCACCAGACAAACAGAGAAGCACTGGGGACGAGAATAAGATCGATGTCACAGCCACGCGTGGCCGCCGTCGTCCAAGAAAGAATAATCACTCGTGCTCTCTGTGTGGCAGGGATAAGAGTGGTCTCACGCTGGGCCAGGTGACTGACACCACCCAGTACTTGTATAAGGTATACAGCAGCTTTGGATATGTGAGCTACATGGACAAAAGTATTTGCCCCCGACCATCACATCTATATGTGCCCTCTCTCTCTCTCTCTCTCTCTCAGACTATATTATATTTATTTATTTTCTTTTTTTGCATGTATGCATTTATTCTATCCATGCTTCCTAGATATGACCTATCGCTCGATCTGTTTTACTCATGGGTTACCAGCATACATCCTATTACCAAGTGCATCACTACAGAAAGATTAAAAACAAACAAACAAATAAATAAATAAATGGAAGCAGTCATGATTCGTTTTAGGCTAAAAGCTAACGCTAGCTGGCCGCTTTGTTCTGCTCATTCAAGACTGATTCCATGAAAAGGAACAACATGTGGAATGAAAGTATCAGATGATAAGAACATTTATATACATATATATATTTTTTTATTATTGTCAAGAATTAGACTTTTTTAAATTTAATACTAAAGAGTTTTTCCATTCCCTCTGATCAGATAGGATTAACTGCCCGCTCGGTTTAACCGCCCATACATACAGTATTTTCAAAACTATCTTTCATAGATAAAAAGAATGATATTAATTATGATATATGATATTAAATGTGTGTGTGTGTGTGTGTGTGTGTGTGGGTGAGAAAGCACCCTGGACCATTCCAGAGAGACAGAAAAGAGTGCCTGCATACATTTTTCATGAGTAGGCGGAGCTTGTCGATGTCGCTGAGCTGCCGCAGCTCCCTCAGACTAAGGCTCAGGTCACAGGACGTCTCGTACACTAGGGTCTCCATGGTAACCATGTCGTTACCAAGCTGCTCCAGCCCTGGGATTTCCCGCTCTTTTCCCAGACGCACCAGAGACAGTGCACAGTCCACCTACACACACACACACACACACACACACACACTGAAAACCATCTCCATAGCCAACCAGAAGCAAGCTGTTACAAGAGTGACCAATCAGACATCACACGACAACAAAGGGAGCCAATCAGATACAGTAGAAACTCCCAGCCCTCGTAGAAACATGAAATACAGTGAGGGATGAAATGCTTTCATCTAAAGATCAAAGCAAAACACGGGTATAAAGTTGGAAAGTCAAAAAAAAAAAAAAAAAAAAAAAAAAAAAAATAAGTGCCGCCACCGATTGATAAAAATCACCTGCAGGAGCGAGCAGTCGATCTGTTCCACATCCTGACCTGCCAATAAATATCCGTCTACCTGTTGACAGAGTCGCTGGTGGCCAGTCGATACTTGATCTATGTCTGGTACGGAGAGTAACGGCGGTGATTCGTCTCTGTGGTCCATACAAATCAGGAAGACTCAACAAATTCATCAGAATGAACCTCCTCCTACCGACATCAACAACGAAATACGCTGATCAATACAGGGCCTAAAGGGTAAAACGCACAGGATGCGAAGGGTTACACGTGCACTAACACACATCTTACTCGCCCTGAAGACACCGAGGCACAGACCACAACGAAGAGCCAATCTGGCTCACAAATACACACCTTGATCTTTAGAGTGGAGTCGGATGGGAAATATCGATCTGCATTTCCACATGAGGTGTTTACTCTGAGGGTTACATCGGCCGTGATAAAGCCATGCACACAACAAGCCCTGCGTCTCTTAATTACAGATCGGCATGATTTGCTCCTGATTCGTCTCTTCTGTTCCTCACATCCCACCATGTCAGAAAAACAAAAAAAACAAAAAAACAAACAGACCACAGGGGTCCAGACTCTCCCGCTGAAAGGACCGTTTCATAGTATGCCAAAAAAGAACAAGCATAGCTTCAGCACGCGGCAAGCAAACGTCCAGAAACTTTACACGCAGTCCATCCTAGCAATCACAGTAGTGAACCAACAAAGCGAGTCCGAAAGCCCCAGTGTCAGCGTGCGGCAAGCAAATCTCCGGAAACCAAAGTGTGACGGACAGATAGACGGACAGACGGAACACGTTCCTATAGCTGAGACCTTCTGATCAGTAACCCAGAGCCTTAACCACTGAGCCACCACTGCCCCTGGTCAAGGGCATCGATTCATGCACATAAGGTCAGACTGTGCTATTCCGAGCCCTGAATGTGCAAGCGCAGCAGCTTATAAAGATGCTGGTTGCAGCATTAGGTGTCAGAGGGGGCACGTGCTCGCGCCTTTATGTCCGTCTCACTGGTTAATATTGGTCTTGGGAGGGAACTGGCGGAGGAACGGAGGAAATCCAAAATGAACTAATTAATTATTATTATTTTTATATTACAAACTAGTATAAATATTACATTAAATAGTGCAATAGAGGTGGCACGGTGGCGTAGTGATTGAAGTTCAAGTCCCAGCACGGCGAGGGCGGTTCTGCGTGGGGTGTGCATGCACGTTAGGCTAACTGGCTGTTCCAGGTCGCCCCAGGTGTGAGTGTGAATGGTTGCGTGCGTGTTGTCCTGAAGTGAAGCTGTTTTCGTGGTTGTTAGCAGATGTACTGGAGAAATCTGATGCGCGAAAACAACGACAGTGCGTGAATTATGCAACTGGAAAGAAACAGAGTGATGAAGGAAAAAGGCAAAGACGGCTGGTCCCTTTTATTTAAATCCTCGAAAAAAAACCCCTAAAAACTTTATTTAAACATTGTGAGAGACGTTTAAATATTAAGCCAGGTCTATTCTAACAAGCTCCCACTTCTTTACCGTCAGCTCTCTCAGCAGCAGCCCAGGCAGGAGTGCAAGCTCTGATAAGGTCCTCTGCTACTTCACAGCAACACTTCAGAGCGGCGGTTTTATATTTAACTGTCTACACCGAGATTTCTCACAACATTCACAAAAACAGGAAGTACTCAATATTGTATTAACACCTGTGTGTATGTGTGTGTGAGAGAGTGTGTGTATGTACATACTACATACTGAGGACCGGAACACATCTTCAACCAACAGAGTGAGGACCTTCTGGTTGGTCCTCACTTCTTCAAAGTGCTGTTTGAGGGTTCGGATTTGGTTTTAGATTTAGTTTGGGGTTAGGGGTGAAGTTGAGGTAGGGTTCTTCTTATGTATATCCACCGTCACGAAGGGATCTCTGACTGGAGCCACCTAATTGTAGGGACGTCAAGATCAATAAGACCCTCCAGCCTGTTTGGAGGTCGTAGGACCGGATCCGCACGTAATATGTGCCGCGATGTCTGCGGCAGTCCACGGGTCTCATGCTCAAAAGCGCCGATCGATTTCAGGTGGGAGCCTGGCCTACCCCACCCAGTACGGACACGGTTTAGCCATAATAGCTGCTAGCCTCTAGGCTTAGCAGGGGGGGGGGATCTCGATGAGAGAGTGTGGAGGTTGGTGTCTGGGATTGTCAATTGTTCCCGCCCTCTGTCACCTGACCGCGGTAAGAGTGACAGACTCAGCGATAAGAGTCTGCGGTAAGAGCCTTCGCAGTCTTACAGACCTGGTAGCAAAGTGTTGCCTCAAGATGTGCTGAAGGGCTACGGCATCGTTATGGAAGCAGGCTGCCCTTCTCTTCGGCTTTCTCGGCTGGCGTAAGCACTTTGGAGTGCCATCAGATGGAGCGGTGGGGATGCCAGAGAGCTCAGGTAGACTGACCTGAGCAGGTGGGATGGTGAAGGTTAGAGTAAGGGACTCGAGAGTGTAATAGGTCAGTGATTGTCCCCAGAAATAGAAGATACAAGATTGTGTGTGTCTGATGGTGGTTAGAAAATTTGTTAGAATGAAAGCATAGGGATTGTGTGTGTGTGTGTGTGTGTGTGTGTGTGTGTCTGAAAGGAATTATGGTTGGTATCTTGGGCATTGGTAAGGCTCCAGCCAGTGATTAGTATGACAGCATGGCGATGATGGATGCGTGTTGGTGTGTGTGTGTGTGTGTGTGTGTGTGTGTATACCTGGCGTGAGTTGTGCTCGATCTCCTGGGCTCTGCTCAAGTACCAGTCAGTAAGGAGTGTGATGGATGGACTGGGGGTGCAAAACCGTTCCAACTCTGGCTGCTCCTCATACAGGAAGTATGGATCGTCCACCATGCATGGCTCCAGCGCCATCCTACACACACACACACACACACACACGTGCATGACAATCCAAATTATTTTCCAGGTAAAATAATGTTCATCGTTAAACTCATCAAGTCTTGCCGACGCCCACCTGCACTGTGAATCTTCACACCAGTCCAACTCTCGGTGCCTCTGCTCGGCCCAAGGAATAAACACCAAGCTGGACATCTCGTCCTTACTAAAAAAAAAAAAAAAAAAAAGAAATTGGAGGAGATGGAAAATTTAGAATCAAGCCCAGCTGAAATGACTTCCCCTGCTCAGTGAGCCAAGTGCTTGTGACAACTTGCACAGTTTTGCTTTTTTAACAGCACACTGCCTTGCTGGCGGCGTGTAACACTGAAACAACAGCCTGCCAAGCGCGCCTGCTCCCAGCTGACGAAGGCGTCAGGAATGGCATGAGCAGCTGCAGATGCGATTGTTACACACAAGACTTTTCAAGTACTTACTTCTCAATTCCTCCCTTTTTAAGCTAATTTTTCTTCCCGGTTTTGTCCCCCCTGATAGGTGCGTCTCATGACAGCTAACAATCTGGGATGGTGAAGGCTAACACATGCTTCCTCTAGCAAGCATGAAGCCAGGCAACGCATAAGGCAGCTGATGACACTGAGAGCGCAAACCGCTGCCGTGTTGGAAGACGTGTGCACAAGACCATGTGAGCAAGTTTAGTGCCAGATCAATTGTTACATGAAATAAATATAAGCGTTCTCACCGGGGTGATCTTGACCTTTGACTTCCGAAATCCTATCAGTTCATGCTTGAGTCAAACTGGACCTTTATGCCGAGGTCGAAGAAAATCCCTGGAAGCATTCCAGAGGTCATGCTCACAAGAACAGCACACATGAAGCTGTGGTGACCTTGACCTTTGACCTTTAAAACCTCGGATTATACAGCTAGTCAACTGTGCGAAGGTCAGAGTGTTGCGAAACAGAAATATAAGCGTTCTCCACATATCCCGTTCAAAAAAACAACACACATGAGGCTGTGGTGACTCTGACCTTTGACCTCTGACCTTTAAAACTTTTCAGAGCTAGTCCACTTTACGGCGGTCAAAGTGTTGCACGAAAGAAATATAAACTTTCTCCGGATGTCACGTTCACAGGAATGGCACACATGAGGCTGTGGTGACCTTGACCTTTGACCTATGACCTTTAAAACCTTGGATTATAGAGCTGGTCAACTGTACGGAAGTCAAAGTGTTGCATGAAAGAAATAAAAGTGTTCTCCGGATATCGCGTTCACAACAACAGAACACACGAGGCCGTCGTGACCTTGTACTCTG
The DNA here is from genome assembly GCA_030014195.1 of Neosilurus mollespiculum. Lineage (NCBI taxonomy): Eukaryota > Metazoa > Chordata > Actinopteri > Siluriformes > Plotosidae > Neosilurus > Neosilurus mollespiculum. The sequence goes on from JAQMYF010000022.1 coordinate 8,495,576, forward strand.
ACCTTTAAACACTAACGAGTTCATCCTTGGGTCACTGTAGGCATCCATGCAAAACTTCAAGAAAATCCCTTAAAGGGTTCTTGAGATGCCACGTTCACAAAATGGCCTGGACGGATGGACAAACAAACAGGTGTACAGACAGACACCCCAAAAAAATAAAATTATAATAATAATGCCTCCAGCTCTGGGTATAGCCAGCGTATGTGGACAGGTGACCAGCACACACACACACACACACACACACACACACACAGATTCTCTCGCATCTCATCCCAAAGTTAGTCCCAACAGTTGTTTGCTATTATAAGCTCCTCTGTTTTTATAAGGCTTTACTCTAGATTGCGAGCTGTGGCTGTAGGGATGCGCGTTTCATTCATTCAGCCAGAAGAGCGTTTAATGATGTCAGCTTCTGATGCCGGACAAAACGGTCTGATGGACGGTCACTGTTCAGCATTTCAGTGGGGCAAAAGACAGGACTCTTGACACCTGACTTTCTCCATTCCAACAGAAATTCCCCGTGTATTCATGGAGGTGGTTTTGTGCAGAGAGGCACTGTTATACTGGAACAGGTTCGAGTCCCGTTTTCCGTCCATCGGAACTACGTTATGTTACAGAATATAACGACTTTCTACACAATTGTGTGTTTCCAGGTTTGCGGCATCGCTTTGGAGCAGAAAAACAATGTGTGTGAGATGGTCGGGTTTATCGCACCTAAACGAATAACCCAAAAACCTATCATTACAAAAACCAACAAGAGCACTCAGACAGCGCAAACCTCCACCAAGCCATTTTTCCCATATGAACAAAAATGTCAAAAACTGTCCTCTCTCACAAGGTTATGTTTTTACCCATTACACTATAACTCAAAAAGTTAGCCATGGATGGTACAAGTTGCAAACCATTAAAATTTGGGGGTGAGCCATGCAATGATCCAAAGCTACCCCTATCTTTACCATGGGGCAAAATTAAAAAAAAAAAAAAAAAAATCTAAGACAAATTTTATTGGATTTAATTCTAATTAGCTAGAATGTTAGGGTGGAAAAACAGTTGACCTTAAATAAGAAACGACAATTTTGTAAACAGAATTCTTCCAACTTTTAACTGAGGTATCTATAGACCATAATCTGTCTGACTGTATTACAAAATCATGGGCAAATGTGCATAAATTAGGTGCAAATATGTTAATGACTGTTCATTAAATAACCACTAGGGGGAGACATTTCATTATAACGATCCCAAGTTACAATCAAGTAGCCTGCAGTCTTAGGCAGATTAATCAATGCACTTATCACCGTAATCCATACGTCCCTGGTGGAGGCACCTTTCACTCCATCAGTGCACCTCTGGCTTGAAATTTTTATGTTTTTGTGATGTCATCAAAGCATGAATTCTTACACAAAAATTGAATAGTAAGGGATCTTTGGAAGATCATCTGCCCCTCATAAAAAATTGAATTGATCTGTCAATACCGTGGACAGAAAAAAAAAAAAAAAAAAAAAAGACTGATGGAAACCCTCCCTGGTGAAGATTATGTACACTCAAGAAATAATTGTTGCTCTAATCTAGATTGGTATCGAAACATGGTCATGTGACATACGGATGGTTGGTCCTGTACAGTACAACGGCTCTTTTATACAGTGGACAGCATTTAGCTAGCATGATCTGACCCCACATGCCTGTTTATCCAGCAGAGCCACTGCAGATCGATACCAAGTCTTCGGACTCATCACCTTTACCCTATGAGGAAGCATTCCTATCCTGACGCGAGGCCACGAGAGCTCCCTGAACAGCTCGATGGGCATACTGATGAGTGTAAATTATACACTGTGGCCTTCACGGTCAGATCTCAACCCAAATGAACACTTCTGGGATTTCAGAGCAGCGTGTTCGACAGCGCTCACCGACTCCATCATTAAAACACAGATTGAAGGAAATTTTCTTGGCAGGATGATGCTTCATCGCTCCAGTATAGATCCACGGACTCTCAGAGTTCTCGTCGAGGTGCACGCGAGGGGAATGGATCATCTCTAGAGGCTGTTCAAAGGTTCTTAATTACAGATAACCATACCAGATAACCAGTCTGAGTCAGAATCCCCCATCACCGGTACTTCAACAGAGCGTTTAATGAAAACAGATTTCCATTTCAGCGTAATATTAAAGTCTACGATCCTTCAAGTGATCAGATAATTATAGAACAGGAACATCTCTCCGACGTACAGAACCCGCTAGTGAATTTCCGAAGACTACAGGCTCAGGCTGCTATTCATCCTTTATTAGGGTCATGGGATGGCCTATCTCTGCCCACTCTGGGCGAAGGCAGGGTACACCTTGGCAGTCCATCGCAGGGCCAACACACATATAACCAATCACACTCACACTTGGGGGCAATTTGGAACATATGCATGTTTTCTGGACTGTCGGAGGAAACTGGTGTACCCAGAGGAAATCCATGCAAACATGGGGAGAACATGAAAACTCCATACGAGAACGCCCTCGCCAGCCCCGGGTCTGAAACCCAGGCCCTTTCAGCTGTGAGGCGGAGGTGCTAACCCCTACGCCACCTGCGTAGTTTAAATCATCCACTATTTTAAACCAACTCCATAACTGTACGTACGTATACAGTACAGACACAAACTCCAAGGGTGTAAAAGAATCAGAGAATAAAGAACAGCTACCCTCAACCTAATTTTAAATTCAGCGATGTACAAGCGGGGGGGCAGCGGTGGCCCGGTGGTACGGTGCTGGCTTACTGATCCAAAGGTCGGGGGTTCAAGCCCCACTATCACTGGGTTGTCACTGCTGCCCCCCCAGTGCAGCTAACTGGGTTAACAAAGGCCGGCCATGTCTCTCACTGTCTGTGGTGAGAGGCGTGTAAGGGAACCATTCTTGTCGTTCGTAGGCCATCGGGTTGCCGTCAGCATGTTTCTGCTTTGCGATGGCCCTCGCCCACAGTCGGCTGAGATGGGTGCCAGCCTCCCCGAGACCCTGATTAGGATTAAGCGGTTCAGAAAATGAACGAATGAATGTAAACGCAAACCCCCAGGCTGCGTGAAAATGACATTTAACAAAACGCTGGTGATGTTCTGGAGGAAAAACTGGCAAAAGCCCCATTTTATTCAATTAGGGTTTTATATTTGTATGAAATGTCTCCAAATCCTGAGCACATCATTCAGCAAAGAACTTTTTCCAAGACGCGACTCTCCATGCACCCTTCATAATTACTCAGCAATAAAGAAATCTAATAAAAAGTCTTCATGATTACAGAAAAAGGCATTACAGAGGCAAGGTGGCGTAGCGGTTAGCACGTCCACGTTACAGCAAGAAGGTTCTGGGTTTGAGTCCCAAGCTGCTTCAGTACGGCGTTTACAGGTGCTTGTGTGGGTTTCCTCCGGGTACTCCAGTTTCCACCAGTTGTCCCTTTGGCTGTTCCAAATTGCCCCTGGGTGTGGATGAGTGTGAATGGTTGTGTGTGTGTTGCATTGCGATGGTCTAGCGAGCTGAGTTGCCCCACCTTTGGCCGGGTGAGACAGACTCCCGCCCCTCCGCGACCCTAATAATGACGGCGAGTGAGTGAGTGAGTGAGTGAAAGGATTATTTTTATGCTGGTCAGAAAGATAGTGATCATCGATTCAGACTTAATTACAGGAAAATAATCTCTTTCCTCTTTTTAAAACTCGACTCAGTGGAAAATAATTTACATGCACGCGCGATCAATACGGCCGAGTTATTCTGCTCATGTTCCCTGTAATCTACTTCAGCCCGGTCTGGGTTTATAAAATGGGAAAAGAAATGAAAATGGGCTGAACTCATTTAAGCATTCAACTCGGCGCCTCGCTACCTACGTACCCTCCCACTCGAGTGCTTATATAGTATATCTGTCCATGCCGTCTCACTGCCGCTTATGCTGTTTATCTAGCTGTCTGAATTGCTGCCTGTCGCTTATTAGGTATCCCGGGTGATAGGCTGGGAAGCCTTTCGTGTTTCTGCGTTTCTCCTTATTTTCTCTTCCATCCGGACCGTTTCCAGGCAGAAAGTCTTCACCAACACCCATCGAAATTTCGCGTACTTACTCCTCTGGGTTTTGTCCAGAAGCCTACCATCTTTCAGAATGCGATATTATTATTGCATGGATTTATTAGCGTTGTTGTTGTTGTCGTCTGTAACTCACTGTGGCCGGCACTCAATCCACACCCTGTACCCTGTGAGCTTTACATGTGTGGGTGTAAGAGGTGACTAATACAGCCTACATTCTGTACGTGTCATATGCTCGGATTTCACCCAATACACACTTTCAGTCCTCAAACAATTCGACATGTGGCGCAGGTTACAAAAAGCAATAATACCAATAATAATAACAATAATAATAATCCCGGATGTCTCCTCAAATGAGACATCTGATTGATTGAACATATGTTTATTGCCGTCTTGCTGTCATCTCTGAATCACTGCAACCTGTATCACTGCTTCTATACGCCGTTCATCTCGCTGCCTCTCTCGCCCTCCGTCTTACACTTCAGTTTCGCTGCCACTCCAGCCATCCCTGTCGCTGCCTCTGTACTTGTCGTTCTCGCTGCCTCTCTGAAGTTCCGTCTCGGAGCCACTGTGATCCTCTATGCCGCTGCCTCCGTAATCCTCCATTTTACTGCCTCAGTAATCCTCTGTCTCGCTGCCTCAGTAATACTCCGTCTTGCTGCCACTCTAAACGGCCGTCTCGCCGCACCTGTAATTCTTCGTCTTGCTGTCTCTGTAATCGTCCCTCTCGCTGCCTCTGTAATTCTCTGTCTTGTTGCCCCCTCTGTAATCGTCCGTCCCCGCTGCCCATCTCACGGCTACTCAGGCAGTTGTTCTCACTACCTACACACCCATCGTCCATTTTGTACAGCCAACCTGTCACTTCCCGTATAGGGTTCCATCTCGGAACCTGTCTAGACACCTTTCTCTGTCGACTGGTTCTGTCGACGTCCATCTCACTGCCCATATAGCTCTCCATCTCGCAGCCTCCAGTCATTTGTCTTGCCGCTTTTCTTGCTGTCCGTCTTCCCGCCCACATATCCATCCACTGGACTGTCCATCATGTTGACTATTGCTACCTTTCCAGCTGCCTGCGTCATGGACCACATACCATCAGTCTCACTGCCTGTCTAGTGGCCCGGTTAGTTGGTTATTTTAATTACTGTCAATCTAGCCATCTCCATCAATCCATCCATCTTTTACATCAAACTAATCAATAGGACTTCATTTTTTGTTGTTGTTGTTGTGACACATTGTTACAGAAGTCAAACTGTGAATGTCCAGGGTTACCTTTTTTTAAACTTAAATCCTGGGAAGGTAATCATTCATTCTGAACCGCTTATTCCTAATTAGGGTCGCGGGGAGGCTGGCGCCCATCTCAGCCGACTCTGGGCGAGGGCGGGTACACCCTGGACAGCT
>JAQMYF010000022.1:8547200-8557972 GCA_030014195.1 Neosilurus mollespiculum
ATATATACACACACATACACACACACACACACACACAGTAAGTTTTATGCATAAATTCTACATTTGGTAAATTCTATACACTATACATTCAGGATATATACACGTAATAAATTCTGTACATAATAGATGTGCAAACAATAAATTCTACACATGAATTCTATATTCCAAAAAAAAAAAAATCTAGATGTCATAAATGTGTGAATTTATTCATACTAAAGTAAAGTGTAGTTTCTTAGGCCAAACATCTACTGTCATTTTTTGTTTATTTATTTTTAAAGTATATCAGATTTCCCTGTAGAAAAAAAATCTGTAAAATGTTTGATTGTTCATATATGATAAAAAGAGTACAAATTTCCAAGGGAATATTTTATACATAATAAATTGCACATAGAATGATAATAAATATAATAAATTACGTATATAATACTAGAGGGCATAAATTATGACTATAATAAATATAATGTAGAAATATAATGTAGAAATATATAGACAAACACACTAATAGTTTCCTGATGCGTTCGTTAATACTATTTTAGAACCTACATTGGTTTTTGGCAATCGAACCTCACACGCTAAATGATATACCTCTAAAATAAATAAATAAATAAATGTAAACTTCAAGCAAACCCCCTCCTCCCTCTCCACCCTCATATCTTTCATTTCCAACTTTAAGTTTACTGTCAGACAGAACCACACGTGCAGTCGATTCCTTTTCCTGAGAAGGCTTGATAGAACAGCCCGGTGCATTGTGGGTAAAAACCGAGAGATTGAGAAATACGGAAAAGACGCCGCACATCTATCTCTGTTAAATCACTGTATATCATATACGGTCAGCCGAGAGAGCGAGAAGGAAAAGAAAAAAAAAAAGGAGTGAAAGTGGGAAAGCTCGTGGAATACTCTGGTCCAAAAGGGGAAAAAAAATAATAAAAAAATCCACGGAGTATTAAAAGAGGTTCAATTAACTCCAACATCTCCATGAAATGAGAGCGAATGTGCGCTGGGAGCTCATCTGCGTTCCTCTCTACGCTCCGTAAAGCGTGAAATAAAAAGGTTTGAGGCTATAAATTACAAAGCTGTGGTTTAGAAGGAAATTCGGAGGAAAGGGGTACAAGATAGATGATCCCTCCGTCTCAAACAGGAAGAGGAGATGCAGAAAACGCAGGATGAACGCATTTCCTCTGTATGTGCATAAACCTGGGTGTGCGCTCTCGGCGTCTCCTTACGTATGGCGTGAACGGAATACAGAACGCCAAAGCGCAGAAGAAACCCGCTGGCGAATTTACCATGACATCAACGTTCACGGACGGCACGGTGGCGCAGGGGACGGCACGTCCGCCTCAGAGCTAGAAGGTCCTGGAGTGCGTGTCTTTCCTCTGGGTACTCCGGTTTCCTCCAACAGTCCAAAAGACATGCGCGTTAGCCTCGCTGAAAGTTCCAAATCGCCCCTAGGCGCGAGTGCGGGCCACTTGTTCCCGCTGCCCGTGTAAAGCGGCTTTAAACACCATGATATGAAGATTACTCGGTTCAGTGTTGGCATCGAGGACCCCCAGAAATGTCATGAGTGCACGTCTCCATATAATTTCAATTAAAGATGTCATTCCAGTGGTCATTACAGGACATGGGACAGAAGGACACAAGTGAAGCGAAACAAGAACGCCATCAGAACCCCGCTTCCTATTCACCACGTTTCCATTTTCGTTTTATAAACCAACAACTGGATAATAAAACCTAAATGTCATTCTTAGAAATGTGTCATGATGAGAGAGAGAAAATGTAACAGGAATGTCTAAACAGCATGGCGGGTACGGTACCTTGACATTTCCCAATGACGGATCCAAAGTCGTCTCGAGCTGACCTGAGGAAAATACAAGAAATGGGGACGCATTAATAACTAGAAAAGCACTCGGAGAGCGCAGACCTCCACCAAGGCCATTCAGTACCCCCATACGGAATTGTACGAAATGCAACATGTCGTGTTTACTATTTATAAGACTACATGGTGTACAGAACCTGCCCTGAATAACAGGACTTGCGCTCGGATGAGGACGTTTTAACAACTGGATTATTTTTGTGATAATTGGCCTAAAAGTTGTACAGAAAGGTAAAGGAATGAGATCACACCATCGAACGCAAGCCTGGAAGTTACGCTTCGGCGTGGTCCGGACACAGTAACGCGGATGGCTTCGTCCTCCGCACTAAAAAAATCTTTAAAAATTCCCTGCATCCAGACTATAATCTGGATCACTGCCAAAATTTAATCAGTTGTTCCTTCTATCACTTCTGGCTCATCCTGAAAATTTCATCAAAATCTGTTCGCAAGTTTTGGAGTGATGTTGCTAACAGACAGACAGACAAACAAACCAACGCCGGTGAAAACATGACCTCCTTGGCGTTGGTAATAAAGTGGATTGATGGAACCTTGATAAGACTGGTATCACTGCAGGAAGACGTGCCGTGATGTCCCACCTGGGCCGGATCGTTCTCTATCCGTTTTGGGTTTTTTTTCCTCGTTGGACGTGGCGGACGCACCCGGGACTCATTACCAAGCGGATATAAGGCTGGATGACGGGTGCTGGCTGGTGCCCTTCAGGTCGTTTTGACCGGTTGGTTTATTTGTTTATTTGTCGGTTTGTCTGTAAACAAAATCCTGACCACACCCACGAACAAATTTGCCCTAAACTCGGCGGGGACACTACTCCTTCCGAGCGCCAGAGATAATCTGATCATGGGATGTCAAGGTCACAGGTGAAGGTCGAAGCAAGGTCACAACGTTTTGGAGACTGGGTGCTTACAAGCACTGAAAGACAAGCTGTTACTGCGGAACACCAGCAGGAAGCCGTGAATGAACTTTCAAATTAAGTCAGTTACCACCGACCCTGCGTGACCTTGAAGGGTGAAATTCAAGGACACAGGATTTTGAGTGCGTATAACTTCAAAACAAATGCTCACAGACATGCGGTTACTATGGGAAACTAATAGGAAAACATATATGGACTTCCAAATGAGACCTTTACCTTTGACCTTGAGTAACCTTGAGGTCATGGGATTTTGAGTGCTTATATATCTTCAAACGGAGCGCGGACAGACGCAGCTGTGACTGTGGAACGCCAATAGGAAACCGTATGAACTTGAGTTCATGAATGAGGTGACCTTGAGTGACCTTGAAAGGTCCGTTCAAGCGTATTTGAACCGTTCGTGTTATTAAAGAATATAAGTGTCGAGACACTCATGACGCTTCGAGCACTCAAATATAGAACATTTAGAAACAATAAATCTACATAAATCGAATAATTCTCCATATTATACTTCACCTGGTGCTCGGTATTCTTCCTTCATGTACCTTCTGTCCTCCACTAACGTACATGCAGTAATTAACACCTTTACAGGAAATTAACCCCCTAAAATATTAACGCAGTCGTAACGCGTCCGTATCACGCAGCGGGGTTTCAAGGCCTGATCGAAGCCATACGCTAAAAACCACCCTGTATTTACACTTGTTTAGTGACAGATAATAAAATTCAATCCCTTCAATCCCCTCGCGGTTCCCTTCCTGCTGACAGTCCGGTAATTTTACACGCCGTCGACCGAGAGAAGTGAAGAAGGGAAATCAAACCCAAAGAGGATCCTGCGCTGAAATATCTGTCCGAGCAGCAGATTTCGCCGAGCCCGACACCTCCGACAACAGCGAGAGAGAAACGTACACCGATTCCTGTTGGAGGGTGAAAATGTTCCAGATGATCGATGAAAGGAGTTACCTAATTTCAACACACTGGTCCTGAACCACCGCCAGGAGCTTCCCATTACTGCAAAAATAAATAAATAAATAAATTAAAAAAAAAAAAAAAAAGAAGAAGAGAAATCACAAATGAAGGATTAGAGGGTCAGGAAAAGTGCGCAGAATACAACAAACATTCATTCATTCATTTCCTGAACAGCCTAATCCTTCTCGGGTCACGCGGAGGACGGAGCCTGTCTCAGCCGACATGGCATGAAGGCAGGGTACAACACACCCACAACCGTTCACACTCACCCCTAGGGGCAATTTGGGACAGCCAGTTAGCCTAACGTGCCTGTTTTTGGACTGTAGGAGGAAACCGGAGTACCCGGAGGAAACCCATGCAGGCACGGGAGAAAATGCAAACTCCATCGCCAAGGCCGGTACTCGAACCCAGGATCTTCTTGCTGTGATGCGGACGTGCTCACCACATCGCCACCGTAAACTCTTATTGCTATAAAGATATAAATGTAGTTAGCCATGAATGCCTAGCGCAAACAGACATGGAAACGCCTCAGCACGCACATGGGTACCTTGGGTAACTCCTTAGGGCATGGGTATACTTGACGCTACGTGGCTGTACGCTCGCGGACTCTGCTGCTACTATTGTAATTCTCAAATCTGCCACAAGGGGGCGGTGCAAGAATTCATTGTAGCGAGAAAACGACGTCTTGTTTCGCTGTGCTGTGAGTTAAAGAAAGATGCTACACGGTCAGCTCTGTCTGCCTGCTCCATTATCTCCTCCTCGAAGTGTCCAGCCATGTTGAGAACTTCAGCCTAGTAAACAACCAGGCAGACGCCTCGTACCAAAACTTGAACACGCCGCCACCCTGATCTTCAGCTTTTACCGCAACTCGCACAGGTGTCGCGTTAATTTCTAATGAGGTGCTCAGAAGCAGTACTGGCAAGGCCCTGTCAGCCATGATGCACTCTACACTGAACTGTGAGCACGGTCCAATCACAGCCCTGAGGTGTACTCAGTGGGAGGAGGGACTGAGGGCATCAGAATTATTAGTAAAACACAATAAAGTATTTATCTGAGCGAACATAAGTGGGGGATTTACGTCCAAACAACGAAAGCAAAAAAAGCGTTCAACTAAGTTTGATTTCCGATCATTGCACAGCCATACGCACAGGGGGAGGAGCATGCTGTGTCTCTCCTGTCAGTCACAGCATCAGTAGAGCTCATGTATGTGGAAGAAGGCGGAAAGCACTTCTGTGATCCAGGGAGCTTAATCAGACGCAACTGGCGTCATACGTCTCAAACAAAGCACATGCTAGCCGTCACCCCATAGTGACGCAGCTGGCTGGTGGGTGGGACTAAATTTGACAGGGGGTGGGGTTTGGTAAGCATGAAACTAATGAAAAGGGACCACGTCAAAAAGCTGCAGCGACAAAATGCAATGAAATTAAATAAAACCTCCCATAAAAGGTACGCGGTGCTAACTGGGAGGATTAGCATTACCTTGCTAGCACCAGCTGCCAGTTGATCTGCTTTGCTGCCAGGCGGACCAAACCAGGAGGTAGGGATGAACTTGAGGGGCTGAAAGACAAATCAGCTTTATTTATTTACAAATGATTCTCTCCATAATAGAAATAATTCCTTAAAACTTGAACCCGCTCACTGGGATCTGGTCTTCTCCACGTGACCCGGTAATACGGATATTTCGAGCTAAACCGTGATATTAAAATGCGAGAGTTATTGGCTGAACAGATGCGAATTAGGGATGTGAAAGCTGGTCTGCACAGAACGCTCGGTTAAGTGTACGGATGTTCAGTGTCCAGCAGATGTCAGCACAGACCCAGATATCAGAGGATTCAATGGTCTGATGAGGTCCGAGTCTTTGTTCTGCACATCACTAGTGTTGGGTTTGGTGTCTCAGAGGAACAAGGGTGAGTACTTTAAAAATTAAAATAAGGGACACAAGGGTCCAGACGCTTATATCCAGGACCATATAGAAGATGACCCATTCATAATCCTATCCGAGACCTTCCCGTGTCATTTTCTTAACTTGACTGCCGTGACCTTCATACAAGGTCAAGGTGACCCATATACAATCCCAAGCGAGGCCTTCCTGAGAGAATCCCATCCACCAAATTAGGTTTCAATGTCATTTCCATCTAAGGTCACACTAAAACACACTAAAAGCCTTGACAAGCCAAATGTAGTAAAAGTGACCTTGTGACCTTGAAACAAGGTCAAGGTGACCCATATATGATCCCACCCTATTCGCCCATGAGGTTGACCCATGCACCAAATTCAGTGATCCTAGGTCATTTCCTTCCAATGCTATTGCATTAACAAGTGGGACGGACGGACAGACGGAACCCATTTCAGGGTTGATGATCAGTATCAGGTTCTCAACAGATTAGGAAGAATTTGTTCTACAGATTCAGACATATCATCAAAATTATGTACACTATAAAATATAATTAAGAAACAATCATATAAACTGAGTAACATTAGAATTAAGAGATCATTTCATTAAATTACAATATCAGAACTCCATATGTCCAGGCGGTGCACCCAGGTCAGGGGGTGAACGCTTATACAAGGCAGTGTATGCCATTAGATAACAGCAGGGGAAAAATTTAATCACATATCAGAATGCAATTCTATCTTTCCCTACCAAGAGCTTACCTGTACCAAAGGTAGTGCAGAATAAAGCGGAACGGTCCTGTTGGAAGACAATAACAGGTACATGATCACATGAATTCAAGAAAATTACATTGCTTCATCAAAAAAAAAAAAAAAAAATTCTTAACAGTACTCATCAAAATGAGTTATTATAATCAGATACTGAGAAGTGACAAATATAAGGGGGAAAAAAATCAAAAATGGAAATTTGAAAATATGCCAGAAATGTTGCCCTTCCTAATATTAATAAAAGCATGGATTAAAAATAATAATAAACTTTATTTATACAGCATTCAATACAGAAGAATTATAATAAGAAACAGCAGCAGAAGAAGAATATTAATAAAATAATGTTTTAAAAATGCAAATTAAAAATATTTAGAATATATTCATAATGTAACATGTAATTATTAGTAATCATAATGCATTTTTTTTAAATAATGTAACAAATATATTATTAATGTAAATTAAAAATATTTAAAAATGCAAAAATAAAACTAAAAAAGGGGTGTAAGGTATTGCCACCAGGCACAAAGGGATTATTATAACTTGGCATATTTCTAATGAAATGTCTCCCTCTGGTGGGTATCTGATGAACATTTTGCCTCATATTAAAGGATACTCATTTTTGGGGATTTCTGGATTTTTTCCCCCCCAAAATGTAACGTTTTTTTACTTGTACCACACCCTACTCTAGAAAAACCCTCCTCCGAATCCATATAGAATTGATTGAGCCATACAACACACAAACAAACAAATAAACAAACTAACAGATAAACAAACCGAGGTGAAAACATAACCTCCTGGGTGACGTAATGAAGATATACCATAAAATAAAATAAAAACAAACACAAAAACACTGATGACAAACACTGAGAGATTTAAATCCTGTAATTTAATATTTTCTAAAGAATTAAAGTGAAATGTGGAGTTTAAACCTGTCACAGCCTTGGCAACAAGAGATGAACTGCGTTCTTTTGATCCTCGTGCCTGCAAATAAAACAACACAAATGAAACAAATGGGTGACGGATGAGTTATTTTCTATTTGATGATGTTTTCAGTAATTTATAAAAAACAAAATCAACACAAAACGCCTTTCTTGTGCTAAAACGTGAGCCGTATCTCAAACGACTCGGTTATTACAACAGTAGTGCACTACACACTAGGAGGACGCTGTTGTTCGTAAACCCTACGTAGTGTGCTAAGATAGGCATCCAGTACTCATTTGGAACTGAACCTCTCGCGCTGAACTACGTGGCTTTGACAGTTTTGGCGTCCGAATATTTACAACACGGTGTCCATTATCTGTTAAAAAGCGTCGTACAAACCTGCGTGTCTGTTTCCGGTGGCCATTCCGCGTTAATAAGTAAATCGTACAGAATATTCTCTTCTTCATCTTCCAATATAGAATCGGCCGCCATGTTTGTAATGAAACGCTCTCGCGTTTGCGTCAACGTACGGTGGCCTGATAGGCTCAAACTGAAAGCTCAAATCATGCAATGACGTAGAATTCTGTCAGCGATTATGGTTTAGACTGTAGAAACGTTCATTTTTAACAATTTAATGGTCAACAATATATATTTAACAAACTTTCATGTTGAAAAAGAGACATTTTGGTAGCGATATATATATATATATATATATATATTTTTTTTTTTTTTTTTTAATTGTTTAAAGCCTGGAACTAAGGTTCTTTGGCTGCTTGTTGCACACGGACACTGATTTTTAAGCACCGCATTAAACCGGCATACGTCATATCCGGTTGATTTGTATAGGCAACCATGGCTGCGTTTGCTGGTAAAATATGAACATTTCTGGTTAATAATGTGACATATATGCACCTTGTGTTATTTTTGTGTGTATTTCTGTATTTGTGAGTAAAACTTTTTGTTTATTTATTCCCGTAGAAATGGGTGTGATGCCTGAAATCGCTCAGGCCGTGGAAGAGATGGACTGGCTGTGAGTTAATAATAACATCACAACTGTCTCCACATGGGCTGTGTCCCAAATGACTCTCTGTATAAATGCACTACATATTGCTCACATGGGGGATGTAAAAGTGATGATTCTTTTTATTTACTGCCCTCCATATAGAGACTTGTTTAGAAGTTGCCTAATAAAAGCCTTTTATGTTGGTCTTAGTGAGACAGACAGACAGACAGACAGACAGATAGAAATAACAATAGATAGATTGATGGTTAGATGTACTTTATTGGTCCCATGATGGTAATTCTTGAATTACAGCCAGAGAGACACAACAATTAGCAAAACAAATTATAGTAAAATGTTATGCATGTTCTGCCAGTCGTTGTCCTCTCTTTCCTCCCCCAGACCAAACACATACACAGTAGGCTAATTGGCTGTTCCAGATTGCCCCTAGGTGTGAGTGTGAATGGAAGTATGTGTGTGTTGGCCCTGCGATGGACTGGAAAGGTTTCCAGGGTGCACCTTCGTCCAGAGTCGGCTGAGATAGAGTCCAGCATCCTCGTGCCCCTAGCAGGATTAAGTGGTTCTGCGAATACATGAACGAATAATTATTGAGACATTTATTATTGATGACAAAAGCAGTGACCACATGTCGATGTTTCTCAGGCTTCCCACTGACATCCAAGCCGAGTCCATTCCACTGATCCTGGGCGGAGGAGACGTTCTCATGGTAACGGCCCCCGCTCCACCCCGGTCCCCACACCCGTGCACACGCAGAATGATCAGCCCGTGTTATAATGCGCATGTGCTTTTTTTCATGCTGTCTCTTTGAACTGTTTTCTGCAGGCTGCTGAGACAGGAAGTGGCAAAACTGGGGTAGGTTAAAACACACACACACACACACACAAGTCCACGCTGGTATCCTTTATATTATAGTGATGGTGGTGTCACAACCACCGTGTCTCTTGTTGAGGGAAAACTCCACCCTGAGCGGCCGAGTCTCTGCTCTAAATCGTTCAGATCAGTACAAATGCCCTGTCTAGCTGCATTGCATTCTGGGACTTGGAACCCAGTGTTTGCCGTCTTTCAGAAAGCAGATCAGATTATTCACCTGATGCACATCCCGCAGCCATACCTATATTTACATTTACAGCATTTGGCAGACACCCTTTTCCAGAGTGACTTACATTCATCATTTTTAACAACCAAGCAACTAAGGGCCTTGCTCAAGGGCCCAACAGTAGCACCTTAGTGTTACGGGGCCTGAACCCCTGACCTTCAGATCAGTAATCCAGACTTACCACTGAGCAATCACAACCCTTCTGCATCATTTTCTTTCTTTTACGGCTGATTCTTTTGTAGGCTTTCAGCATCCCGGTGATCCAGATTGTATACGAGACCCTGAAAGATCATGAGGAGGGGAAAAAAGGCAGCAGTGCAGTGAAGACCGGAGGGGCAGGTCGGAGAAATTATTCACTTAACATTTCTTTTATTTTAGGTAAAAATTCCCACCATGTAAACATTCTGAGAAAAGTGCTATCCTCCCTCTTGCGCATACATGAGCTCACGGATGCGTGTGATTGGCTAGCGTCTCTGTGGTTGACAGGGAAGACAGAGTATCTATCAGTGAATCTTCCTTTCAGACCTGATGTGTGGTGGTGCTGATCAGAGTGAAGGTACTTTTCTTTTTTACGTTTCAGTGTTTAATAAATGGCAGATGAACCCATACGACCGAAGCCCAGCGTTTGGTGAGTCATTCAATTTCATTTCATTGTAAGATTTCTCTGATTTATTTTCTTATTTGTAATAAAAAGGGTTGATGCACAATCAGTGATTTAGTCTCTTGCCACGCGGGGACTCTGCTATTACAGTTTATTTGGGTTTAAAACCAGAGTCAGGATTACTGTGTTTCACTTTCTTTAGATCATTTTTCTAAAAATACTGTATATCCAATTCACTTAATAATCCAGTCTGTAATAAAGCTGATCTCATGTCGCTGTCCAGCGATCGGGCCGGATGGAGTTTGCTGCCAAAGCAGAGAGTTTAAGGAGTGGCACGGCTGCCGTTCCACCATGGCGGTGAATAAAGGTCTGATCTCACCTTTTTAAGATAAAAAACACTGTAGTGTAAAATGTAATGTAGGAATCGGGATAATCAGATCACTTATATTTTCTTCTTTCTTTTAGGAAAGTATTACTATGAAGTCACCTGCCGCGACCAAGGATTGTGCAGGATCGGTTGGTCCACCAGTCAGGCTGCTCTGGATTTGGGTATGATCACAGCAGTGTCGCTTTACGATGAATAGCGCTGCAACCACGTAGCTACAGTGTCAACAACTTTAAATACCATTGCAACACTTTTAATACCATAGCAACCACCTGACAACACTCTGTCCAAAACTTTTAATACCATAGCAACCACCTGACAACACT
>JAQMYF010000022.1:8607965-8629207 GCA_030014195.1 Neosilurus mollespiculum
TTTTATATGAATGTACAGTGTGTGAGAAATATCTCTGCTATGCACGGTCACACGTCCTCATGGCCACTTCCTAACTCTGACATTTCCCGCCTCGAGATGAAAGGAAAGTCAGTGGATTCCATTCCCATTCCAGGCGTGAACCGAGTCAGAGTGGACGGACACACTTGCGCGCACACACACACACACACACACACACACACACACACACACACACACACACACAGATATCATTGACTGTGTTTCCATCCGTACAGTTCACAGATAGCTTGTAGAAATTTTCTGGATAATATACATTACTACGATTCTTCATGGAATGCATCAGCTGCTGAAGGGGTGATGGGGATGGGGGGTAATGGGGGGTGGTTATGGGGTGGGGTGGGGTGGGAGTGAATGAGCGGTTCATTCACCCACTACACCCTCAACATCCTCTCTCTATTTCCTCTCTCTCTTTTGAGTTCATTCATTCATTCAAACTGATTTGCCGAATCGCTTATCTGACAAGGATCACGTGGAGACTGGAGCCTATCTCAGCCAACTCTGGGCGAAGGTGGGGTGCACCCAGCCAACACACACACAACCATTCACGCTCACGCCTAGGGGCAATTTGGGACAGATAGTTCTCCTAATGTGCATGTCTTTGGAGGATTCAAACTCAGGACCTTCTTGATGTTAGGCGGACGTACTAACCACCATGCCGGTGTCAGGTTGTTCCAGAACAAATAGTTTTTAAACAGGCAGTTGCGCCGGGGCAACTTGCAGATGTAAAAGTTTTCTGCGGGTGTGAATATGAGCATGAATGGTTGTGTGTCTCTTTACGTCGGCTGAGTAACAGATCCGAGTCCTGTCCAGGGTGTACTCCGCCTCCCGTCTGAAATCGGCCGGGATTGGCTGACGTGACCCACAATGGATGACTTGTATGAAACACATTGCTCTGACTGTCCTTCCTAACCTACGCTGTACCTGTACCGACTGGAGAACACGACACACCAACATATGGTTCTTTTCTCTGTCTCCAAACTACTGAAAACATTTGGATGCATTTAGATTTGCTTTAGGTTTGCTCCACCATGAAGTGGTTAACCTCAGACAGACAGCAGCGCCACAACACTTATTCCAGCTCTGTTATTTTCTCTGGACGAATCAACCAATCACAGGGAACCCGGACATGGAGAATTATGGGCCTGCCGAAAATTTTTGTGATTCCAGACGTTGTTACATAACACACGATCGCTTGGCTCGACGAAGCTTAATTTAATCGGCGCTATGCTAACTTGCATTGACTCACGCACCCACTCATGCACTCGGACGATAAAGCAATAGCCGGCAAGAACCGTTGATCTCAAGTTATAATCTCTCCGCTTATTTTTTTTTTTTCTTTTGCTTGAGCAAGCCTAGCTCTGACTCTGAATACAGACGGGTGGACGCGCTCATTTACTGCGCTTAAGACTCCGTCTCTGTTCTTATGCCATATGAGACAGATTATTACATCAGGGAAGTCTGGATTTATTCATTTTCAAAGCACACACACACATACACACAAACACACACACACACACACAGTGGTGTTTTTTCACTAAGCGGGTGAGTCAGCGTAGCCATCTCCCAGCTTGAAAGCAGCCTCTTAAGCTCTTGCAGTTCTGTGTGGTTGAGAGCAACAGCGTAATTAGAAGTCTGAGCAAGTGAGAGCTTTGCTAATGCTGTACTTAGCGAAAGCCAGCATGGGTATCAGCCTTGTACTTACTGACGATTACACAAGGGAGGGCTGCTGACTGAATGGAACAGAATCCAGCCGTGCAACTCCAGCAAGAAAACAACCATCACATCATCTTGTTTACTTTCAGAGCACACCAACGCTGGTCTCTATGATGCACGGCGCTGATCCCACACAATATATCCATAGTGGTACTGGAGGATTCAGTTAGCTGAAGGAAGACACCAATCAAAGAAATTCCAGACAAAATTAGGGTGCAATGTCCAGTCCTTACCATGAACAGAATTACTATTTACTGCACGAGAACGGTGCAATCAGATTGGTTCGCTGTCTAACGATATTAAGCAATTATTGAATGAGACGAGGGCGGCACGGTGGCGCAGTGGTCAGAACATTCGCCTCACACCAAGATGGTCCTGGGCTCAAGTCCCGGGCACGGCAAGGGTGTTTCTGTGAGGAGTTTGCATGTTCTCCCTGTGCTTTCGTGGGTTCCCTCAGGGTACTCCGGTTTCACCCACAGTCTAAAGACACTTCACTGTAAATTGTTCTAACTAACCAAGATGGCAGACAGGGGGGAGGCTGGAGCCTATCTCAGCCAACACTGGGCAAACATGGTGTACACATGAACAGCTCGCCAGTCCATCACAGGGCCAACAAGCACACACAACCGTTCACACTCACACTCAGGGGTAATCTGGAACAGCCAGTTAGCCTAATGTGCATGTCCTTGGACTGTTGGAAGAAACCAGAGCACCCAGAAGAAACCCACGCAATCCCCGAGGAAAACATGCAAACTCCACACAGAAACACCCGTGCCCGGGACTCGAACCCAGGACCTTCTTGCTGTGAGGTGGATTTGCTAACCACTATGCCACCGTGTCGCTCTTTCCACCAGTCAGAAACTAGATAATATTTTGAATAAATAATTATAGACATGGGCGGCAAGGTGGCGTAGCAGTTAGCATTGGCGCCTCACAGCAAGAAGGTCCTGGGTTTGAGTCTCCGCCACAGCGTTTCTGTGTGGAGTCTGGATGTTCTCCCCCATACTTGCGTGGGTTTCCTTTAGGTACTTCGGTTTCCTCCCAGAGTTCAAAGACATGCATGTTAGGCTAATTCGCCGTTCCAAATCGCCCATAGGTGTGAGTGTGAATGGTTGTGTGTGTGTGTGTGTTGGCCCTGTGATGGATTGGCGTGTACCCCGCCTTCGCCCAGAGTTGGTCTCAGGCTGAGACCATAGGAGGATTAACTGGTTTGACAAATTAATGAATAAAAGAAATTATAATTCAGTATATAGACATTTAATTGTTTATGTATGACCTTAGAATAAAAGTTTGTGTGCGAATGGATTAATTTGCAGCTTTTATCAATTAAATTAGTTGATACAGGCCACAACTCCTAACAGAGAGAGAGAGAGAAAGAGAGAGAGAGAGAGGGAGAGAGATATTTCCCAGAGGGTCAGTAGGTGGATGAATAATTGAATAAATATAGGAATAAATGCATGAGGACTTGTGCAAATGAAGCACTCTGTGTATTGATGAGAAACTCCAGGGAAATCAAAGAGCCCTTTAAACGATGCTTTAAGTGTTTTCAGATTGCTAATGATGCTAAAACACGGCTGCCTCCAATTTATTGGAAACACGGTTGTGTGTGCATACAACCCCCCTCCCCCAACCCCCCCAAACACACAGAGTCAATCGGCTGCACTGACACTGCTACATTGGGCAGCGCTGTGGGGCGCCGACCTTCGACCTATCACCCCATGACTCCTGAGTGCTGTTGACATTGCATGATGAGCCACAGATAGAGCGAGAGAGAGAATGAAAGAGGGGTGCTCGGATCTCCTGAGGGAACATGAATGAATAAAAGAGTAGATCAAAGCGTGAGATAAGTCTTAAGGGTGTGACCTCTACTACCTCAGCTGTCAAGAGGTGTAAAGAGACGGGACACGTCACGTAACACAGGTTATGCGGGAAACTGTGAGCACACACACACACACACACACACACACGCGCACGCGCGCGCGCGCACACGCACACACCAATTTAAACCTAATTATCTGGCTGTGACATGAGTATGTACCCAAACATCCGGACACATGCAGATTTATTATCCTGACACAAATGTGCAAACACACTCTCACACATAACGGTGTCATGTGCATATGAATGATGAGAGCTGCTGAGTTGAGCATGTGCAACAAATAGCTGGAGAACGTTTGATACTTGTACTGGAGCAAAATCCCTTCACTAATCCACCTGACTCAACTCGTCAACAACCCAGCGGAACTGCAGGACAACTGGGAAATGCTTTGAGAACATGGACAGTTTTACCTCTAGGGAAATCTTCGGTGGCATCCGTTCTACACTCACTCACACATTTGCCAAACTGCTTAATCCTACTAGAGTCGTGGGAAGGCTGGAGACTATCTCAGTCAGGACTGGGTTGAGGCAGGGTACATCCTGAACCATTGCAGGGCCAATACACAAGACCACTGTAGGAACAATCCACACACAACTATTCACACTCACATCCACATCCAATCTCAATTTGGAACAGCCAATTGGGCTAATGTGCACGTCTTTGAACTGTGGGATCCAAACTCCACACACAAACACTATGGCCGAGCCCAGACCCGAACCCAGGACATTCCTTGCTGTGCGTCGGACGTCCTAGCCACTACACCACCGTGGGAAAAAAATGGATCAGAGGGGAGGATGGTGGTGTTGGAGTTTAGCACGTGTGCATTACAGAAAGAAGGTCCTGGGTTTGAGTTCCAGGCACGGCAAGGGTGTTTTAATGTTTTTGCATGCTTGCTTTGGTTTCCTCTGGGTACTCTGGTTTCCTCCTACAGCTCAAAAACATGGACGTTAGGCTAATTGGCTGTTCCAAATTGCCCCTAGGTGTGAGTCCTCTTGTAGTCAATAAGACAAAGTTAATTCAATTCTTTCTTCAAAACTTCTGTGGTTGTCCACCTTACAAGTTATTGCAATAGTTTTTGTTACAAATAAGTACACATGGTAAATAAAACCCAAGCTAAGAAACGTATAAAAAAAAATCTGTCAATTAGAATAACTTTTCTAAGTGTGTGTTCCTTTCTCACAGTGTTTCAAAGTGAAGCCCAGTGTTCTGGATTGTCTCAACACAGAGAATGAAGATCAGGTCATCTCTTTTGTACACACACTAAAACATGACCTTCCTTAAACACATACATCCCTTCATCAAAAAGCAGCCGAGACACATCTGCTGCTGATGAACATTTGGGAGACCAGTTCAATTGGGTAAAGCTTAAAAAGGACTCCCTGCCTCAAATCAAACACCTCTGCACTCTCTTGCCCCGGCTGGTCTTAACAGGGATTTTATGGCAAGCCCCATATAAACATACACTGAAAAATTTCTCTCTCTCTCTCTCTCTCTCTCTCTCTCTCTTACACACACACACACACATACACACACATTAAAAGCATCCTTTTAACTCAGCCAGGAATTCCCAGCCCAGGGAACCAAAATAAGGAAAGTGCTTAATTTGTCTTTCCTAATGAGCGTGAATTGTTTGTGAGCTCCCCTCGCCCTCTCTTAATGTTAAAAGGAAAGGCAGGAAGTTAATGGTGACACTGAAAATGGAAAAAAAGACAGATACGGGACATTTTCCAGATCTTAACACACACCTCTTGATCTCGAGTTGCAAAGCCACTTAGCCAGATGCATACACACCACACAAAGAGAAAGTTAGTGAAAGAGAGCACAAGAGAGTGGCAGCTTAGTAAGTTGTTCAGTATCAGGAGATGACGATAAGCCCAAAATAACACCGAATTCCACAAAGCATCCAGTAGTCGAGATATCCAAACACTTTTAGGTAATCCATTTTCAAACAAACTTCTCAGTTACATCCCGGTTTAGTTCTGTCAACAGCAGAACAGGGTAGGGACTACAGCAGAACTCAGACCTGCTACAACTACATCAGACGGGGCCTACAGGAGAGCCTGAAACTGCTGCTGTCCATTAAACAGAGACTACAGTAGAGCTTGGACCTTCTATCCTTCACTGATCGTGGTCTACTGCCATCTATAAAATAGGGTCTACAACAAAGTCTAGACTTGCTTCCATCCATCGAACAAGGCATACAGCAGAACCTGTACCTGCTGCCATCCATTAAACAGGGTATCCAGCAGAGCCTAGACCTGTTGTCATCCACTGAGTCTACAGGGGAGTCTCTACCTGCTATCTTCCACCGGTCAATTCTACAGTCAGAATCTCCACCTACTGCTATCCATTGAACAGAGTCTATAGGAAAGCCTAGACCTGCTGTCATCGAATGAACAGGACCTACAGTAGAGCCTGGATCTGCTATCCTTCACTAATCAAGGCTTCCAGCAAAACTTGCAACTGCTATCCGACCTGGACTTGTTGGCCTGTACACGAGAAGGCCTACAGGAGAGCCTGAACATGGTTTCCTCCATTTAACAGGGCCTGGACACTCTGGGTTCTAGTAAACAACATACGGTAAAGCCTCAGGACGATAACAGAGCCTGGAATTGCTGTTACTTTCTGGAAAGGGTTTATAGGAGGGGTGTTCAAACTTATCCACAAATAGAACACAAAGTGCAGCTGCAGGATTTCATTCCAACCATACAGGAGCCAAGCCTGATTCCACTTGTTTAATCAGTTTATCTTGGTTTCCAATCAACTATCAAGTGTGCCTCTTATTTAAGCCTGCAGCTACTTCAGCCCTTTGCAGATAAGGATCTATAGTAGGGCCTGGATTTACTGCCCCTTACTGAGCAATGTATTCAGTAGAGCCTTTACATACTGTCTATTTTTGATTAGGTCTATAGTGGATCACGGAACAGGATCTATAGTCCGACCCGGACTTGCTGTCTTCTTATGAAAAGGGTCTATAATATTGCTTGTCCCACCCTTGACAGCAAAGCCTTGATCTTCTGTCGCAGAATAAGCATGGCCTACAGCATAGCTGGATTGGGTTTCCTACTACTATAAAATTTGGACTTTCCCTACTGAACAGAATACATAGAACAGCCTGAATAGCTGAGTCTGGATTTGGTTTTCTTTCTAAACAGAGTGCAAAGGAGAGACTGGACTTATTCTTGCTTATTGACCAAAAGCATGATATATGGATTTAGGCACTGTCTAAAAGTGGAGCTCCCGATAGATATCTCTACTAAGGTGACCGAGGCCAGTGTTATAAGAGAAGTGTGGCTCCTTTAAGGGATAGCGGCATGTCATTATGCATGTGCGGGTGTGTGGTGAAGCGAGAGAGAGAGATGCTAGCATTGTATTTGGAGCAGAGAAAGAGAAAGAGTGACAAGTGATGTTCTAGCACAACAGAACGTACAGTGAAGTTGCATTGCATCATAATGAATCCTGCAGCTTCTTAGCATCAAGAAGTGTCTGCATTTTGCTTCTCCACTGGTGTCTAAGGCGTGGGTGGGGTGGTGTAACTCCAGAGTCAGAATCAACTTCAGCCCTGGAGGGAGGAAATGAATAAATAAACAAACAAATAAATAAATCTCCCCTGCATTTCCTGACACCGGTCTCGAGTGAAAGCAGAAAAGGCTAATGCCAAGTTTTCTTTTCATCACCTTTCACTTGCTGGTTTTCACGTTCATTTGTATCACCTGTCTTTTTAGCTAAATTATCCGTTTAACGACTTCATGTTCCTTGGACCTTCTCATTTCTTTCAAAAGTATATAGCAAAGGCTGGACCTTTGGTCCCATGACAAACAGGATCCAAAGCAAGGCAGGACTAATAGCAGAGAGTAGCCTTTCCATCTTCTATTAAACAGGACATATAGCTGATCCCAGACCTGAGTAGATGATTATTTTGTTGTGTTTAAATGATGCAGTGTAACACAAAGATGTGGCTTTCTGTCTTACGCTCTCTATCAAAAGCAAACTAGAACTATTAATACATAACTTTTGAAACCACTCACTTGTTCATTCACTCATTCACTCACCCATTTGCCGAACCGCTTGCCAACACTGGACAGGACATGGGACAACCATCCAGGCCATATTCCATGACTATGGTGCTCCGCTCGGGACCTCTGCAACAAATGAAAAAGAAGCTGTTTATTTGCAGTTATAATCTCTCAATGGAAACAAAGGAATGAAATAAAGGAAGGAGTCTCCAGTGTCAGAGCTTTTTCGAGCCACAGCCAGATGTGAAGGTGTAACTTTTAATTCGCCGTATTGAACAGAAAGTGAGTGAGCGACTGTTTACAGACGCAATTATTGGAAAATAATTAACTTCTCAGTGGCTGTAACAGCTATCCAAACTGTGTTTCTTCACAACCTATTCACTCAGTAACATGGCTTTCTGACAGGGGGTTGGAAGGGGGGGTCAGAGAGAGAGAGAGAGAGAGAGAGAGAGAGAGTTTGTTGAATTTATAACCACTCCAATGTACACAGGTACACACACATACACACACACACACACACACACACACACACACACATAGAGAGAGACTGACTTCCCAGAAGGACCCACAGGACACGTATCAAAGCTCTGCCGTCCCCTGAGAGACAAAACAGCTCAAGCTCGTCAATCAGCTTTAGTACGGCAGGCCTGGACCTCTCAACACCACAAAGAACACATGTGCACACACACTTCCCACACACACACACACAAATACACACACATTTCTGACAACGGCAATAAACAAAGCTACTCCAAACAAACAGCTGTGAACAGATTAAAATATCTGATAAGGACACATTCCAAACAATGGCTTGTGTGTGTTCCTCAGTGTGTGTACCTTGTCTTTCCAAACTGTTTACGTATGATTGTATCATAATGAATCCCAGCTAGCCAATAGTAAACGCGATACTGGCTAAACACTCAACGGTCTTCCACTTACAGGCTATCATTTGTGTTTCGGGACAGACTAAACAGCTGAGCGACAGAATTACAGAGTAGCTCGGCTGAAACGTCAACATATAAATCACAATTTCTACAGGTGACACTGAAGTTTACGTTTAGTAACCATGGCTCTGGGTAGAGAAGGTGCACGAGGTCAAACAATGGATGTACTGTTTAGGTTACGGTTAGACGGGAGTGTACTGTACATCTTATAATCAGGGAAAGTTTTGTAAGAAATTCTGATAATCTTTAGATTTTCTTCATGTACAGTATGTTGATTA
Organism: Neosilurus mollespiculum; assembly: GCA_030014195.1. Taxonomy (NCBI): domain Eukaryota; kingdom Metazoa; phylum Chordata; class Actinopteri; order Siluriformes; family Plotosidae; genus Neosilurus; species Neosilurus mollespiculum. The sequence goes on from JAQMYF010000022.1 coordinate 8,616,835, forward strand.
TGTATCGTGTGTATTTTGAGTATTCGGATGCTCAAACAAACCAGTCCACGTGTAATATAAGCGTGTCGGAGCTCTGGGATCCGTCTCAACGAAAGGCCACACAGTTTCGCTGCTTACTTCCCGTCTGCCATCATGCCGCAATTACCCACGATCCTCTCGCGTCAACAATCCGGCGCATTGTGGAGAGGCTCGACCCCTGAACTCTGAACCTAGAATTAACCCCGGAGATCTGGAGCGCGGGGCGGCGGGGGCTGGGGTGGTGGTGTGGGGTGTTGGTTTTGCTCTTGCTGCTCTCTCTTCTTGAGTTGGAAAGGACCCGGTTTCCCATGAGAATGTGCTGATTGGTGTAAGACAGGCTAACGTGCACCGTCTGGGCGTTTCCAGCATTTCAACCCTGCGAGGCAAGATCGTCCTAAACGTACATCTATAGCCAGCCCTGCGACTTTTGACCTCCGCAGCTGGGCCACCGTGACGCCTCCGTGTTGCCTAAAATACACAGGATATAACTGCAACCAGCCTGGTCTCGATAGCATGAGGAGGAGTAGCTTGTTTTCTTAGCAATTTTGTGTTAATTAATATCCTGAAATTGTGAATTTTGTGGGTGTGGTCTTTTCAAAGGTGGGTGGGTCAGGTACAGACAACGCTCCAAGACACCCTGGGCTTGTGGAATGAGCATCAAATCTATGATATCATCCTAAATCTTAGATCATTTTTAATCAGTTAAGGGATAAGAGCTAAGGGGTGGCACAGTGGTCTAGTGGTTAGCACGATCGCCTCCCAGCAAGAACGTCATGGGTTTGAGTCCCAAGGGCGTTTCTGTGTGGAGTTTGCACGTTCTCCCTGTGCTTGTGTGGGTTTCCTCTGGGTACTCCAATTTTCTCCCACAGTCCAAAGACATGCACATTAAGATACGTGGTTGTTCCAAATTGTTGCTAGGTCTGAGTGGGAGAGCGAATGATTCTGTGTGAGTGTTGACCCTGCGGTGGACTGGTGAGTTGTTTCTGGTTTTGACTCATGAGCAGTTAGCGGTAAGGTAACAAAAAAAATTTTTCTTGGTACTAAAGTTAATTTAGTGAATTAAATTCTTTAATGAGGTGACCGTTATGTTTGACGATGTTGAAGTGGGTGGTCGTGTCTCTTGAGAAAGTATTTAAAAAAGTTTTAATTTGTATTAATGGAAAATTACTATGTTTTAGAGGTACGACTGGAAAGCTTGCAGGTGGCTCAAAGAAAGAAAAAATGTTTATGCTCACGACAGTCAGCCATTTCCTGAAATTAGTTGTCCACCTGAGCGTGTCCAATGAGTGTTTCCCAGAGTGTCACATGACCTAAACCGACAGCGAGAGAGCTTCTTTCTCTCCTTATCACATATGCCACCAATCAGGAAGGGGCATAAGCATGCACCCCTCCGTGACACGTGATGCTGCGGGAAAGTGCTACCTGTCCGTTTGCACGAATGATGATCACAGAAGATGATTGGCTGATGATCGATGTGAGTGACAGAGAGGTGAGCGTATGCTATCCCCTCCTCCCTCTCTGGAGGGCCAGTTAGCTCCTATGGACTTCCTGTTCAGCATCAACTTGGATTTGAACCTACGATCTCCTGTGATTGATAATCGTGCACCTTGTCAGTGAGCCACTCAGGGGCCCGTCAGGAGTCCTTCTAACTCACACAGTGTGATGTAGAACCATCATTGTGGAGCCACGGCCAGAGCTATCGCCCCGCACAGACGGAAATCCCAAGCACAGCAGGAACAAGCCCTCTAATTGCTTTAAGAGGTACTTGAGAAAGGACCCTCGTTGTTTTCAGATCTCACCCGCGAGTGCTCTGTTTTGACTAATTGGATTTGGGCTGTAATTAACAGTATCCTTTATGTGTCAAGTATCTTGTGATGCTGTTTGGGATTGTGAACAGCCTTCAGGCCTCCTTCTCCTCCTCACAGAGTTTCCTTTCTTCCATAACCCCCCATTTAAAATGTCTTGGCAACATGTCAGCAGTCAGCGGCACTTTCCCCCCAAAATAAACCCGTGCTTCAGGTTTTCATTAACAGAGCGCCGTACGCTTTCTTCTGTCTGAGCTACTCCACTTGAGCGATGCATCACATGCTACATTTCTTTTCCTGCAAGACACATACAGTACTATATACAGAATAGACTCTATAACATGCCTTGACTATATCCAGCGACCGATAACCACGGCAACAACGACACGTCAATAAGCCTGAACATTTCACAACGACAGAAAATCAGACTGGAACCAAAGGACATCAGTGTCCTCACATGATTCTCATGAGTCCATATTGAGCCTAAGGGCCAAGTGTGTGGCAGGCATGACAAATACACTTCTGTCCCACGCCGAGTTCATGTGCTAGTAAGTGTGACATTAATTAAAATCTACACAAAAGAAACAATCCGTGCACTCCCAAGTGCTTGTGGTAATATTTTCCCTTTAACTAATAGTAATATATTAGGAATTTGTTCACATGATTAGGAAAATCTTTCCTATAAGTATATACTATCCTAGTTTACTTGATATTAGCAATTGTGCACTCTGATTGGCTAATCTGCTCATAGGATATTTGCTCATATCCTGTGGCCTGATACATTACTACAGAAAAATAAAAACAGAAGCGATCGTGGCTCAATCTCAGCTAAAAGCTAATGCTAGCCAGCATCCCACCCCCCTTTTTTAACTGTTCATTCAAAACTTCAAAATATTTGATGCTAAAAATGTATTTTTATTTTTTAGAATTAAACAGGCCTTCAATCATCGATTTGGCCTAAGTGTTGCGTTGTATCCGATGTTGCAAGCTGGAAGTGTGATGAGCTACTTAGCTAGTTGTTATTCCGCTACTACGGTTTCTTTCTTTAAGACTAATTTCATGAAAAAAAACTAAATATGGAATTTAAATATTTGATGGTAAGAATATACAGTATATATTTTTTTATGTTTAAGAAATATACATTGATTTTATTGGACTACAGGCTTCCAGCTAACCAGCTAGCTCCATGCTTACCAGCTTTCCACAAAAAGCAACAAAATATGGAGTAATTTTAAAGAATTCAACATTTTTTCCACCAATCAGAATATTATTGGACTGCTGGAATACTTCTAGAACTACAGCTACAGCTACCTACAGCTAACCAGCTAGCTTTGTGCTACCCATTTCGCACCCTGCTAACTGGCTGTCCATGAAAAGCAGCAAAATATGGAATTAAAGTATTTGAATGTAAGGAATTTATTTATTTATTTATTTTTAAGAATTTGTGATTTTTGTTTTTTGTTCACCAAACATGACTTTACTGGACTGCTAGAAATCATGCTTTCCAGTTTTCGGTAAAGTATATAATAGTAAGAAGGAAAATATATTTTAAATTTTCAGTAGTTTGAATACAATAATAAAAATAGACCACAGGGGTCCAGCCGCTCCCGCCGAAAGTACCATTTCATAATATGCCAATACAGAACACGTATAGCAAGTTTGAAAGCCCCAGGTTCAGCGCACGGCAAGTAAACATCCGGAAACCTAATACACAGTTTTGCCTCTGTGACCTTGAAAAGTAGGTGAAGGTCACTCACACACAAACTCATCCTAGCACTCATAGTAGTGAGCCAGCATACCAAGTTTGAAAGCCCAAGCTTCAACACACGGCAAGTAAACATCCGGAAACTAAAGTGTGACGGGCAAACGGACGGAACCCATTCCTATGGCTCCCGATGGCCGAGGGGAATTATTCCCTCTTCTCATTAAAAATGAGCAATGCAACCATTCACACTCACACCAAGGGGCAATTTGGAACAGCCAGTTAGCCTAATGTGCATGTCTTTAGACTGTGGGAGGAAACCCATACAAGCACGGGGAGAAACGCCATCGCTGAGCCCGGGCCTTGAACCTGGGACCTTCTTGCTGTGAGGCGGACGTGCTAACCACAGGACCACCATGCAGCCCAAATCACTTTCTACTTTCCTCAAATATATCCCCATAAATGTATGTATGTATTTATTGATTTAATTTATTTAAGATTTGGGATATTTTACCTAATAAATGCATTTGAATCTAGTGCAATTCTTACAGATGTGCGAGAGTGTGCTGACAGTGTGTGAAGTGATTTTTGACCTATCACGGAAGTGTGATGGGGTCTGGAACATTTCCACGACCCGTCCGACTATGCCGTTTCTCTTATGCAGAAAACAAAGCAAACACATACTTCCTGTCTTGTGGACACACACACACGCGCACACATACACACACACACACAGTCTTTGCATTCAGCGACTTTAAATGATGTCACTGCCTGTTGGATTTATACGGATGTGTCTGCATGTATAGTGTGTGTGTGTGTGTGTGTGTTTGTGTGTGTGTGTGTGTGTGTGTGTGTGTGTGCACTTATAACTGAAATACATTAGCGCTGTATTAGATTTGACTTCCTCTCACTCATCATACTGACAGACAGAGCAAACGCGCTCATTTACTCAAACTGCGACTGACCTGCTGCTGCTCCAGGCTACATTCTAACATATACAATCTTATCACACACACACACACACACACACACACACACACACACACACACACACACACACTGAGTTGCAGGTCATACCTAGGTCAAGCTTTAGGAAATGGTTATAGTTTGGGTGGAATGAGTGTACACGGAATTACAACCATAAAAATTATCAGCTTTCTGCACACACACACACACACACACACACACACACACACACACATCAATTCAGTACAGCTCATGGGTCACATTGTAGGAAATGATTATACAGTCATCCATGGAAGCTTATCGTCTTTAATCCTTTGAACTCCACAACCGTTTTATTTTATTCGTTTATAGATGGAGGGTAAAAAGTGTCCGTCAACACCGCTAATACCTAACAGAGCACATTTCACATCACACAACACACCGCACCTACTCCAGAGATAAGCTTAACCTTAGCGTTCGAAAGACGAAGGATGATCTTAGCTGTTTGTGATGGGTTGGGAGAAGGTTTTGGCGGTTTGTCAGTCACATGACCAGCTCTCATCGAACCCTGCGTTCAGACTAGAGAAGGAAAAAGTCACCTGGACTCATTTTACCTGGAATTTGGTTCTGATGGGTGTAGAGTAAGACACCTGCTGTCATATGTGTGCGTGTACTAGCCATTTTTCTGTCCTTCCATCCATTCATCCGTCTGTCCATCTGTATATCCTTAGATCCATTCAGCCCCTATCCATCCATACGTCTGTCCATCTCACACCATCCATCCATCCGTCCATCCTTCCATCTGACCAGCCGTCCATCAAGCCTTCCATTCCTCTCTCTTACCATCCATCCATCACTTTCTCCATCCATCCACCCTTCATCTATCCCTCTGTCAATCCCTCCATCCATCAGTCTTACCATCCATCCATTATTTATCCCTCCATCAATCCCTCCATCCTTCTGTCTTCTGTCATCCATCAGTTCCTCCAACCATTCATTCATCCATCTGTCCATCCATCCACATATTCCTCCATCCACCCCTCCCTCCACCCCTCTATTCATTTGTCCATACATCTGTCCATCACCTATCTCTCCATCTGTTCATCCATCCATACATCTATATATTCCTTGATCCATCTATCCCTCCATCCCTCTAGCCGTTTGTCCATCTGTCCATCCATCCATCTATCATCTGTCCCTCCATCTGTCCATTCATACATCTATCCTGCAATGGACTGGTGAGCTGTTCAGAGTGTACCATGCCTTTGCCCAGAGTTGGCTGAGATAGGCTCCAGCCTTCCTAAGACCTTAGTGGGATAAAACAGTTCGGCAACTGAATGGATGAATGAATGGGGCTTGTCTGTGTTTAAACAATAAAAATAGAGGTGTCGTGAGAATGACTGACAGCTCGCGAGCATCTCCATCCTCCTCCACGGCGATGTAGTAATGTCCTTTGAGGAAGTGTTTTTCGAACCTGTCCATTACACCACGCGTGTAAAAATACAAGCTCTTCCTGTTGTGAAGAGTGAGGATGCACGGTGCAGTGTGCCAGCTTCCTGCGATTTCCCCAGTGGGCCGAATTTTACTTCCACACAACTGCCTAAGTGCAGCTCGCTGGCTCACGGCATCTTCAAAAGAAAACGTTAAATGACCCTCTCTGGCTCGTTCTCTCTCTCTCGCTCTCTCTCTCTCCCTCTCTGGGTGGTTTAAATGGCTCTAATGATGCTGATTGCTGTGATTAGTCGCGTCTCCCATGGGTCTCCTCTCCGGCCTGGACCTCCACAGGAAGTCACACTAGCCACTGGCGATCCGTCTTCCTGTTCATCCGGTTCGCCCTCACTCACACACACACACACACACAGCTGCTCCATGCTGGAAAACACACTTCCTAATTTCCTCATCCGCTCGTGCACTCGACTGACAGAGTGACAAACGACACAGGGGCGAATCCAGCATTGTGATTCGTCAGTCTTTAGCCATGACTCCATACTCACCCCTGACGATGATTTTAGTCATACTTACAATCTGGCATCGTCTGATTAAGACTTTTACTCAAAATTTTTTATTTATTTCCCCGAAATTGAACGAAGAGTAAATCGAAAGAGCGCTACTATATGACTGCGTGTTTTTAGTGAACTCTTTTTTTTTTTAGTGAATATTTTTTTCTTGTAAAAAAATACAAGAGATCAGTTTTCGCAGTAAAACTCTGTCAAGACTCATTCTTTTAGTATTTCCCCCCCAAAAATGATAGAAAGACAGACAGACAGATAGATAGATACATAGACAGGCAGACAGATGGATAGACAGACACTGTTGGTAGACAGGATGATAGATATATTGGCAAGCAGGCAGACATACTAATAGATAGATAGATAGATAGATAGATAGATAGATAGATAGATAGATAGATAGATAGATAGATAGATAGATTACTTATGTACTTATTAGAGTTACTGAGAAAATGTCCTTTTTCTTCCAATAACTTGCTGAGACTAAACGCTGATCAATATTGAAAGCTCATCATTCTATAATTCTATTAAAACGAGCGAAGAGGGTGATAGGGGGAGAGAGAGGGGGGGAGATAGAGAGGGAGAGAGAGAGAGAGAGAGAGAGAGAGAGAGAGATAGAGAGAGAGAATGAGAGAGAGAGAGAAGTGCTCTGAAGCTCAACAGAAAGCCACAGTCTCGGGACGGAAATGACTGCAGCTCAGAGGAATGTTAGATTTAATTGATTTGAGGATCACATGACGATAAAGACCAGGACAGGCCCGAGATGAAGGGCTCGCCGAGAGCGATCGATGACCCCGCACAGGTCAAAGGTTATGGGCTTGTAGGCTACTGCAGTCCTTCAGACACACACACTAAGCCGTGGGGTCAGATGAGAGCTTCCAGCGTGTGTTTGGAAAGAACACATGTCAGGCTAACATTTACGTGTGCTAATGAGGGCGTGTGCTGGCTCATCCTACGCATAATTATGATTATTATTATGATTATTATTATGATGATGATGATTATTATTATTAATATTATTATGTGAATGATTATTATTATTATTATGATTATGATTATTCTTTTTATTATCATTATGATTATGATTATGATTATTAATATTATTATTATTATTATTATTATTATTATTATTATTATTATTATTATTATTATTATTATTATTATAATGCAGCCTTCCGTATACAGAATTCCCTGCTACCCGAAGCTGCCATGAATTGTTGTAAAAGAAGGAACAGATGAAATCTAAGGAACTCGAACAAATCCACCGCCCTGTGTTTGCATGGGTTTCCTCCGGGTTCTCCAGTTTCCTCCTACAGTCCAAAGACATGAACATTAGGCTAATTTGCTTTTTTAGATTACCCCTAGGTGTGAGTGTTAATAGTTGTGTGTGTGGGTGTTGGCCCTGTGATGGCCTTCGCCTAGTGTCGAATTAGGGATGTAGGCTCCAGCCCCCCACCCCCCACCCCACCCCCCGACCCTGGACATTTTCATCAGGTTCACATCAGCGCAGAACTCGATATCAAGCTTCAGATGCAGCAGAATTTCACAAATTAAAAATGAGGGGAAAGGAGGGAGAACCAGGAAGTGTTTTTTTAATGTAAAAGAATAATCATTTTTTAATTAAAGGTTAAATATGAAATTTCGCCAACATCATTTCAACATCACATGCTGCCATTGATTTGATGTTATTGGCAAATGTTAGTATGATGTTGGCGATTGACGTCAGTATGATGTTGGCGATTGACGTCGGTACAACTTTGCACTTTAGACATTAGTTGGATGGTCAGTTGACATTGATGGTTGCCATCATTTTGACGTTTTATTGATATTCTCTGCCCATTGGGAACTCATAGATGTTTTAACTAATTGACCACCAATCTCTGACATCAGGTTGCTGAAATTTTTCACACACACACAAACTGAAACTGCACATATCTAACAACCTCTCTCTCTCTCTCTCTCTCTCTGCCTCTCTCTCTCTCTCTCTCTCTCTCTCCCTTTCTCTGTATGTGTGTGCTTTTGAGGTACATATGCTACTTCTGAGATACCAGTGAACCTGATCCTTCTCGCCTTACCTTGTCATCCATCCTGATGTGCTGCTAATGGCTGGAGTTCTCACCTAAGAAGCCCCTCGCTCCTGCTGATGATGATCCATACGGACCTAAATTCAGCCTCAGAATCTGTGACGATGACTTTTCACTGCTGGTGAGATAAACTCTTCTACTGAAATGATTTAGGACTACAGTTCCCATTACAGTTATAAGATGTTAAACCGTAGTGAAGTTTCTGCTGCATGGTTTGTACTTTTATCTGGTTTCACCCAAATGAGGATGGGTTTCATCCCTTTTGCGTCTGATTACCCCTAAGGTTTCTTTCTCATGTCGTCTGAGGAATTTTTTCCTTCCACCGTCACAACAAGCTTGTTTCTTATGGAAGTATATTGTTTGTAGAAAAATTGTTTAAAAGTTTAAATTCTTTACTAATTTTGTTTTATTATGTATGCTTTGCAACAATGTCAACTATAAAAAGCGCTACATGAACTGAATTAAATTGAATTGAACTGATTTGAATAGAAAGTTGCGGTTCTATTCTTTCATACGTTATCAAACCTTCTATCTGTGCTTTGATTCGCTTCTACTGCCTGTGCAGGAAACAGAAACTTAATGCTCATACACAGAGTACGGTTTGTTTCTGTTTAACAAGATGTGTGTGTGTGTGTGTGTGTGTGTGTGTGTGTGTGTGTGGGTGTGTGAGTTCCTTCAGCCGGTGGCACGGGTCACCGCAGGTTCTCTGTATCTGTCATCGTCGGTGCCCCGTGCGAGTGAAGAAGTGAGGAAACTCAGCCTGTCTGAACAGATGGAGCGGCTCGTCGTGTCTGGCAGGTTTACTTCTAGATGAACCTCTTGCTTCTCTCTCTCTCTCTCTCTCTCTCTCTCTCTCTCTTACTGTGTTTCTCTGTGTCTCAGTTTCAGTTTTCCTTTTCAGAGTGGCCTTCTCTGGACAAATAAATTCATTCATAAACATTTTTGTTTTGACCTCACTCGTTCACACTCTCACTCACTCTCACACGCATTCACTTTATCACTCACTCACTCACTCACTCACTCACTCAGTCTTTCACTCCCTAACTTCTATGGAAAAATTGAAAAACGAATTATATTTGATTTATAATAATCTCAGAATAAGAAATATTACTGAATACTACAGAACACAATAGAATATTATAGAATTTCCCCCAGTGAAGATGTTTCCTTACTAATATATACCTCTTTTGTGTTCCATGTATTTATGATTTAGTGTTTCTCACACCCACTAATCCTTTACCACTGAGATAATCATATGGTATAACTAACTCATCATCCTGTCAGTCCCATCACTCTCCTTCTCTCTCCTGTAAACCTGTTAATCTAAGAATAACTCTGTACAGAACCCTGGCCTTGATCCTACTGAGCTGTTCAACCTACTGTCTAGTACGTTCCCGCTCCAGGTCTTTAATATTTATATCCTTCTTGATGTTCCGTGTACCGCTGGACAGGTTATGGTCCTTCTTTTCCATCAGTAAAAGAAGAGATTTTTCAATTCTCCAACTCGAGGTGTCCCACAGAGATCTGTTCTTGGCCTTCTTCTGTTCGTAAATTACATGCTACTTTTCGGTCACACTATACGACATCACAGCCTCAATTCTCACTGCTTTGCTGACGTTATACAGATTTATATTAGTACTTGTTCTGGTCCAATGATACCGTCTGCTCATTAAGTACCTTTGTGTGCGACATAAAGCTGCCAAAGCTGCTCTGATCTGTTCAAACTGAAAACAGAAATCCTGCTGGTTGCTCTGAGACACTAGGGAAGGTGCCTACATATTACTCATTCGCCTGACGCCTGACCTCTTGCCTCAGTATTGTTGTGTTGGGTCCAGCTCGCATTCTCGGACCACAAATTAGCTGCCTCGTCCAGACTAGGTTTTTCCGCCCACCCTTTTTTCTACCCTTTCATTGGTCTACCTTTTAAAAACTACATCTGAATATCCTCTGTTCCTTATAACAAGCATGAGCTTCATTCTTTCATTCATTCATTTCACTTAATCCTGCTAGGGCTCTCAAAAGCACCCTGAACAGCTCGGCGGTCCATTGCAGAACCAACACTCACACTCACACAGAGGGGCAATTTAAGCAGCCATTTAGCCTAACGTGCATGTCTTTGGACCATGGGAGGAAACCAGAGTACCTGGAGAAAACCCACACAAGCACAGGGAGAACACGCAAACTCCACACAGAACCTCCCTTGTTGGGTCCGGGCCTCGAACCCAGGATCTTCTTGCTGTGAGGCGGATGTGCTAACCTCTACGCCATCGCCTTATAATATAAACTGCTCTTACGTTTACATCATTTTCCCTCACGATATCTGACTCTCCTCCTGAATAGCTACTTTGCTTTTTTATTTATAAAGTGACAAAGTGGCTTTTTTGGTTAACACTCTCACCTCACAGTGGAAAAATGTTCTGGGTTTCCTCTGGGTACTCCGGTTTCCTTCAACAGTGCAAAGACACACACGTTAGGTCAACTGACAACTCTAAATTGCTCGTAGGTGTGAGCATTAAATTGCGCTTAAACCTGCAATAGATTGGCGACCTGGTCAAGGTATAACTCCACCTCTTGTCCAAAGTCAGCTGGGATTGGCTCCAGCTGACTCCGCCTCTCGTCCAAAGTCAGCTGGGATTGGTTCCAGCTCCCACATGGACCCTGACATATATCTGGTATGGATCCTATTTCATGTTCTCCTTTGGGGTGGAACAGTGGCGTAGTGGTTAGCACGTCTGCCTCACGGCATGAAGGTCCTGGACTGAAGCAGGACATCGGCATGTTCTCACAGAGAGCCGTTAAAACCAGGAAAGACACACGGTGTGTGGAGGTAACATGGGTTTTGGCGCAGGTCAGAGGGGTGTGGCAGGAGATCAGGTGCCTGGGAAAAGCTGATGGTGTTCCTACGATATACAGTCGTTAAATCGCGATATAGAGTGGTGTGTGAGTTTGTTGCTAAGGTGTGTGTGCGTGTGTGTACGTGTGTGTGTGTGTGTGTGTGTGTGCGTGTGTGCGTTCGGTGTCCCACACTTCTTCTCACGTTCATAACAATAGGCAGTGAGTAAGTGCGGGTGTGTCTATCTTTCTCTCTCTCTCTCTCTCTCTCTCTCTCTCTCTCTCTTTGTCTTTTTTTTTTTTTTTTATATAATTTTTAATCTTCAACAATATCATTTCACATGTATGAATCCCCAACCTCACACACACACACACCTCATGAGTTAAGGAAACAACGGTGTCTCTTCACACACACACACACACACACACACACACACACACACACACGTCCCATAAAGACTGGAGTTATTGCCGGATATGCCTGGAAAAGAAGCAGGAAGGTGTCAGTCTGTAGATACGAGTGGTCTTAGATAACCACACACACACACACACACACACACACACACACACACGGATACAAGCCCATACAGTTAAATCTGTTTATGTCTGCCATCACTTCCTTTTCTCATCACTTTCACAACTGTTCTCTCTCTCTCTGTCCCTCCCTCCCTCCCTCCCTCTCTCTCTCTCTCTCTCTCTCTCTCTCTCTCTCTCTCTCTCTGTTCCTCCCTCCTCCACTTATCATTACGTCTTTTTTTTTCGTTCACTCTTTTCCCATTAATGATAACCATCTGATGGAAGCAAGATTGGGCACGTTTACAGGAAGTGGAGTACTCTCTCTCTCTCTCTCTCTCTCTTTCTGTTTCCACTTCTCTTTTTCTAAAAAGGTGTTGAGATCAATGTTAAGAAGGGATGGGCAAAACACACACACGCACACACACACACACACACAGTGTGTACGACCCCCCCCACATTGCC
>JAQMYF010000022.1:8634755-8647771 GCA_030014195.1 Neosilurus mollespiculum
ATGGCGCGGATATAAAACGGGGACTCAAATAATGAGCGAGTGGTTCAGGGAGCACGAGGAATCATTTTCACATATGTTCGGCACCCCAGAGTCCTGACCTTAACCCTATTGAAAGTTTCCGGGGTGTTCCGGAGAAGACTTTATGGAGTGGTTCAGTTTTTCCCTCATCGATTCAAGACGTCGCTGAGAAATGAACCCGACACTGGATGGGAAAATCACATTTTTTTAAATATCACTGTGAATTCAGCATGGTTGCGTCTTCCGTTGGAGTTGGAGGGAGATGATTCTGTAAGATTATATTCTTACAAAATCCTCACTGAATTCCTGGCATGCAAATAACAAACATCTCAAGGCACACACACACACACACACACACACACACACACACACACACACACACACACACACAGCACTATCCGTCAGCCCGGGTGACATTACAGATTCATTATCAGTGAGCGTGCAGTGTGGTGAAGGTTGTTTTTGGGTTTTTTTAACAATAGGGCAGTTAAACTGCCCAAGCAAGGCCGAATTTACACACCCTCCGTTTACATTTGTGCTCTAAAGCCCTTCCGCCAGGACCTGTTAACACGACTGAGTATCAGAGAGGCTCTAACTCATTCTGTCAGACTGAACGAGACCCTCTGATGTGACAGACTTTTTTTTTTTTTTTTCCCTCCACAGCAGCTTTTTGTATCCGAAGTCCTCAGATACGGTCCTGTGAGATTAGAGGACTGGAAGGTTCTCACACATTTCAAATGCTTTTAAAAATCAACAACAACAAAAATATCTCGCACTGGATTAGGTTTTATCCAGTGTTTGAATATGAGGATGTGATCGGAGGAGGGGACGGTGGTGTAGTAGTGTTCAGGCTGTACCCCGCCCTCGCCCAGAGACGGCTGAGATGGGCGCCAGCCTCCCGGCGACACTAATTAGGATTAAGCGGCTTAGAAAATGAATGAATGAATGATGATGATGTCATCAGACTGTTTCTGATTGGTTGGGGCATGGGAAGTGCCTGAAAATTAGGATTCTGGGAAAGGTGAAACAATAAAACAACACAGGATCTTCTGTATGAGGGAAAACGCCACGTCAGGGGCGTAACAGCATGCCTCGTCATGTTTAATTCATTATTTATTCTCTCGAGTGTTAAAAGTTAGCCAAAGTTAATCAATCAGAGCTACTGACTTATTGGATTCATGCAAAGACTTTCCACCTTGGAGGTCACAGGGTTGAATAATCAATAAGATTTCCATAAACGAAAGCTGTGCTACGTAACATCATCCGCGCTCGCGGAGTTAAAGGTTTAAATAATACCGAGCGTTCACATACATCACCTCACAGGTTCTGTACATCAGACCCAGACCCCCGGAAAAAACTTGGGTCTTAGTCATAGGACAGGAATTAGCTGAGAGTTATCTGATCATGCTCATGCTTGAGCGGAGGATTTAAAGGAAATGACTGCCTTTATACCTCCTCAACAAATATTTATGTTCATCATACACATTCATCAACGCCTCCTCTGTTCCTGCAATAACGCCTCCGCAATAAATCTGTATTCTGGTAAAGTCACATGACCCAGAAGAAACCCAGCACTTTATATAGGAGGATATGCACCACTCATGAGCTTCTCCACACTGAAGAAACCTGCGAAGGAACGAATGTATGAATGAAGACATGAAAAGAAAGAGTAGAGACAGTTATGGAGCATAAAAGCGATCAAAATGGTGTCGTGGTGGCGTAGCACGTCTTAGGATGTCTGCCTCACAGCAAGAAGGTCCTGGGTTCGAATCCCCAGCTCAGTGTTTCTGTGTGGCATTTCCCACCATTTGCCTGCATGATCTCCCTGTGCTTGCGTGGGTTTCCTCAGGGTATCCTGGTTTCCTCCCACAGCCCAAAGACATGCACATAAGGCTAACTGGCTGTTCCAGAATGGTTGTTCTGAATGGTTGTGTGTTGGCCCTGGTTGTTCAAGATGTACTCCGCATTCTCCCAGTGTTGGCTGAGATAGGCACCAGCCTCCCCGTGACCCCAGTGGGATCTTATATATATATATATATAGGGAATGGTGTTTAAACAAAAGGTTCTCATTGCATATTGTACTTTTAAGGTTATTACTTATAGTTAGCATGTTAGCATGCTAACAGTGTCATTAAAAGCTTTCAGTAGGAAAGAATCTTTAGTTGCTCGTACCCGATCACAGTCCTGAATCTTCTGAACCTTCTGTTTCAACTCTATTTAAATTTAAATTAAATTTACACAATTTATTTCACTGCGCATTACGTCTCTTCTCTTCACATCAGGGATGCGGGCGTGGCCGATAACGTGATGCAGAGTGTGAACAGATGCTTCACCTTTGCCCTAATTTACATAAAATCTATATTTTAGAGATTTAAAAACCAATTTGGATTTATGTTTTTTGTCATTTAATTTCAGACTTCTCCAAGAACATCTACTGAAATCTTAATTCCTGATCCGTGGAAGGTTTATTTTCTGGAGGAATAGATCTAGATAATAGATATTTATTATTATTCATAACAGTTTCCATCTGGATTAATAAAACATCTATCTATCTATCTATCTATCTATCTATCTATCTATCTATCTATCTATCTATCTATCTATCTATCTATCTGCCTGGCTGTCTGTCTGTCTGTCTGTCATCATCAAAACAAATAAAAACAATTAAATAAATAAATATTTCATCAAATACACTACAGAATACAGATAGATAGATAGAAAGAGTGGGGGATAGAAAGAACGAAGGAAAAGAAATTAAAGCAAAAAAGAATGGACAACAAAGAAGTTAAAAGGAATGAAAGAAAAAAGGGGAAAAAAGAAAGTTCAAAAATATGTGGCCACCTGACAACCCCACCTCATTTGTTCCTAAACTTATGGCACAGATTTATAGAGTTATACAGTGCTATTGAATAACAGAGTTTTAGAATTATACAGAGATATAGAACTATACAGATATATAGAATTATATAGATGTTTACAGAATTGTATAGAGTTATATGGAGTTATAGAATTACACAGAGTTATGGAATAATAGAGATATAGAATTATAAAGAGATATAGAACTATACAGATATATAGAATTATACAGAGATATAGAATTATATAGTTATAGAGATTATAGAATTATTCAGAGTTATGGGTTTATACAGAGATATAGAATTATAAAAAGTTATAGAGATTATAGAATTATTCAGTTATATAGAGTTATGGAATTATACAGAGTTATAGAATAGTACAGATATAGAATTGTAAAGAGATGTAGAATTATAAAGAGATACAGATTTATACAGAGTTATAGAGATTATAGAGTTATTCAGAGTTATGGAGTTATACATAGTTAGATGTATGTAGAATTATAAAGAGATATGGAGTTATATAGAGTTAGAGAGTTATACTGGAAGTCTCTGTATGTTGTAGTGTAAAATTCTCTGTACTGGATGTTGGAGTCCCAAACCTGCACCATCACCTGAGATGCCCATCACAAAACCCCGAGAGTTCCGTACAGAGCACTGAATGAAGCTGTGAATGAGGATCCGGCGCTCAGGAGGATCCCCTTGTATTAATTAGACGTCTGGAATTTCCACGCGAAGAGGAGAAACGGCAATCTTCGAACTTTTTATCTTTTATCTCGGCCATTTTCAACCTGAGGGGAACTTAAATGCAAACATAAACCATATGCGATAATAAGAACTATACACACACACACACACACACACACACACACACACACACACACACACACACACACACATACTTCTGCTTTGGCACGGGATGCATTTTTCTGTTAAATATACAGAACTGCAGAGCTGGCCGTTAGATGAAAATATTTTTGGGGGAAATCCAAACCATTTCACGAGCTGTAACAATTTGTTCAGTGCAAACAGTCGTATCTGAAATCCTACTGAGGTATTATTTTAATCCTTACCGCTGCCTACATTTCTTACAGCTCTCGACGTCTTCAGGTCTCATGTCACATGACTGACGTTTGGACCCCCGCGGGTGTGCTTCCGCTAGCTTTCCATTTTCAACCTCGTTTGAACGTCTCGTTTTAAATTCACCGGGACTCATTAGACAGTAGTGCGAAAGTTCAGACAGTTCCACTTCCAGACACGCGAAGACGGAAAGAGCTTCGTGTAGACAAAAACGCCCAAGGGGACGTAAACAAACAAAAAGTGTCTAGGAGAAATGTAAAAATTGCCCATATTGACAGATTAAACTGTCAGCGGACCTCCTGGTAACCCTGTGTTTAAGTAAAGCGGGGGGAAAAATGGGCAAAAATGATTCTAGATCACAAAGAGATCTGAGGAATGTATAAAGAGAAAGTTCAGGGGATTTGGGTGCTGCTCCGGGGGTTGGAGAAGGGTCAAAGGTCACTAACTGAACAGAAAAGAAAGGGGTGTGAGGGTGTGTTTGTTAGGAAGACGTGCCACTGTGGAATCTGGCCTGAATGAGTGAGGTGATGATTAAAGGATGAAGTGTAAGATGTGCAGGGAAAAAAAACCTACTCTCTTCCTCTCGTGCGTGTGCGTGTGTGTGTGTGTGTGTGTGTGTGTGTGTGTGTGTTCATTGATTCATTCATATATTTGCTGAACGCTTTATCCTACTAGGGGCCAGTAGTGTATTGGTTAGGTTGCCGGGCTCCTGATTAAGAGGTCATGGTTTTGGACCCTTATTAGACCCCCACCGTCACCTGGGCGACGTCTTAACCACAAGTGTGCCTCTCTCCACCCAGCTGTATAAATGGGTACCAGTAAGAATACTGGGAAGGTTACCTGCCTAGCGTCCCCTCCAGGATGAGTCAACTCCAAGTCGTGCGTAACGTGCATGTCTTTGGACTGTCGGAAGAAACCAGAGTATGTGGAGAAAGCCAGCGTTAACCTGTTGAAATACATGCAGACTCCGTACAGAGCCGCCGTCGCCAAGCCCGGCATACAAAACCTAGGACCAGGACCACCTACTCCTTCTACTGTAATTAGGAGGTGTGTCCACAGTCCTAACTGGTACTGTATAGCTTGTATGTGTGTATGTACAGTATTTACACATAGCAAAATTCCTGGGAGAGGGAGTAGGAATTATTCACCACATGCTGTTTTTCTGCATAACGCAGTGGCACACACACTGCATACCAGCGCATGTGGCCTGGACTGACTTCCGATGGTGTGTATTATTGATGTGCTCGCCTGCACGCCTCCATTGTCTCGCAGCATGCCGTCACTAAGGCTTCTGGATCTGCTTTTGTCTTTTTTTCTAAATATGATTGTTTTATCCAAACTGGCCCAATTGCTTAACCATCCATGACACAGCTCCGCCTGGGAGTACGAGGAACGCCGCACACACTCCTGCACTCCGTTCAGCGTCAGGTTAAAGTCTTCACTGTCCATATTCCAGACATTCATACACATACTGTTTATCACTTTGCACTGACTTGGGTTTGGATTGGTCAGGATGATGGCAATAAAGCAACGGAACGGAATCCTTATCAATTATATCTCTGGACATGTTCCTGCAGTGCACTGTGGGAATACAGAGTGTGTCTCAGTCACACCATGTAACCCCACACTGCTAAAAAATGGTGATGGTTCTTGTAAAACCGCTGAACAAACATTCGATCACCTGGGTCACGGGGAGATCTCTGAGTGAAGCGAGAGAATCTGAGTGAAGGCGGGGTACACCCTGGGCAGCTTACCAGTCCATCGCAGGGCCAACACTTACAACGATTCACTTAGGGGCAATTTGGAACACCCAGTTAGCCTGATGTGCATGGCTTTGGACTGGAGTACCTGAAGGAAACCCAGGCACGCATGGCGTCAATATGCAAACTTCACACAGAAACGCCCTCGCCAAGCCCGGGACTAGAGCCCAGGACCTTCTTGTTGTGAGGTGGACGTGCTAACAACTACGGCATCGTGCCGCCTCTGAATATTAGTCCATACGTACGTTACACTTTCCTTTAATACAAACTTTGATTAAAATGGCTTACTGTACCAACAACTGTAAATCCAGAGAAGAGAATACATACAGAGAGAGAGAGAGAGAGAGAGAGAGAGAGAGAGAGAGTGGACTGGACACGCTCCTGGACCAAGCTGCTCGGATTTCCCACTCCCCCTCACTTTCACACAGGAAGTTCGGTCTTAACTAGGGTCACGGAGACTGGACTCTTTAGGGAGTGATCCAATCCCCCAGCTTAAATACCACCCCCCCCCCCCCACCTTTACTCCCATATCTCCCAGTTTGCAGAAAGAGTCAGTTGAAGGCTTTACCCAGTGCCACATCCCAGTCTCTCATAACCTACAGGACGGGGGTGAACAGGTCAAATCAGAGGTCAGGATGTTATATAATTCACGATGAGCACATGCCGAATTTTTTGGCTACGCACTAAACATGACTTGAACTTCAGGCAGGATGCAGGGAGTTTCACTGGGACTTTTTATTCTCACACACTCATAGGTAGGGACCATAATGATATGGTGAAGAGGCTGGGTTGAAACTAACATTCGTAACCTCACTGTTATTGAGTGTGGAGTTTGCATGGGTTTCCTCTGGGTTGTCTGGTTTCCTTCCACAATCCAAAGATATTCACATTAGGCTTGCTGGCTGTTCCAAATTGTTTGAATGTGAGTGTAAATGGTTGTGTGTGTTGCCATGCAATGGCGTGGCGAGCTATTCAGGGTGGCCTTCGCCCTGTGTTGGCTGAGATAGGCTCCAGCCTCCCCGCGGCCCTAGCAGTAGAATTAAGCAGTTTGGCAGGTGATTGAGTGAGTGACCCATAAATGTTGTTACAGTGTTGAGTCTTCCACAGAGACTGTGACGGATAAGTGATACAGATAATGGATTGACGGATCGCACGGAGCGGCTTCCTGATAAATATATGAGAGAAGAAAACCTGAAAGGCAATGAATTGGTGACTTTTTGTGTTTGGAGAGCACAAACATAATTGATTTGTACAGAAATCAATCAAATCAATGGGCAGTATGACTTAACCAATCAGGTTCTGAGATAACCAATTCTTTCGACTGGGTAGAATAATGGAGCTGTAACTTAGCTAATGGACTCATGATTTGTTCTTACTTGGTATTCCAGTTATCATGTCCCCTCTCAGGGTGGCACCATGGCATAGTGGTTAGCATGTCTGCCTCACATCAAGAAGGTCCTGGGTTCGAGTCCTGGGCTCGGTGAGGGCGTATCTGTGTAGAGTTTGCATGTTCTCCCTGTGCTTGCATAGTTTTCCTCCTGGTACTCTGGTTTCCTCCAACAGTCCAAATACATGCACATTAGGCTAAAAGGCTGTTCCAAATTGCCCCTAGGTGTGAGTGAGAGTGTGAATGGTTGTGTGTGTGTTGGCCCTGCGATAGATTGTAAAAAACTTGGAGTCCATGTTCATTGTCACCTGTCTTGTTAGTTTTATCCGTTTAACGAGTTCATGTTCTGTCAAGCATCTGATTTCGGCATTTGCTCCATGAACATTTATCTACCTGCAAGTCTGTCTGCCTACCTGAGTTAAATCATGTGTTCTTTATTCTGTGCGAGTCTGAGTAGTGGTGTATGAGCCTCTAGTTTTTCCTCATGCAAGCCAGCCATACATAAAAACCAATCAGCATCAATTTAGTGACACGGCAACCTTATTGGGTTTCCTGGGCAAGTGCAGACACCGGACAGGACACGGGACAACCATCTAAGCCATACTGTATTCCATGACTATGGTGCTCCAGACAGAAGCTCTGCTATTAGGTGTATGTTGATTGATTTTAAAAGAAATTCAGCATCAGTATGTTGATGTCATGTCACTTGGTAAACTCAGAGGGAACTTACAGCTAAAGAGTTCATCCCTGAGTTCCTAAGGAGGAATCCTGAGTTTGCACAAAGTTACACAAAGTTTTTTTTCTTTTCTGGTCAGAGGTCAGAAACCTGATGAGTTACAACCTCTAGTCGAACGCAGCAAAAGTAAGCAATAAGAAGTCTTCATAGTTTCACTGTTTAAATGAGACACAGTTGCAAAAGAATACTTTCATCCAACAAATAGAATGCAAATAAAATATAATCCCACCGTAATCTAACTCTGTAACCTTACAGCCAAACGTTTTGCCAAAAATGATCCTTAAAGACAAAGACGTCAACTGGTTTTGTAGGTTTCACATCTGGTTTCCAAAAACTAGCCCAGATTTTGCAGTCTAGTGTCCTATAATCATATACAGTCGTAAACTATAACATCCGGTCTAGTTAAAGAAATTCACCATCCTGCAGTCCACAAGAGGTGCTACCTCATCTTTTTCTGGAGATAAGTTTAAACCTATAGGCTCGCTCGCTCGCTCACCGAAACTGCTTAGGGCTGATCACACTACAGGTGTAATAGAAAAAAAAAATTTAAACTTTTTTTTTTGCAAATTTTGAAATTAATGTCAAGATGTTTTGCGACTCCACATGCAAGTGAATATTTGCTTAAATACGTATAGAAGAGAATTTAAAATAAGGTTGGGTGACAATTTTTGCGAATGATTTGCGAGTAATTTGTGATTGGTTTGCGGATGTTTGCTAAAAAAAAAAAAAGCGAATCTCCTGTCGCAAATCAGTTTCCAACTTTCCACGTGGAAGTCTCCAACATGTTGCTTTCACTTGTGAATAAAAAACAAATTACCTGTGAGGAAAACGGCAACTCCACGACCTTCTCACGAGATGTGTGGACTGATTGAGAACAGTTTTGGGCTATTCTGCGTCAGAGCCTCGTTTTGCGACATTTGCCGAAATTCCAAACATGTCTGAGATTTTTTGTGATGGGTTCACGAACCAGGCGACCAAAATGCGATGCCGTGAATGTTGCGCAACAAATTTGAAAATGAAAAGCGACAGCTGTGAATTACAAGTCGCTTTTCTCACCTTTAGTGTGATCAGCCCTTAATCCTACCAGGGTTGCGGGGATGCTGGAGTCTATCTCATCCAAATCTCAATAATTACTAACTTTTCTGCAAAGAACATGACTCAAGACCGTTAACAAACCCATTCGTCACAGTGTTAATCCCACATTGTAGTGTCATCCATCAAATGTACAAATGAAGATTTTTGAGGTTGGGGGAGTTCATCACCAGGCCAACACACACAATCATTCACACTCATGCTCACACCTAGGGGCAATTTAGAGCAGCAAATGAACCTATGTGCATGTTTGTGGACTATACGAGGAAACTGGAGGACTGAAGGAAACCCACGCAAGCACAAGGAGATACATACAAAAATACTACACAGAAATACCCTCGCTGAAAACGGCGATCAAACCCAGGACCTTCTTTCTGTGAGGCGGTTGTGATAACCACGAGCCCACTGTAAAAAAGAAAGTTTTACAGATGTTTTTTAAACTGTTAAAAAAAAAAATCAGGAATGTCGCCTTTTAAAATTTATTAGCCCAGATTTTTTTAAAAAATGCAGTTGCTTTTCACAATTTCTAATTTGTAATATTAAAAAATAAATAAATAAATACAATTAAAAAAAAAAAAAAAAATTATATATATTCCCATGTAGACGAGGGAGGGGTGATCAGAGTGTCGGGGTTTCCAGCCTGTTAGGTAAAGTGTGCCAGAAATGCACTGCTTGTCCACATGGAGGCACCGTGGACCCGACTCTGGTGATGACCTCACTCCTGAGCCTTAACAATGAGAGATGCCTCGACTCATATGCAGAGTACATCTAAATTAAACCTGCAGTGCATTGCTGTGGATGACGTCACGCGCATATGCATGTTTAGGGACATTCTATATAGCACAAGAGCATGAGAGGAATTAAACACCTCTGTGTGTTCTGCATACAAAACCATTCAGTCTTACACAAAACCTGCATTAAAACTGCTTCATGGGCAGCCCGCAGTGGCCATAAATCAAACGGGCTTGCCTTGGATTGGTTTCAAAGACAATAAGCGCCGCCCTTTTGTAGTAGGCGTGGTCTGCACGACTAAGAAAATTGCGCGCTCGTGGCGGTTGGAGAGAATGCAACTAGGCAGCGCGGCTGGCTCACACCGGGCGCAGTAAGAGGCGCGAGACAGACGCTTCAACACCGCGTCTGCCTTAAGACACGATACAAGACACACACACACACACACACACATACACACACACACCGGCTGGAGAGGTGAGAAACTCTTGCTTTTGGAATTATTGGAATTTCCTTCTTGGAGAGCATGTGTGTGTGTGTGTGTGTGTGTTTGTGTGTGTGTGTGTGTGAATGATTTTTTTTTTCTGTTACAGTACAAAGAGGTTTACCTGACAGTTAAATGAAGTGCTTAAAGCTATAGACTCGGATCTATTACTCATATATTCCAAGTGTGCCATGAATGAACTTCAGATCCTCTATAGACATCACCCTGATTCATTATTGTCTTTATTATACAAATCTATAAATAACTTTCTCTCTCTCTCTCTCTCTCTCTCTCTCTCTCTCTCTCTCCTACAGTTAGTTGTTCTGAAAGAACACAATGCCAACCGTGATGAAAAACTCGGACATGGAGTTTGACTCCTTCCAGCCGTGTTTCTACCCAGACGAGGATGATTTTTATTTGTGCGGCCCCGGAGAAGACATCTGGAAAAAATTCGAGCTGTTGCCCACCCCACCGCTGTCCCCGAGCCGCGCGGCGCTGACCAACGGAGATGCCGGGTTCGAGTGCCCGTCTCCGGGTGCGTTTGGACTCGGCGATCCGTTGGACTGGGCTTCCGAGCTGCTGCTTCTCCCGCCGCAGGACACCGAAGACGAAGCGTGGCGCGCACCGGAGAGCGACCTGTTCGGCGCGTGTGCACTCGACGACCCGGTTATCCTGCAGGATTGCATGTGGAGCGGATTCTCGGCGCGCGAAAAACTCGAGCGCGCCGTCAACGAGAAGCTCGGACGGACCGTTTCTTCAGTATCCGCCGCAGCCGCCGCCGCCGCCGCTTCCGTTTCTGGAGCTCCTGGACATAAAAGCAGTGGTATGAAAGCGCCCGAGACGAACCGGGCTGCGACTGAGTGCGTGGATCCTGCTGTGGTTTTCCCCTTCCCGGTGAACAAAAGGAACGGAGCGCAGAGCGCGAGCCAGGCGAGGAGCGCATCCTTGGCTCACGTGGACAGGCGCGCAGACGACACCCCGAGCGACTCTGGTGAGTACTACTACTACTACTACTAACAATAACAACAACAACAACAACAACAACAACAACAATAATAATAATAATAATAATAATAATAATAATAATAATACTCTGGTATTACCAAGCCTATGGTTTACTGTAATGAACTCATTTTACGCATCATGTAAAGAACTGGTCAGTTATTTTATTGTCGCATTGTCTATAAAATATTTTAATCCTAGATATGAATAATGAAATCAGTGCAAAATGATGCCCTTTTTCAGATTTCTATATAAAATTTTAAATAAAGTCTTGGTAGGACTATGATACGTTATGGCCCAGTTTACAAGTGTTATTTGGGTAATTTGGAGAGATCACATGACAGCCCCTCAATCGGATTACAGCTGGGGTCAGTGGGTGCTGCTGCTGCTGCTGCTGGTGGTGGTGGTGGTGGGCGCGTTATGTCACAGGTCCGACTTTATCTACACATGTCCACTAGGTGGCAATAATAAAAAAAATACTAGAAATAGGCTTGAAAACAAACAGTACAGCTTCTTTTGTGTGGAGATGTGATGCTCAAGGCAGAGATTTTGGGGAGGGATTTTCCTTCTGATTGGTGTGTACTTGAACTCATGCACAAAATAACATCATAAAGGATTTTAAGGTTGTTCCTTCTGAGGACTCAGAAACTTAAAACGCACGGGTTCCATCTTTCAGCTGTGAGGATTGTGAGTGGAGCCCTTTTAGAAAAACCCCTTTGTTTCTGAAAAGGTTGAGATCATCTGAGTCTTCACTTGGACCCTTTTCGGAGTTCGGTGAAACTTGTGTGTGAGCGTGTGAGACTCTGTTTCGTGGAGAATGTGGGCTGTTTAAGAAAATCCACATTCCCCTGATACAATAAGGCACTTCCTGTCCAGACGAAGCCGTTGTTTGGTATGCAAATCTAGATTGGCCGTCTCACGTGAGTGTGGGTGTGAGACCTGGCACAGAGTTCCAGCGTGTGGTTTACATAAAGGTGGTGTAGTGTGCGTGTGTGTGTGTGTGTGTGTGTGTGTGTGTGTGTGTGAGAGAGAGAGAGAGAGAGAGAGAGAGAGAAGAATGAGAGAGAAAGAGAGCGTAGCACTATGGGCTCGACTTGGCAGGCGGAGAGACTTGCCGAAGGCCGCAGAATAATAATAATGGGAGAAAAACACCAGCCGTCTCTCTTTACAGCTTAGAGAACGAGTGCAATCTTCCTTCAGCTGTCCATCTGGAATGGCTCCAAGTCACGTGTCTCAGGGTTTGGCCAAAGCCCGCGAATAATCACAGCTCGCGATTACAACACTCCTGCACTCGCTCGCGCTGTGTAGGCCTCTCTCTTCTCAGCCTTCCCTCCCCGCCCCAAATCCAAAATAAAACATAGCCTCTGGCAGAAGCAGAGAAAAAAAAGGAAGGAAAGAAAGAGATCTTCTTTACTTTTCCATAAAGCCGCCTGGTCCCGCCACACACAGACGGGTTCCTGTGGAGCACGTTTGAAGTGTGAGACCGTGAGATTCCAGTTAATGGCAAACACACTTCATGAGGGGCTTAGCTGATAATCACCCCCATTATCTCATAAACGCGGCCCTGGAGGGTGTTGCGTCTTTTCCGTGTTCTGTCTCTGCACCTGGACTGGCCGTTACAATCTCATAGCAAAATGAGTACTGAACAAAGCTCAACAACCACCCACACACACACACACACACACACACACACACACAGAGCCTCTTATCAAAGTTAAAGTCTGTCAAAGGGCATATTAGAAAGATACAAAGCAGAATCAAAGTTCCGACATGTTTCCTGTTTAAGCAAAGCATCTATCTACTCTCTCTCTCTCTCTCTCTCTCTCTCTCTCTCTCTCTCTCTCTCTCTCTCTCTCTCTCTCTCTCTCTCTCTCTC
>JAQMYF010000022.1:8659780-8680242 GCA_030014195.1 Neosilurus mollespiculum
AGAGAGAGAGAAACAGAGAGCCGAGAGAGAGAGAGAGAGAGAGAGAGAGAGAGAGAGAGAGAGAGAGACAAAGAGAGAAACAAGGAGAGAGAATGGGAGAGAGAATGGGAGAGAGAGACAAAGAGATAGAGAGATAAATAGATTGAGAGCAAGAAAATGAGAGAAAGAGAGAGAAACGGGGGGAGAGAGAGAATGAGAGAGACAGAGAAAAACAGAGAGTGTGTGAGAGAGAGAAAGAATGAGAGAAAAACAAAGAGAGAGAGAGAGAGAGAGAGAGAGAGAGAGAGAGAGCGGGAGATATTGATCTTTCAAATGATTCAAATGATTGTTTTCATTCTTTTACTGAAGTCTCATTTATTTTAAATCTAATATCTGACTGAAAGCTTTGACGTGATCTGCTCTCTCACTTTAACTGTTTACAGGATAAAATCCCTCCTGTACCTGATCATTAAATATCCTCACTGTAATTACAACATTTATTATAAACACACGCCCGGCCCCAGGGTTACAGGTTCAGTCCTGATCTCGAGTTACTGTCCGCAGTGTTAGGTGAGGGTTGGGGGTCTTGGGGAGGAGGATGAGCTTTTCGCAGCAAATCCTTTAAGCTGTGAGGTGGAGCCTTCATGGATTGGACTTGTTTGTCGAGCCCATCCTAGAGATGCTTGATGGGATTGAGATCTGGGGAATCCGGACACCTTGAACTTGTTGTCCAGTTCCTAAAACCATTCCTGAATCTAATTAAATAACTAATTAAATGTAATCATTCACATGCCAAACTCTTCCAGGCTCGATATGGGTGAAGACGGGGTACACCCTGAACAGCTCGCCAGACCATCGCAGAACCAACACACGCAACCATTCACATTCACACTCACATCTAGGGGCGATTTGGAGCAGTCAATCACGGGGAGAATATGCGAACTCCACACAGAAACGCCCTCACTGAGCCCAGGACTTGAATCCAGGACCTTCTTTCTACGAACTACGGGGAACGTTCAGAGAACACGGTCAATCCTCGAGAATGGAGAACTTTTGGTGAAGTCACTTAGATCCTTAAGGCATCACCCAGACATTTGCTCCAGGTGATCCAGTTGCTGGACAGCTCAAGCCTATTGGGATGGCAGGATCAGCCGACTCTTGGTGAAGGTGGGGTGCACCCTGAACAGCTCACCAATCCATTGTAGGGCCAACACACACACACACATCCATTCACACTCACACTCACACCTAGGGGCAATCTGGAACAGCCAATTAGCCTAATATGTATGCCTTTGGACTGTGAAAGGAAACCAGAGCACCCGGAGATAACCCACGCAAGCATGGGGAGAACATGCAAACTCCAAACAGAGACGCCCTCGCCGAGCCCGGGAATCGAACCCGGGACCTTTTGCCGTGAGGTGGACGTGTTAACCACTACGCCACAGCGCCACCCTCGAATAATATGACCAGATCAATTATGTTAATCAATTCCAGCACATTTTATTTTTATTCATTCCTAGATGACATTAACGAATTAGCATTAGCATGAGCGTAGTTGATGAGATGCTGGTTTTGCAGTGCACTCTGCTCTGCAGATGTTGAGTTTGATGTATAATAGCTTATCCTAGGTCAGATGTCACTAATCAAATCAAAGCAACCCTTTTGACTTTTATTTGCATTTTGATTATTAGCATCAGTCAGCAGCTCTTCCCTGACGGTAATTTCGGCTGAGCGACGTTCTCATGAGTAATTACTTGTCTTTTTGAAGAATAATGGAATTCACGCGGTGCTGGTTGGATGGTTTGTTGGCGTTCTGATGTTGTGTGTGTGTGTGTGTGTGTGTGTGTGTGTGTGTGTGTGTGTGTGTGTGTGTGTGTGTGTGTGTCGGCTCGAGCGCTAATCTGTGTAAGTGTCAGCCGGTGAGGAGGGAATTTATTAGAGTTTAAGCTCAGTGCATATTTTAATTCTGTTCTCTCACTGTCAAGAGGGAGGAACGGCGTAAAGGATTCATATTAAACGGTATGGCCATGTTTCGTGCTTGCTTTCAAGTGTTCTACTAACCTGAGGCTTTGTATTAATTAGCGTGAATTTCCTGAAGAAGAGCAACAACATGACAAGCCGAGCAGCGCTAACCGAACACGTGATCATTCAACGACTGTAACATTTATCATTAGACAAATATCAGCTAGGACGGGGTGCTAGCGTAGTGATTAGCGCGTTCGAGTCCTGGGCCCGGCGTCTGTTCTCCTCGTGTGTGGGTTTACTCTGGGTACTCCGGTTTCCTCCAACAGTCTAAACACAAGTACATTAGGTCAACTGGCTACTCTAAATTGCCCCCTAGGTGTGAATTTAAGTGTAAATGGTTGTTTGTGGTCCAGCGATAAACTGGAGACCTCTTACGTGAAGTAGGCTGTGTCTTCCTCCAGCTCACCCCAGCGACTCTGATGGATAGGAGGTACAGATAAGGTATGGAGGGTGGCACTGTATCATAGTTCTTAGCCCTCAGTGCTTTTGCCTCACAGCAAGAAGGACCTGGGTTCGAGCTCCAAGCCTGCGAGGGCGTTTTTGTGTGGAGTTTGCATGTTCTCCCCGTGCTTGCAAGGGTTTCATCCATGTACTCCGGTATCCCCCCACAGTCCAAAGACATGCACATTAGGCTAAATGGCTGTTCCAAATTGTCCCTAGGTGTGAATGTGATGAGAATGATTGTATGTGTGTTGGCCCTGCCATGGTCTGGCAAGCTGTTCAGGTTGTACCCCACTTTTACCCGCAGTTGGCTCGATGGTCTCCCCGTGACCCTAATTAAGGATAAAGTGGTTTGAAAATTAAACTATTAATGAGTGAATGGATGGAGATAAAAAAATAAAGAACCATTTTATTCTATTAGGGTCACGGGGAGGCTGAGCCTATCTCAGCCGATTATAGACTGTGGGAGAAAACCGGAATACCTGGGGGGAAATTAGAGATCTTAATTTCTGTAAAACTTCTTTCTTACCCAAGTGCTTAAGAGTAAGGTCACTCATAGCCGGTTGATACGTAAGAACTGGGACTGGGACTACCGTGGCTAATCCGGGTCGATTTTGGAGAAGATCTGTTATTTCCGTAATGCATCCAAGGAGTCAAGACATTCTGTTACGAGACTACGAGGATTATGAAACTGATGGTATCTTTGGGAATCTGTGCAGAAGGTCCATTAGATCAGTTTTGTTGTTGGTAAAGAAGTTCAGAACAACATGTTTTTGGGTTTTTTTTAAAGTCGAATCTTCCTTTGATTTCTCCTGTCTGCTGTAAGACGAAGCGAAGCAGGTGAAAGCAGTTGACACCCAATACCATGAACACACGATCCTGCAGAAGCTCCTCAGAAACTGGATACCATCTCCCAGTTTTAAAGCCAATGCCCTCTCTACCTCTCATCATTTAGGACTTATAACATCAAAGCCAAACAACCACAATGGTGTTCAAACCACTCGGCCTTCAAAAGATCGCCAAGGTATTTTCTTCGCCTTCTTCAGCCGTCTTTCCTTCCGAACAATGGCCGAGGGTCCACAAAAGGAGGGAGCACAAAGCAAAAAGGGAGGCATGTTGCTCACCTGCTGGAAGTAACACAATCACTTAACGACCACGCTGGGTATTGTGGACGGCGTTTGAGTGAAAGGGGACCACACGCTTAACATCCCACACAAACCTTAGATGCTGTCTAATATTTCATTGGTTTAAGTAGGGCTCTACTAGTAACTAACATCTATAATAAGATGACCGTGCATGGAATTGTGCTTGGACGTAAAAGTGGATGAACGGCCGAGGTAAAGTCGACATGAACAAACATGAGCTGAGGATGGCGAGAGAGAAAGAGAGAACGAGGGATGAAAGAGAAGGCGAGAGATGATAGGTCCAGGTGTACCATGTTAAGATAATTCTTAGGTAAGACGAGAAGAGGGCTTCTGTCTGTCAGCTCATGTAACAAGGTGTGTAACACACACACACACACACACACACACACACAAGTGCACAACCCATTGTTTTGTTTAAACCGTAGCTCACAGGATGGGCCAATATCAACAATCACACCTCTTAAGCTTTAAAAAACAGACCAACACGCCAACTCTGAAAGTCAGAGAAATCGTCAATGGGTTGCTTTTACCCTGTCATTCTGTCACCGCTACATCACGTACGTCAAACTCAGTTCCTGATATGCCTCTCATTTTAACCTTTGACCCCAGTTTTGGGGATTTCATTTATCTTTAGCCATGTCTAACATCAGTTGACGCTCCACTCGGGCCCCCTGCAGCAGCCTCCATGTTGCAGGAATCGCTAGGGTCAGCGGCGTGCTTTTTTTTCCAGAGAATAGCTCCATTGTGAGGTGTCCCCCACCACCCCCCCGTGTGCTAGCTGACTAAGGGAAGTGAGCACTTGGCTAAGGGGGCTTATCTGACCACGCCCCCCTTTCCCCCCCTCCCTCCTGGAGAGCATCAACACAATCCCTTTCTAAATACCTCCCCCGGTTATCCCCTCGCATTCACCCAATCCCAGTCTTTCATTTCATCATTCATTCACGCTACGACTTCACGGAAGGTACCATTTTGTAGATATTTATTGATTTGTGTGTTCTGTGCATCTGGACGCATTAAATCCACTAGCGCACGGCCTCGGCAGAACTTCAATAGTTGCAGGAATCCGTTGTCCTGCTGGGCGCAAAATAAATAAATAAATAAATAAAGTCACTCACCTAACGTGAATTTAATTGGTCCACGTTACTCTTTAACTGCTTTTGAACGTCACCCTTTAAAATGCTTCGTTAATTCATACCAGTCACATGGCACTCACAGGTCATACAGGAGGGACTGTGGTCCAACCATTTCAACAAGAGTCCCGACTGAATTTATATACAAACTTCAAAGGACCCTAAGTGCAAGCCCTTAATACTCAAATAGATGGCAGTCACAAAGTAGCCATTACTACTACTGTGTAAAGTCTAAACCCCTCCTGTAACCCATTCTTTCTCTCTGATTGAGGTAAACCAGTTTCCTGCTGATGGTAGTTAATTTCAGCCGTCTGTGTCGTTACAGGAGCCATTTGGAACAATATGGCTGCACTTTTACTCATTGAAGTTCAAACAATAACACAGATAATGAATTTAAGTACACCACGGGCCATTTTATGTACAGATAAATAACTGGTATATTCAGTGAAGAAGCCTATAATGAACTGGACTCTACTGTATACTGTATACAAATATAATTTATTTCTGCTTGGACCTTTTTATATACTATGTAGTCTATTCCAAGAATCATAAAAACTGCTTATTAACCGAGCGTGGAGAGTGTGGAATCTCAGCCCGAGGTCTTTAGTACAGACTGAGCCAAAGGCGGGATTTCTCTGTACAGACCGACCCGAAGGCTGGATTTCTCTGTACAGACCGAGTCGAAGGCGGGATTTCTCTGTACAGACCGACCTGAAGGCGGGATTTCTCTGTACAGACCGAGTCGAAGGCGGGATTTCTCTGTACAGACCGACCCGAAGGCGGGATTTCTCTGTACAGATGGAGCCGCAGGCAAGATTTCTCTGTACAGCCCGAGCAAAGTAGTTTATTATATTGCATTTTAAAATGGTGGCCTTTATAAAATTCACTTCATGTGCTGTTACTTGCTTGTTTCAAAAGCGTGGTACACCCTGAATAGCTCGCTATACAGAAACAATCTCGCAAGGTGCTTGAACCCAAGAAATTCTTCTGATGTCAAGGTACAGCTCGCCAATCTATCAGGGGGCAAAACACACAAGCAGTCACACGCACACCGAGTTGCAAATCTGGAACAACCAATTAGCCTATGTGCGTGGTTTTGGACTGGAGGAGGAAACAAGATTACCCAGAGGAAACCCAAACAAGCATGGAAAGAACATGCAAAATATGCACAGAAAGGCATGGGCCTCAAACCCAGGACCTTCTTGCTGTGAGGGACTATGCCTCTTTGCTGCCCAAAACTGTGAGTGGAAACCAGAGTACCCAGAGGAAACACCAGAGAACACGCAAACATGCCGAGCCCGGGAATTGAACCCAGGACCTTCCTGCTATTAGGTGGACATGCTAACCGCTACACCACTCTGTATTGTATCTTCTGATACCAAAATGTGAGTATCTGGTGTTGCTTTTTTCACTGCATTTTTATTTTAATGTTTTACCTTCAGTCTTTCTTCAGTTATTAGCGTGCTTGCTAATAGCTTTAACTAAAAAACTGGACTGTTTGGGGTGTCTGTATTTCTGCAAAAGAAAGGTCATCAAACCACTCATGAGGGATATACTGTTGTAGCCCCACCAACAATTATACATTCCCAAACCATGACACACCATCCTGTTTGCAGTAACGTGCTGTATATGGAAGTAAGCCTTGTTTATAGATTGTATCAGTGCTACACAAATACTAGCATTAGCATCATGTTCAGTGAAGTTGATGAGATTGATGCATCCATCTCTCTTTGATTACACTGATTTGATGATGATGATGGTGACAAAAACCATTTTTGGTCGCTGATTAGACATGGTAAAAATCAATGTCATGGTTTATTTTCCTGGCTTGCTGTAGCTCCGTCAATGGACCCAAGTCTGTGTGTGTGTGCGTGTGTGTGTGTGTGTGTGTGTGTGTGTGCGCTATAACCAATCCCAGACCCACATTCACTGACACACTCATCCCGTTTCACAGAGACCCCAGCCATAAAACCACACTTCCGCAATCTCGCCCTGAATCAGTCGGTCCTCTGTTCTATACCGCTCTCTTTCATTCTGTCACTCTCACTCTGTCCTGGCATTAATGGGGCCTGTTTAAAATGACCACTGGGTCATGGCACCAGATCAGTGAAAGACGTACCACAAAAAAGGAGAAGCGAGTATATGAAACAGGTAAAGCATGCGATATAAGTGCAAGGCAACATTTATAACCCTTTATAACTTTTACTGAAGCCGACCACTCTCATGTAAATTAGCAGCTTTTTGAAACACGAGGTCCATGTTAGCAGCTGGGCCAGAATTGGAGGCATGTGTTGCGTTGCAGTGGGGGCGGGTTTATGGTCACCGCTACCATTTGATGTGCTGTAATGAGGAAGTGAGCAACTTCCTGTGGCTAACAGAAGCGAGGGATTGGAGGGAGGAGTAATGGGGTTATGGTAGGGGAGATAAATGAAAAGCAGAAGTACTGGGGCGGCCAGACGAACAGGAGCGTCGGGTTAAATGTTCTTTTTGTTGTGCTTCCTTGGAATGGCAGGGGGCAAGGGCATATCCAGGTTGAGCCGTATGCGTGTAGGAGATGTGTGCAGTCTTACACGTCATTATGGATGAAAGATGAAATGCATGTTGGTTAATGGTGTACACCAGAGCCCTTTTAATCAGGGCATGTTTTATTGCATTGCTAAGTCAATGTTATGATTCCTGCTAGTTAAATCCCGCTGTGGGAGAAATTGGTTCCGTCCGTCCATCTGTCCGAATTGTTAGTGCAATAACTTTGGAAGGAAATGACATAGGATCATCAAATTTGGTGGATGGGTCCCCCATAGCTGTGAATAGGGTTGGATTGTATATGGGTCACCTTGACCTTGTTTCGAGGTCACAAGGTCACTTTTTATATATTGGACTTGTCAAATGGTCCTGCCAGTGGGGTTGTCTGGGATCGCCTGTAATTTATTTTTTTGGATTTGGACACTGCTCTTCCTAATGCCACTTTTTCAATGAATAAACTACCCAGGGAGCTGCATTTTAGACCACTGGAGGTCACAGATTAGATCAGCAGTTCTTTGGAGAACAGTGAGCATCAGTGCTAGCACATTCGATTTCCAAAAGCACATATTTCCCCAACATCACATTTCACTAACTCTTCTTAACAATCACTGACCCAATAAACTTCTCTTTAAAGCCAGTTTGTATTGTGTTTGTTATCTCACCGTTGACCTTTAGAGCAGGATTTGTGACCTCCCCTCCATGCAAACAAAAGACGAACACCCGGATTTGTTCAAGCACCCCAAACGCCCTGAATGGAGAAGATCTTTGAAGAACACGCTGTGGTTAAAAACTGTGAAGTTGCCGTCTTAACAGCGAAAGTGAATTTTGAGTACCAAGCAATTAAGCTACTGGTCAACTCCTCCAGTCGATCCGGGCTCCATTTGGGAACGTAGGTTCCATTGTTCTCCAACTGGGTCTTTCTGGAGGTAGACGAATGGAATGCTGCAGTCAGAGCTCATAAATCTCCTCCAGATGATAACAATGCAGTTGAATAGCCAGAAAGTTCCCTTAAGTATCTTTTCCATCACCAAGGATTAGCCTGTTAGCATCTCCTCTCCCGAGGGCCTGCTTATTCTTATGCAATGAGTTAAAACCCCCTGCTGAACACACACTCACACACCGACGCTCACCCAGCCATCCCTACCCACCCCCATACACCTAGACACACACTTTCATGCCTCTTTGAACATTCCAGGACTTGTCAAATCAGTCAATTAATCAATAATTGACAATAATGTGAGTGCACACACTGATTGATCCACATCCAAGAAACAAGCATAGAACTGAGCATGTCACTGTCTTAGTGAGATATCGTGGCTCTCCTGAGACTGAGGTAATAAATCTAGCACACATGAATGACTCAGGCTATTATGGGGGCAACTGTGGGAACTGATCATCCAAATAAACCAGATTAGATTAGAATTTGAGAGATTAACACTATCTAGAATTTAGCCTGGATGTGTGGGTCTGTGTTTGTGCAGACTCATTATTTACACACTGATTAATTGACCTCACAGATTTCAAGCTGCTTATCCATCCTTTGGGGATTCCACATACCAGCCTCCCAGCAATGATGTCATGAGAGCATTGTAATAGGTTGTCAAACGTTGCATAACACGCTTATCAATATCCCACAGTGTTATATCACTGTGCTGGTAAGAACCAAAGGCATTCCGAGGGATGTTTGCTTCATAGACTATGTTTTATATTTCTGATAGTGACGAGATAGTGAGTTTTTGTGTGTGAAAGGTTTATTTTTATTAAGGCTGTCATGCCAACAGTATGGTCACCGTTCATAATAACACAGCACTAAGTGTGTTGAAGTTCAGCGATGCTCAGTGATGAAGAACCTGCAGTAACTTGTGTTTTGAACGCTTCCATTAAACCAGATACTGTACATCCGAAGGCATGTTAGCTCTTGCTAAAGCTAAGGTTATCAAAGTTTTAGACAGTCTGAAGCTTATCATATGAGTCGCAAACCACTAGTCTTATCTTGCCAATAGTGAAATATAAAGATGCCTGCGAGTGTTTGAGGAAGAGTCTTTTAGCCAAACACAATGCTTCATGAATATTTCCTTCTAAAGTAAAGATTTCTCCAAGCCGTTTTTTTTAATCCCACTGCCACCCACTATGAAGCAATTCTGACTAATCCTGACTGCTCCACCAGACTCCAATACAAACCAATCCCACTGGTTCCCACAGGAAGTCTGACAATCCCACTGGTTCCCACAGGAGGTTTGACCAATCCCACTGGTTCTCGTAGTAAGGAATAGCAGTAAGTTTCACAAAGGAAATTAGACCTTTGAAATTTCACTGGTTCCGTAAGAAGGTTTGACCAATCCCACTGGTTCCCACAGGAAGTCTGACGAATTCCACTGATTCCCACAGGAAGTCTGACCAGTCCCACTTGATCCCACAGTATGCTTTACCAATCACACTGGTTTTAGAAGTAAGTTTCACCAATCTCTCTGGTTCACAGATGGAATTAGACCAATTTCACTGGTTCCATGAGTAGGTCTGACCAATCCCACTGGTTCCCACAGGAAGTATTGATCAATCCCACTGGTTACATGAGGAGGTTTGACCAATCCCATTGGTTCCATGAGGTTTGTCCAATCCCATTGGCTCCATGAAGAGGATTGACCAATTCCACTGGTTCCCGCAGGAGGTTGTGACCAATGCAACTAGTTCCCACAGGAAGTATTGACCAATTCCACTGGTTCCCACAGGAAGTCTGACTAATTCCATTGGTTCCTACTGGAAGTTTTAACCATTCCCCTGGTTACCAGAGGTAGCTTACTCAAACACATTGGTTCCAACAGAAAATTTGATGAATCCATATGGTGCTATTAGTAAGTTTCTCCAATCCCACCAGGTCCATCAGAAAGTCTATGCAATCCCACAGTTTGACCAGTTCCACTGTTGACCACAGATTTTGTATCTGGATCACACCTACCTGCAGTATTTCTGATGAACAAAGTTGGTTTTGGTCCTTAAATTATAAACAGATTATTACTTTTGCACACTGTGATGCAACGCAAATGAGTCATACATAGTGTTAATTTGCACAGTCTTTTTTTTAACCAGCATGTGTCAACCTGACAATGCCCTGGTGCAAAAAAGTCAGCTATATGAAGACATGAAGCAGTAATGCTGAAGAGAAAGAACACAAGTGTACTGCACAGAGCCCTGACCTCTGCCCCACTGAACACTTTTGGAATGAACTGGAGCACCGATTGCACCTCAAACCTGCTCGACATCCTGACATCAGTGCATGACCTCCTCACTAATGCTGTTGTAGCTGAATGAACATAAATCCCCACAGCCACGTTCCAACATCTCACGGGAAGCCTTCCCAGAAAAGTGGAGCTTACTATAACCCTAAAGTAGGAAAAAATCTGGATCAGGATGCTCAACATGCTTTTTGAGCATTTGTAAATTTACTTAGCATTGCATTATGAAGATCCACATCCTGCATTATGAAGATTCACATCATGAAAGGCATATTTTCATCTATCTACCTAATCTTTATCTAATCTTTATCCACAGAAGGACATAGCGAACATTGATCCATCGGGTGTCCGAAGGTCACCCTCGACTAATCATCATCATCAATCTTTATCCAAATTATGTGTATAACAGGAGTATAGTACCTCGGGTTAGCATAGAAACCAGGGGACAGTTACTGTAAACACTTCACAACGAAACTAGAGAGTGCATATCTCCACCAAGCCATAAAAGTTATACACACAGCACCCCCTGCTGGGTCTGCTGTACTTCCACACTTCCAAATAAAATGGGAGTACCCATTGTAAGTTTAAAATACCGCCAAATGTGCAGTGCAAAACAAATAAATAAACCCACACCAATGAAAACACAGCCTCCTTGGCAGAGGTAGCAATCTGGAACCACTCGCATATTGACATCCATCCATTCATCCATCCATCCATCCATTCATTTGCCGAATCAATTTATCCTATTTGGGACTATCTCAGCCAACTCTTGGGGAAGGCGGGGTACACCTTGAACAGCTCTCCGGACCACCAGAAGGCCAGCACACACCAAACGCACAACCATTCACACTTACACTTAGTGGCAATTTGGAACAGCCTGTTATCCAAATGTTCTATATTCAGACTGTGGGAGACAACCAGAGTACCCAGGGGAAATCCAAACAAGTACAGGCAGAACATATAAACTCCATACAGAAACACCCTTGATGAGCCTGGGACTCGAACCCAGACATGCATCAAACACTCTTTAGTTCTTTTCTTCTCTAACCTCCCTTTTTTACCTTTCACTTTATCATCCGCCTCTCTCTCTCTCTCTCTCTCTCTCTCTCTCTCTCTCTGTGTCTCTGAGCTCTATCCCCCACTACGTCCCCCCACAGTGGACTGTGCTGTGGGTCCTTCTGACAAAGGTAATTGTAAAGATGGGCCTTAAAAAAATGTAAAGAAAGAAGTGCCTAAATGGCGTCAGGCAGCACAATGGAGGAGAAGAATGCGCCTTCAGGACAAAAGGCCACGATGGGCCGCATTAGCTCCGGGGGTGACGGCTCTGAACGGACGGATGAACACAGAGTCCTGCGGGGCTCATCCAAAAAAAGCTCCATACCCCAAGCGCCAATTGATATGGGAACCGCACTCCGTAACATCCTCACATACGGCTGGTATTTAGTGCAATTTATCATCACTGCGTCACGCAGACACCGGAGCTTGGGGTTTTATGTACACAACAGGTTTAGACAAGCCGAAAGGAGAAGAGAAGATCCATAGCTGTAGCAAGCGTGAGACTGGTCTGACATGAGGTATGGAAATGGCCTATTATATTTTTTCTGCGAGAGGATATTGTTTCCCCGCTGTGCCATGATTTCGACAAAGGAACAATTATTCACATAGATGGGAAAGTAAAAGCGAGTGAGTTATAAACAGTTAGGTATGCGATAAAAGGTGCTCATTCCCTTCCCAGGCATATTAAATAAACATGAAATATAGTGTTCCTGTATTTTTAATACAATGTCTTTCAGAAACCATTTGGTTACTCCTGTATGCGAGTGTTAATGACCCCTGCACTGGGTGCCATAATATTAATAACATCACCATCTTTTTTATTTTTCTTGAAATCGTAACCCTACTTCTGTCTCATAAGACTTTATCTCAGAATTTACCACTTTCTACCAATCGCTGCTTTCTACCAATTGCTGGCACCAAGGTATCACATATGCGTAAGATCGTTCCTCCAGTCACGCTGTCTCGTTATTGTCATTGTAACGAACCAAAACAAGATGTGGAACAGGTGAATAAGAGATACTAAGCCTTTATATTCATGCATATATTTTAAGCAAACTTTTCAAGCAAATCTCCATCTACGGTGGCGTAATGGTTAGCACGTCTGCCTCACAGCACGAAGGTCCAGCAAGGGATCAAGTCCTGGTTTCGTCGAGGGCATTTCTGTGTGGAGTTTGCATGTTTTCTCTATGCTTGCATGGGTTTCCCCCAGGTACACTGGTTTTCTCCCACAGTTTAAGGACATGCACAGTAGGCTAATTGGCTGTTCCAGATTGATTGTATGCATGAGTGTGAATGGTTGTGTGTGTGTGTGTGTGTTGGCACTGCAATAGATCCCAGTGCGAGCTGTCCAGTGTGGTGTGTACCCTGCCTTCTCCCAGAGTTGGCTGAGACAGGTTCCATCCTCCCCGCTGGATGACTGAATGAATGAACCATTCAGGTACTGGGTAATGTTCATGAATATCATGTCTGACAGTGAATGAAACGGCTCAAAATGATTTTAACCCCATTGGGATCCAATAGGACGTCATGATATTCCATGATTGTCCACGGGACCTCTAGAAAATGGAAAAACAATGTGACTTTATGCATCCTAAAATCAAAACCTGCAGTAGGAAAATTTTAAATGTAGCGATGAGCATGTATTGCTCTTCTCACAGAAACACACAATGGAAGTGTCTTGAGTTATGCAATTCGAATAGGAAGCAGCTGTTGCAGATAACTGGACAGTTGGTGTTGTCTTCTCGAGTTTCTCTCTCTCTCTCTCTCTCTCTCTCTCTCTCTCACACACACACACACACACACACACACACACACAACTTAGAGCACACACACTTACCATTTGATCTGAACAGAAATCCGATCACTCAGCAGCAGCGCTCTGACCTTTCCGAGTATTCTTCGATGATATTCTCTTTTAATTAATAATTCAATTTACCATTAAATCTTTTTTATCTTGTATTCATTGCACATTGTTCATTCATCCATTTTCTAAGTCGTTTAATCCTAAACGACTCTGGGCGAGGGCGGGGTACACCCTGAACAGCTCAGCAGGCCACCGCAGAGCCAACAAACACACAACCATTCACACTCGCACTTACACCTAGGGGTGATTTGGAACCGCTATTTAGCCTACTGTGAATGTTTTTGGAATGTGGGACAAAACCGGAGTATCCGGGTGAATCCCACGCAAGCACGGGAGAACATGCAAACTCCACACAGCAACGCCCTGAGCCCGGGAATCGAACCCAGGCCTCATTGCACATCAATACGATACAATTTTTGGGAAGGTGTAAGTCACTGAGCATGGTTCCAATCCCAGGGGAAAAGTTTTGCCCTTTGTGTGTGTAAAAATGTTTCCAAAAACACGACAACATCAGTAGATAGAAATCAGATTCAGGAGAGACAAAAATACCTTTTTAGTTTACAGTCGGGCGGCACGGTGGTGTAGCGGTTAGCATGTCCGCCATGTAGAAACAAGGTCCTGGGTTCGAGTCCCGTGCTCGGTTTCTGCGTGAGTTTCCTCCAGGTTCTTTGGTTTCCTCCCACAGTCCAAGGATACGCACGTTAAGCTAATTGGCTGTTTAGCTTGCCCCTAGATGAATGGTTGTGTGCGTGATGGCCCCGCCATGGACGGGCGAGCTGCTCAGGGTGTACGCTGAGAGTCGGCTGAGATAGGCTCCGACCCCAGTAGGAGTAAGCAGTTCGGTAAATGTGGGAGTGAGAGTGAGAGTTTAGGAGCTGGCACATTTTCAACCCATCACCAGAACGAGATCAGTGTTTAATTCTACCACCACGGTTTATTTGGAGGGTGACATGATGTGCATCCTGGTATCGGGGAAGTATCTGGCAAAGAAAATCCAGGATCTTGAGTGATGACAACGTGAACTGTGAGTTTCAATTCCGGGTGGGGTGAAGTTTTAATCACATCACAAGCTTACAGACACAACCTTTCATTGCACTGCAAGACTTGGAAAGACAGATGGCTTCACAGTGGTACTAAAGTGTGGGGGGACGTGGGGACGTAAGTAGAGTGCACTTTTGGCCTGCGCTGATGACAAAAGGAAGGGTAGTATATCTCTCTTCCTGACACTTTTATTACAGGTACAATGAGTGCCGACCAGCCTGCTCGCACAATACAGACAGACTGAAGTCATATGTTAAAGCGCAAGAGTGATAAGCTTAAAATCTGCTCAACAAAACTGCGTGTGTGTGTAAGCATTAACTCATTTTTATTTAACGTCCACACGTGTGCACAATTACACAATGCCCGTTGTTCCGGTCCCACATGCCTGCACCAGGCCGACGCCGCTGGTGTTTTTGAAATTGCGACTCCCATGATGCTCCAGGAGGCACTGTTTACAGAGACACTGTTCTTTCTATTGTGTGTCTTTATCACACCACCGAAATGGAAGCCGCACGCACACAAAGCCGGCGCATGCCACTGTAATCCTGATGTCTGATCACTTCGTATGTTTAACACACTGGATCTAGCGCTAACTGTATTGCTTATGCTAACTGTACATAATAACATAATAAACCCTCCATACGTAACACGCCGACGCAAATGCTAGCAAGATTTACGTGCCTACAATATTAGCTAACAGCTGATGTGATCCTGATGTCAGAGTGTACGTTCTGACATGTCCAGCTGGAGGAGGTTTAAGTGGTGGAGTAAGTCTCTCTTTTTTTTTTTTTTTATGGGGGTACTGCAGTGTTCCCCGGCTACGCTGCGGCCGGTTTTATTACCCCGGGGAGAGATCTCAGTGTGTGTTTGCGATAAACGCATTAGGATTTGATACCACCATGGCTTGTAATCCTTTTTGAAGTGGGATTCGTTTTCTAGTCGCCGCCGGAATATGGTTCAAGGTTACGAAAACTCTTCAGACGTCAGAGGAAATAGGAACGGCTTCATTTAAAAGGGGAAGAGCAAAGGTAGTGACGGATAGTGATATAAAATGGATTTCAGGACATTTTCACTCAAATTAAGGAGGAAGTTTAACTTGGTTTGGGCTGCGGTCAATTTCAAGCAGGTCCCAGGCACACTGGGTGTTCATTTCATTCATTTGATAAACCGCTTATTCCTACTAGGGTCGTGGTGAGGACGTAACCTATCTCAGCCGTCTCTGGGTGAAGACAGGATACGCCAGCAGGGCCAATACACACACACACAACCATTCACACTCTCAACAAAACACATGCAATTTGGTACAGCCAGTTAGCCTAACGTGCATTTCTTTGGGCGGCACGGTAACACATTGGCTAGCACATCCGCCTCATGGCAAGAAGACTCAGGGCGTTCCTCTGTGGACTTTGCATGTTCTGCCCGTGCTTGCGTGGGTTTCCTCCCACGGTCCAAAAACATGCACAGTAGGCTGACTGGCAGTTCCAAATCAACCCTAGGTGTGAGTGTGAGTGTGTGTGAGTGTTGGCTCACAATGGTCAGGTGAGCTGTCCAGGGTCTACCCCGCCCTCACCCAGAGTCAGCTGAGATGGGCGCCAGCCTCCCTGCGACCCTAATTAGGATTAAGCGGTTTGGAAAATGAATGAATAAATGAATGCATGTCTTTGTGCATGACTGTCGGAGGAAACTTGAGGAAAACAATGCAAGCACATTATCCCACAGAAGACCTACTGTAGCTCAGTAGAAGGTGTTGAGAAGGACTTCGTCGTGTTCTCCTCGTGGCTAAGAGTCGGGGGCAATTATCCTAATGTGCAAGTCTATGGACTGTGGGAGGAAACTGGAGAACCCAGAGGAAACCCATGTAAGAAATGGCCTCACCAGGTACAGGGCATGAACCCAGGACCTTCTTGCTTTGAGGCAGAAGTGACAACCACTATGCACTGTGCCAACCCACACATACACACACACACACACACACACACACACAGATATAAATTCATGAATATGGATGAACATGTGGAATCAGACATGGTTCTCACCTTTGTGTGTGTGTGTGTGTGTGTGTGTGTGTGTGTGTTCACGCGTATGGGTTGCTATGCTATACTAAGGTATGCAAGAGACTCGAAAAGCCCCTCACACACAAGGGGAAGGGCCACCAATGCAGAAAGAGGGGACCCTGGGAAGCTTTTGGGGCTACTTCAAGGAAACCCCCCACCCCTGCCAACCCCACCTTTCTCATCCTCTCTCCTCCTCTCGGCTCGTCTCTCCTCCTCTTCCCTCTTCAAAGCCTGCGTCGGCCGGTGAGGGGTGCGGCCCACTGAGCGAACGCTGGATTTGGCCTATTGTGTCCCAGCTTCAGGGGCGAAGGACATCTTGAACGCCTCAAGAAGATTAAATAGCAAAGCCCAGTCGGAAACAGAGAGAGAGTGAGAGGGCACGAGAGACAGAGGGAGAATAAAGAACGAACGGTATATGGGTGGGACGGAGCGCTGGGGTGGGGGCTGCGAGGGCTTGGTGAATGAGCGAAAGACAGTGCGAGGGAGGAAAGAGGAGGAATGTGAGAGTGCAGGGGAGTAAAAGAGGGATAATGAGTGAGGGAGGAAAGAGGAGATGAGGTAAAGGAGGAGAGGAAGAGAAACTGGGCCTCCCTGAATGAGGATTAGTACAGGCTCCGATAAAAAGAGAGAGAGAAAGAGAGAGAGGATGAGAAAAAAAAAAAGAATGCATCGACAGCATTGAGAAAATGTAAGATCGTGCGTGTGTGTGTGTGTGTGTGTGTGTGTGTGTGTGCGTGTACAAATTATGCATATCCCCAATTACTGAAAGAACACAAAGCCATGTAAGATTAAGCTCCACTCCTTTACACTGTTATTTCATTGAGAACAGCCTATAGGAAGTCCATTACGGGTTTGATTGACAGGATGTATACATGCACGAGAAAAAGATCTGCATAATCAGAGGCATGGCTTTACATAATTAAAGGAATACTCGGGTGTTTGCTAAAACCTAATCTCTGTGCATCTGGCGTAATCTCTGCAGAAGGAAGTCCGAGTTTAGCAGAAGTACTCTTCATTAAAAATTCGTTTATACAGTGTTTTCATATCCAAAGCTATTCCATATACGCATCCAGTTTTTATTCTATCCTAGGTCAATAGACATTAGTACTTGCGCGCTCTGATTGGTTAATCTTCTCCTAGGGTATCAGCTCACATCCTGTGACCTGAAACATTCCTACAGACGAAAAAAAACAAAACAAAACAAAAAAACAGAAAAAAAACAAAACAGACATAACTCATACTAAGCTAAATGCTAATGCTAACCGTTCATTCAAGACTGGATCTAATGCTTATTTTTATTTTTTTTTAAGAATTAGCAGG
Organism: Neosilurus mollespiculum; assembly: GCA_030014195.1. Lineage (NCBI taxonomy): Eukaryota > Metazoa > Chordata > Actinopteri > Siluriformes > Plotosidae > Neosilurus > Neosilurus mollespiculum. Next base: position 8,677,592 of record JAQMYF010000022.1, read on the forward strand.
TTTTCATCCACCAAACACAACTTTATTGCTACGCATAGGTTTCCATTCTTCGGTGTTGCTGAATGTCGATATCCACAGGGGAGCATATATTACCTGGCTTGACCAAATTGGAATCATTAGCTAGTTACGCTAGAAAACCTGGTGCTGATAACGCTGGTTTCTTCAGTCTAGACCAAGTACACGAAAATCAATCAATCAATAAATAAATAAACAAAATACAAAATTTGACAACAATAACTTTTATTTTTTATTAATCTAGTGGATTAATAAAATAGTTATTCCACTCCCTCTGGTTGGATATGACTAACAGCCAGCTCGGTGCACGACTCACGAGGCTATGAGGTCATATCAGACTCAGCTTCATGAAATAACAAAAAAATTTGTCGAAAAGCTCTGTCACAACAGATTGGAAGTTGTGGGGGGGGGGGTGTGGGGTGGGATTCATGCTAGGCTAAAAACAAATTAGCCAGGCATCAATTCTTTTCATTTTCAATTCTTATTCCATAAAAATCAACAACATTTGAAATGATAGTCCAAAAGTACTGGATGGTCATGTCATGTGATCTCATTTACCAAAACATGTTATCCTTTAGGATTAGGAGGAGGGTAGAACCCCTTCCAGCCGACTCTGGGCGAAGGCGGGGTGCACCCTGAACAGCTCGGTAGACTATCACAGGGCCAACACACACACACACACACACACACACAAACATTCACAAACACGCTCAGGGGCAAGTATGAACAGGCAATTAGCCTACTGTGCATGTCTTCGGACTGTTGGAGGAAACCGGAGTACCTGGATGAAACCCATGGAAGCACAGGGAGAACATGTAAACTTCACACAGGATTAAATGAATGAATGAATTGGTTTTGTGAATCTGAATGACTTTCACAGGCATACATTAGAATTTGGATAAAAATAACAAGAAGCAATAACTGAAAAGTTTATGATGCAAACCAGAAATGTGCTTCCCCTGTTTGACAGAAGACCACCATCTGCCACTAATCAGCCGGATTTCTGGACGTTACATCATCGCTATCTCTATTTTACCCCTCTGTGTAAATAATCAGCTGTTTATTGTTTCATTTCAGGAGACGTGAACTTTAGACGTCGCGTCTCTCTTTAGCGCAAATCAAACGACCACAACAGCACATCGTCTCTTTAAAACCGCTGTGTGCACTGACCCAACCCATTACCATTCCCTTAAAAAAAAAAGATCAGCCCAAAAGTCTTTTGGAGCCTCAAGTCCCACTTTCACTCTTTCATTCAGCACAAAAGTGCAGGAGGTAAACGGGATAAAAAAAAATCTTCTCTTCTTTCCACGGACTCTTTCTTTTACTCCCGCCTTCTTTGTGTCATTCTGGAGCCTGACTGGTCATTCTGGAGGCCCGTTTGATCTCCTCCTGAAAGACACACACACACACACACACACACACACACACACACACACACACACACACACACACGCACTTAAGCACAATAAGAGAAATGTCTAAGCTCTATAGAGTTATATAAACCATATGTATGCACGTGTGTGAATACTGTATGTGCACCTCCACTCAAAAAACTCAGGATTACCCAGAATACACTGCAGCTTTTAAGTTATCTACCCATCCATTATACAATGCAAATATGCTACATAACAACAACATCATCAAACTGCATTCAAAGACATTTAATTCATTCATTCATTTGCGAGAAAGGTGGAGCCTATCTCAGCCGACTCTGGATGAAGGCGGGGTACACTCCGAACAGCTTGCCAAACCCTCACAGGACTACATTCACACTCACATTCACATCTAGGGGCAATTAGCCTAAAGTGCATGTCTTTGGACTGTCGGAGGAAACTGGAGTTTAAAGTACAACGAGAACATGCAAATGAGATCATACAGAAACGTGAGTGTCAATGGTTGCGTGTGTGTTGGCCCTGCAATGGTATAGTGAGCTGTTCAGGGTGTACCCCGCCTTCGCCTGGAGTCGGCTGAGATGGGCGCCAGCCTCCCTGTGACCCTAACTCGGATTAAGTGACTTAGAAAATGAATGAATGTTAAATACTTGATATTAAAATTTGTCTTACATTAGCATTTTTCCATTAACTTATTTATTGTCCAGTTTGAAATCGGATACAGTATGTTAATATTCACACCTTTCCTGTAGGATACCTTCGGGCTGCTCAAGGATTGTGATTGGTCAGAAGGATAAATTTAGATTAAAGTAGTCTGAATTAAAATCCACTTAAGCATGAAAAAAAAACATGCAAACTCTATACAGGTGGCGCTTGGCTAACGTTCCTACATATTGATGTAACGTTGCTACATATTGATGATTGGAATATGTTGTAAAGAAACAGAGTGAGGACATTTTTGGGACATGAGGACATTTAGCCCTTCTTTTAAGGGCTGTTTGAGGGTTAAGACTTTATGATTTCGGGCTGAGGTTTAGGTCAGGGTTAGGGTTAAGGTTGGGGTTCAGGTTAAGGTTAGGGTTTAGTTATGGTGGCTAACGTTAGGGTAAAGGGCCAGCAATGCATTATCTCAGTGTGAGTCCCCACACTGATAGAAGTACAGAGTGCTTGTGTGTGTGTGTTTGTGTGTGTGTGTGTGTGTGTGTGTGTGTGTGTGTGTGTGTGTGTGTGTGTGTGTTTGTGTGT
>JAQMYF010000022.1:8715722-8729522 GCA_030014195.1 Neosilurus mollespiculum
ACCCTGGACAGCTCACCAGGCCATCGCAGGGCCAACAGTCACACAACCATTCACACTCACACTCACACCTAGGGGTACTTTGGAACAGCCAATTAGCCTACTGTGCATGTTTTTGGACTGTGGGAGGAAACCGGAGTACCCAGAGGAAACCCAAGCACAGGGATAACATGCAAACTCCACACAGAATCGAACCCGGGACCATCTCGCTGTGAGGCGGACACGCTAACCACTGCACCACCATGCTGCATGGATGGATTATATTAGTATTATTTATTCATTCATTCAATTTCTGAACCATCTAATCCTAAGCAGGGGTCGCAGGGACTCAGACGAGAGGAGAGAACACCCTGAACAGCTCGCCAGGCCATCACAGGGCAGTATTATTATTATTATTATTATTATTATTATTATTATTATTATTATTACTGCATTACACCATTGCAACATTGATTTTTTTTTTTCAAACAATGACCACCCCCCCAAAAAAAAAAAAAAAAATTATATTCCTTATTTCACATCACTCACCATGTGGGAGTTGTATATTGTGTCCCAACCTCCGAAAACATGCTGCACACAACCCTCTTAATGTTCAGGGTAAGAAACAAGGCACCTGCCACTAGACAGTGTGGTTAGATTTATTGACCCTAAAACAGGCATTGTATTTCACCGTGCCAATGCCTTTGTGAGCTCCAAGTCCACATTGTGCCAATGAGCAAGAGCTTGCACGTATTAAAGAGATCGGAGGGCGTCCTTTGTGAAAGCTGCCATGCTCCACCCTTCAAGCTGTTCCCTCCAATCAACTCTGATCCGCACATCCCCATTCACCCCAAACTCCAGACTCCTATAGTGTGTCAATCTTCATAATACCGACTTTACCAATGAGCTTAGATGTTGGATGAGGAGACTTTTCACTTCTCTCTCTCTCTCTCTCTCTCTCTCTCTTTCCCTCGCTCACTCTCTCTCCATCCCATAACCAAGCAATCATCTGGCCTCTTAAGGGAAAAGTGTATTCTGATGACCTGGTTTAACACGTAGAGCTCTGACACATACGTCACGTATAATTTAGGCAGTGGAGGCAGTGGCGCTGCGCTCATTAACACTTTTCCCTCGTTACGGAATGATGCGATTAATCACTGTGGAGGAAAAGGAAGCCCAGAGCTACGTAATGCCTTCACTATCTGTACTGCTCTGAAGCATATAGAGGCCACACTGCTCAATTTGCATATGTGTGTGTGTGTTACTCCTCTCGAAGTTATTTTGGTCAATGCAAGGTGACCTTCTCTATGTATCTCTGTACTCAGAGTAGCAGTGAGGAGGAGACAAACAAATAAAAATGCTCATAATAATAATAATAATAATAATAATAATAATAATAAGGGTGGCACTGTGTTGCAGTGGACAGCAGGAAGGTACTGGGTTCGAACCCCATGCCCAGAAAGGGCATTTCTGAATTCAGTTTGTGTCTTCGCTTGATGCTTATATGGGTTTCCTCTGGGTACTCTGGTTTTCTCGCACAATCCAAAGGCATGCTGGTCAACTTGCTACTTTAAGTTGCCTATACGTGCAAGTGTGAATGGATGTTTGTATCTGTGTTAGACCTGTAATAGATTGGTGACCAGTTCAAGGTGTAACCATGCCTCAGTCTCACCCAAAGCAGCGATTGGCTCCAGTTTCTCCGTCAACCCTGACGGATAAGCGGTACAAATAACTAATTTCTAAGAGAAGACAAAACTTCTCCTACAAGTTCATGTAAACTCTAATGAAAGTGAATTAATCGGATGATAAAACATCTTCCACAAAGCTGTTAACACATCTGCCTCACAGCAGGAAGGTCCTGGTTTCAAGTCCCGGGCTCAGCAAGGGCGCTTCTGTGTAACGTTTATATGTTCTCCCTGTGTTTGCGTGGGTTTCCTCTGTGTACTCCAGTTTCCTCCAACAATCTATATATGCACATTAGGCTAACTAGCTTTTTCAAATTTCCCCTAGGTGTGAGTGTGAATAGTTGTGTGTGTGGTGGCCCTGCAATAGATTGCCAAGCTGGGTGCCCTGCCCTCACCCAGAGTTGGCAGAGCTAGGCTCCTGCCTCCCTGTGAATATATTAGGATTAAGTTGTTCTGCGAATGAATGAATGAAAGGAAATAGTAAAGACCGTAATTATTGAAATTAACCTGATGCACCTGAAGCTGTTCATTCAGTTTCAGACATACTAACCCAGTTCACATATTAGGTGACTTGCACGCCCTTGGCCCTTTCATCTCTCCTAACCTGCAAACTTTCCCAGCTGCTCTTTCTCGTAATGATTACCACGAAACGTCGTCAGTCCCTGTTGATCTACTGGAGAGAGAGAGAGAGAGAGAGAGAGAGAGAGAGAGAAGCTTTGAGACCTACTTACGAAGAGAGGCCTAAATTTAGCCACCTCTGACCAACATTGACATACGCTACACTTTCCCATAGAGATTACACACTGTCACATGTGTCCCAGTTTGGAAGTAGGTCTTCACTGTTGGGGTCTCATGACAAGAAAATGAAAACAGTCCCGCTGTCCTTGATGCGAGCAAATGATCATACCAAGATATGATATGGATATAAAAATGATAATATGTTATATTATATATAATACATGGTGCATAAAGATGTAAGGTAAATCCAGTCTCATGAAACATTTAGCAAAGACATACTAAGATAATCATGCTAACACGGCTGAGGATTATGAGCTTAGCAGTGAATCTATTAGCAGAACACGGTACAGTTATCGGAAAAGGTTTTGTCGCATTTGTGCCTGATACCGACAACAGCTGATAACTTCGCATCTGTTTCACTGATTTTCATCAACTCTGCCTTACATCAATCCTACAGGTATACAGACTGTTTTGTGAAAGCAACAGGAAATTGTACACTTATTTATACTTTTTACAGAAAGACGAACATATTCATTCTAGGCTGGACAAAAGTCTTGTCCTGATCATGTGACATCAAATTCTGGATCAAAGTAATTAATAAAAATTAGTAAAAAAAATAATGGAAAGTGCTTGATTACTTAAATATACATAAAATACAGGTATTAAAGCAGCTTTCAGGCAATTTATAAAATCTTTCTGCAAAAACTGTAGAAACCTTCCAGATCTTCTAAAAGCAAATGAAAATAGACACCCTTGGTACACATAGGTAAGCTCGATCATGCAAGGAAAACTATCCACAAAACAACTGGCTGCACAAAAGTTGTAGTTCACCTCCTGATGACTCCCTCAAAAGCTCCCTTAGGACTCATAGCTAGCAATGTCTGCTTCAGCATCAACTCTACATCATATTTCTTACAATGGTCACCATACACCATACATCACACAGGTCCTGTACAAGACACAGCTAGAACACCACGACGTGCTTACCAAGGCCTGGACACGTGGAAACTGTTATTAACAGAAACATGGAGGAAAGAATTATATTCAAGATGAATTATTAATTCAATATCATATCGCTCTGCCATCAATGATCTTACTGACCATCTAGAAAATTGCTTGACCCAGAGTTCCTTGAAGAACCAGTCATGTATGAAAGTGAAATATCATGGTTTAAGGTCTCCTCTAGTACATAGGGATCACAAAGCTATGTGAGATGAGTGGGAACATTACCAGACGCAAATATCAACAGATTATTGCTTCCCGTTATGTTTCAAACCTACAGGGGGCTCAGATTTCTCACCATAGGGTTGAAAACACACTGTTTTCTGACCATTTGATGAATGAGCTGCCCTCTAAAATAGCTTACTTGTGTATTAAAAATGTATTACAAGTGTCTCGGGTCTCAAGAACCTTTAGTAGCACGTACAAATTTTTATTATTTGTAATTTGAAGATCTTGAAGGTGTCTGATTCTTTTAATATGATGATTATTCATCATGACGAGCACCTGAGAGTCTGGCACCATCACGGGCATGTTTACAGAGGATTTTTTCAATATGATGTTATATTTGCTCCAATATTATATATAAAAAAGGCCATTTGATTATTTTTCTGTAATAAATATAATATTGAAAGTCATATTAAATCTTTGCGACAAGAGAAGACTTTCAATGACTGAATAATAATAGAATGTAGTATTCATAAATACGTTTTCATTCATGTATAATTACCTGTAACTGTGACTCGATATGTTTTTCATAAGTTTCGAGTGAGCCCATCGGGTGAAGGCCCAAAGACCCACCATGGTGCACTGCTACAGTAGACTAGAATGGACAAACCTCTAGAGAGCACTTTTCAAATTTTTGAAAGGAAGATGAAAAATAAGAAAACACAAGAAAAAGCAAGAGACCACGAGCATAAGTATTGGACAGGGTGGGGCAAGTTAGTTGGCTGAATCAGACCATCCGGCTGAAGGAACATGACAGCTTTAGAAGTTCACTGAAAACATCTTGACTATAGATCAGCTGTACAATATTAGTACACAGGAACGGTACCATCTGATTGGTCCACTATCAAGGCTTCTGAGTGGATAATGCTCAATGCACAATGATGCACACTCACAGTTTGTTATATTCACTTGGAGCAGGCGGTTTCATTGTTACCACACTTTGAAATGGAAACATAAACCATAAAATCTCTCCGTTTGTTTTTCTTGTGTTTCCATGTAGTATATACTAAAACACCTTTACAGAGTGGGGTTTAAGGGTTTTGTTTTTATAGAAAGGGGTTTAAAGAGAACTCATTACAAAGCTCTTATGCACCTGTTATGTGTGCCCATGACATTTTATTTATTTATTTATTCAATTGCTCTTTAGTGTGCTTTTTTCTTATATTCACATTTAGTATATAATAAAACAATTATACACCTCAGTATGTCACTGAATTCACCCCATACTGTTTCGGAAACTATTTAGAGACATCCACTGAGTCTGATGAGCTTAAATGGTAATTATACTATAATATTAAAGTATATTACTCCCTAGTTTAATAATATAACAAACAAAATATAAGATTACTGTAAATATTATTAATTTTTACACATTTTTTTTACCTAATTTCAATGTTTTATTCTGTTACGAGATACTTCTTTTTCTTTTTTCTCTTTTTTTGGAAATAACTCATTGCTAGCTTATCTACAGATATAACCTAATAAATGTCTAGAAATACATTTATTAACTTTATATTTAGTTTTGCTGCAATTTTATAGCAGGAAATATTAGCTAAACATGTCTACATTTCACACATGTCCATTTGCTAAGATGGTATATTTGCAGGGTGTAAGAACAGGCATGCATGCCATGGAAATCAATATGACATGGAACACTGAAAGGGCTGGGAAGATAGTGGTTGCTTCCCAGTGGCCTTTGACCTTAGACATCCAATTCAAGAGCATCCTGGGAAAAAAAAATGCCCAGAACCCCCTTTCCTTCTGTTCGTTCTGTCTCCCTTTTACACACACTCGTTACGCTATTACAAAGGATTAGAGGAAGATCAAAAGATGATGGTATGACCTTGACATGTAAGCCTTCAAGTGTGTGTGTGTGTGTGTGTGTGTGTGTGTGTGTGTGTGTGTGTGTGTGTGTACAGAGATAAGGCTGTAGTAAATTGCCACTCACTGAGGTAAACCATGTGGCAACAGTTCCCAAGGCATGTGACCTCCAGAGATACACACTTCTTATTTGTATGTTGATGTGTGTGTGTGTGTGTGTGTGTGTGTGTGTGTGTGTGTGTGTGTGTGTGTGTGTGTGTGTGACCCATTCTCAGGTTCACAGAGTTGAGAGAGTAGGTGTTAGATTACAAAAAGGAGTGCTTGATGAGCCGCCTGTGTTATCTACTCCTGAGTGCTGATCAGCAGGATTCTTCGGCGTGGTGGACTAATAACGCCGCTCCAGGGCTTTTTTTCCTTTAACTGATTTATCTAATATGGGTTTTCCCCAAAACACACACCCTTACTTAAAGGCTGTTTACATGGATTAGGTGCTGGTTTAGGAATCTCCACCTCCACCATGCCTCTCGGTATTTCTGTTTAATTTTTTCTTTTTTTTTTTAAGAAAGAAAGGGAGATTCCCTCAGCCAATATTTCAGCACCTAGGAGCAGTCGCCAAAAAAGAATTTAAACACACAAAGCACGGATTTTAAGAGTGCACCCTTAAATAAACAGATTTTTGATGAAATATGTTAACATTCTCTTTGAATTATCTTTACACACAGCTCAGGAACACAGAGGGGAGAGATGAAAGAGAATCTGACCACCCAGCACAATCTTGGTGCTATAAATTCATGACCAAGTCAATGCATACTAAAAAAATTAAAGTAAGCGATCATCCCTCATTGGAAAGATGTTAGATTTTCCCTTCTAGGCCTGGAGTATTGTATAATACCTCTATACTGTTCTGGAATTCCTCTATAATATTTTTCTTATCTATAGTGTTCCTATAATACAGACTTCAATGATGACCCAGATAAATATTTCTATATGAGTACAATAGACATCTGTAATGACCTGATAATATTCCTATAATTCTTTTATGAAGGTGGCTAATTCTGGCTTTTTTTTTTTTAATGAAACTGCTAGTTTTGAGGCTCTCTGCACTTCAAAAATAGTTTCAGGGACCTGAGTGTATGTTGTGAAATTATAAAAATGTTATATTGAAAACTTGAAACTGGAAGAGTCATTCAGATTTATATCAGCAAAAGATCCAAAAACCAGCATCTGTGAGCTATCAGGATGCATCAGTGCCCTTGGCATGGGTGAGTTGCATGTGTATGAAAGCATTATTGACATGGAGTACAACATGGTGTGTTGCTATCAAGACAACATCTCTTTCCAGACACACAGTGCAAACCACTGCACAAACTGCACAAAAATTCCGACTGCAAAACTGCAAGAATTAGTGTCCTCACTTCCCAAATAATTAAAAAGTGTAAATAAAAGGAAACGGGCGTTACAGACATCAAATTCTAAGTTGGTCAATAAAAATATTTTTTAATTCTTTCTTTGATTTGAGTTTGACAGTTAACATTGATTATCAAATCAAAAAACTTTGTTTTTATGACATTTTGGATAATATCCCAACTTTTTTTTTTTTTGGAAACGGGGTTATGATTCAAAGACCAGTGAGACACAAGTCTCTGCAGCTGTTACTGAGAGGCAGAAATGTAGACTTCAGACTTCCTCAACTCTGACCCCAGACCTCGTAGGATCTAACAGATGACCTTTTGGCTTTCTGTAGACATACTGCCCGGTGTCCACCTGTTCCTCTCCATCCACACCGAATATCTCCTAATACAGTATATAGGATCTGAAGTTGTGTTGTTACCAAGTAATATCAAGGTGTTATAATTGGATTATACTCTCCCAGACGCCATTTTAGGAAAAAAACAAGTGTGTTTCCGTTAATAGATATAGTCTGAATTCAGTGCTGTGATGAGGGGTTTTCTGTACCCCACCACAGGGAGGTGTTGATTAAAGGAAGGGCCAAGTCACTTAGTACTACTAGGATCACAGGGAGTCTGGAGCCTATCTCAGCCAAATCTGGGTGAATGTGGGGTACACCCTGAGGGGCTTGCCAGTTTATCGCAGGGCCAACACACACAATCATTCACACTCACACTTAGGGACAATTAGGAACAGCCAGTTAGCCTAATATGCAGGTTTTTGGACTGTAAGAGGAAACCAGTGTACCCAAAGGAAATCCATGCAAACATGCAAACTCCACACAGACATGCCCGAGCCTGGGACTTGAACCCATGACCTTCTTGCTGTGAGGCAGACGTGTTAACCTCCACACCACCCTGCCTCCCCCATTTGTGTGCCTTTTTTAAAAATTAACAAAACATTAATTTTTTGTCATACATTTAAAATTTGCATTCTTTTTTGCATTGCAAATACATTTAATTTATTTATTTTTTTTTTGCATTGCAAATAAACTTCTTATAATGTAACTTTCTCACATCTTTTACTGTATAAGGTTTAAACCTCCTAATGTTCATTGTTCTATGGTAGACTCTTCTTTTATATCAACCCCAATTACAGACAGTATGTCAGTCTAGCATTTAAAAATCACAACCAAATGTGAAAAGTAAAGAAAACCGCAATGTATACACAACAAAAAAAACACAACATCTTTAAATAACTCCAATTTAAGAGAAATTTCAGCCCCAGGTCCTGAAGTACACAATGAACTGAGGGTGAGGTCTGTACAAAAAAGACCAAGGGCTGAGATTTCTCATTACAGGCTGAACAAATGAGATTAACAATTAGTTTATTATATGGCATTTTAAAATAGCAGCCTTTTAAAATTCACGTCACACTTGTGAACATGGCGTCTTCATCCGTGTCTCTGGTAGTGTCACAATGGCACTTCTGATTTGCTGCCGAATTGCATTTCCCAGTGTGGGCAGCATTCACGCGTGCAATCAGAAAAGGGATTTAAGCTCTCTCCTTAAATCGCCAACGTGTGGAGTGTTACGCCGGCTGAAAAACAAGGCTGACTCTTTGATGGCTGCTGAAAGGTGTAACGCTCCACATGTCGGCGATGTAAGGAGAGATCTTAAACCCACTGCTGTTTTCTAGTTTTCTGCTTTTCAGTACATTCCATGGTCTTGCGTTTTTGTGCTCATTTTGCTTCGTTTGTACTTTGTTAGCCGGCTACATGATATGTTTATTTGTTTCAGTTTGTGTTTCTTTTCCTAGTCGCAAGTCCACAATAAACTCCTCATCTAGTGTATGTATCCTGTTTCCACACGTATTGGCGACTTTTGGATTGTTTCATTTCCCGTGGAAGCTTCTAGGGGTCATAGCGCGTGCTGCAGCTAGCTAATGGATTGCAGGAAGATATGTACCAACCACACGTGATTTATTGCTTGAGCGTCAACCAATCAGATTGCACTTTTGGTTGCCTTTGCCAACAAGGAGGAGGTTATGTATTTGGTAGCGTCTATTTGGGTGTAGGTGTGGGTTTTATAAACATACCTTAACGGATAGGGCAGTGGTGGCCTGGTGGTAAGGTGCTGGATTACTGATCCCAAGGTCGGGGGTTCGAGCCCCACTATCAACGGGTTTTCACTGCTGTCCCCCCCAGTGCAGCTAACTGGGTTATCAAATGCCGGCCATGTCTCTCACTGTCTATAGTGAGAGGCATGTAAAAGAACCATTGCTGATTTTCGTCAAGAGTAGGCTGCAGGTCAGCTGTCCGGGGTGGACACCTTGCCCGGAGTCGGCTGAGATGGGCACCAGCCTCCCCGCGACCCTAATTGGGATTAAGCGGTTCAAAAAATGACATCACATGACCTTAACGTATTTCAAACAACAAACTTTCAGGGGTGCTAGCCAGCGTCGCTAAGAAGAAACCATTCGATTTCCGCTACTTGTCAGACATTGTCTCTACAAAGAGTTTTTTCCTGCTGATCGTCTCCAGGTGGTCTTATAATACCGTTTGTCAAAGTATGTTATTTGAGGATAAAAAGATCTTCTGACAGCAGATGTTTCATCATATTTGTCTGTCTAACAGAACTCCGCCCCAGGGACGTCTGACAGATTTTCCCAGGACACCTGACATATGTTCGCGGAAGATCTTTAAACCTAGGTCACGCATGTATAAACATGTTCAATCAGGCATTCCTTAAGAGAGCGGTAAAAATTCCTTCATGAACTGTAACATATGGACAATTTGATCAGTGGAAGGGGCGGGGCGGGAAGGGGCGGGGAAGCGCAGCAGTTAGACCACCTTCGTCTGATGTTCTTCAAAACTGGTACTTCTTGCAACTACTCGTACATATACATGTAAAAACATGTATGCACAACACACACAAACACACACACACGCAATCACACGCACACACACACACAAAGGAAGCCCGAGTAACTCTTACCACAAAATTGTATAATCCAGTCGCCTACGTGAGTGCATGTTTTAACTAATGTGTTCATTATGTCTTGGGAAAATTTGTGTGTGCGTGTGTGTGTGTGTGTGTGTGTGTGTGTGTGTGTGTTATCTTCCCTGGAGCAGCTGTTTTGTGAATAATGTTGCAAGATCGTCACGCTGATTGAGTCGTACATTCAGGTGTCGTAATATTGCCTCTTAGTCTGCTGGGTCCCACCTCTTTCTGTAAATGAACTACACACACACACAAACACACACACATCCACACAATCATTTATTCATAAATACAGGCTAATTATGTCACTACACACCACCTCTTTTTAAGTATTTTCACTTATTACTCATTTGCCGAACCACTCACTCATATTAGGGTCACGGGGAGGCCGGAGCCTATCTCAGCCAACAGGAGTTACACTCTGAACAGCTTGCCAAATCATTGCAGGGCTAACACACACACACACACACACACACATAACCATTTATACTCACGCTTACACCTAGCAGCAATTTTAAACAGCCAATTAGCTTAATGTACTGGAGAAAACCCATGCAAGCACAGGGAGAACATGCACACGGAACTCCACATGGAAACATCCACACCGAGCCTGGGACTCGAACCCACAACCTTATTGCTGTGGGGTGGATGTGCTAACCACCATCCTCCCCCTGCCCCTATTAGGATTTGGTGAGCGAATGAATTCTTATATGTTGTTGTTTGTTTCGAGTCCAGTATTCTGGAATGACGCCTTCTATGGAGAGTACTGGACTCGTACATCCCTGTCGTCACACAGGGAGCCGTTGGCAGTAAATTAGACAACCTTCTCTCGCCGCCAGCAAATGCTAGCTAGCGACCTCGCTAACGCGTCGTGCATCAACGCTATCTAGCTGAGCGTGCTGAGATTCTTATTGACCAGTTTTCCAGAATTTCTTACTGAAAGGTTTTATGAGCCTCTTAAACTGTTTACTTGAGTGTTAATGAGTCACCGTGCGCATTCTCTAGCACTTTGCCTTTTTAACACCCCCCCCCCCATACACACACACGCCTGATACACAATCTGAGATGCAGACGTCAGACTGGGTGTCCTTATCGGGCCTCCCTGATGATCTGCACATCGTAACTGTCCGTCTTAAAAATGCACATTAAACAGGAAGTTTGTTTAGTGAAGGAACAAAATATGAGAAGGAGAACTGATGAACTGATGAGCTACAGCAGCGCGTGCACGCGTGTGTGTGTGTGCGCATGTGTGTGTGTGTGTGTGTGTGTGGTCTAAAACCACTGGTACTGCCACTCTTGTGCTAGGGGCTCAGGAGAGAGAAGGAGAAATGGGTGGGGTGGGGGGGCGTACAGTGGCCAAATGGACAGGCTAAAGTGCTCTTTTCCTATATAATCTAAAACAAAGTGGAACAAAGCAGGAAAGAAAACTGGAGAAAGAAAAAAAGGAGGAGGGAGAGAAGAGAGGAATCTGGCAGAGGAAAGTCCTCTTTCTTTTCTTGGACAGCTGAGAGTCTTATTATGGGATTAAAGCTAAACATTCGTCTTGTGGAATGCAGTGTGGGATGTGTGTGTGTGTGTGTGTGTGTGTGTGTGTGTGTGTGTGAGTGTGTTAATGGCAGCGGGCCCAAGGTGGCAGATCAGTTTCGTGGCCTGGGGAGAGATGAGAAGGTGGGGTGTGTTTCAGGAGCCGGGCCAGATCTATAAGGAACAGCTGCTAGATAAAGCAATCGGGTTACTTATAGAACTCCCACAATGCAACTGATCTCCTGTGACTTTGGCACTTCCAGTATCATCGGACCAAATGCCATGCCACACACACACACACACACACACACACACGTACTTGTTTGAGCCTCTGGTTCTGTTTGTTTTAAGAATCTGAAATACCCCCCCCCCCCACCACCCTGTCTAAAAATCCACATCTTTGAGGATTTTTCAAGATTACAAATCCGCAGCTCCTCGTGCCGTAAATATACAGTCCTGACAGCATAAACTCAACCCGACCACAACATTCAGCTCTGAGGCTTTCTCCACACGCTTGCTCTGATGAAGCACGCACAGAAGGAGGTCGATCTTCTGATCCGACTCGGAAACGGATGAGACAGACACACACACACGTGGTACATGCACATATGGTCACAGTGTGTGAACCCATACCTTCCAGTAATGTGGTCTAATATCCGGTGAGAAGTTATGGCTTCTGTGTGTGTGTGTGTGTGTGTGTGTGGCGTTCGTTAAGATAATGAGGTGATGAGTAAGAGCCATGTGAGTGTCGGAGAAGTTTAAACAGTCACGTGTACCCTAGTTTCTTGTAGCTCTCGCAGCCTATCTCAGCCGACTCTGGGCGCCCTGAACAGCTCGCCAAGGACCAACACATAAACACACAACAACACCAGTTACCCTAATGTGCATGTCTTCGGACTCTGGGAGGAAACCGGAGTACCCAGAGGAAAGCCACACAAGTACGGGGAGAACATGCAAACTCCACACAGTACCCCGGACCCTCTTGCTGTGAGGCAGACCTGCTAACCACTACCCCACCGTGTCACCCATATTGTTTATTGTAATTAATAACAGGAAATGTTATTCCAGTCCATGAATCCTTGGAGACCCACGATGCCCAATGCCTGCCATTCAGGGGCAGTGTAAAACACACTCGGATGAAGCACTATCCTCTATAGTCCTCACTATCCTCTATAAGCCCCTTGCATGCATGAGCCCACGGACGCCCATGATTGGCGGATAATCATGTTAAGTGACAGGGAGGGGAGCATATGTCATCCTTTTGCTCCCCTGAGAGCTCAGGCTGTGTCCATCTCGTGATCTTGTCGATGGGACACCCAGGCATACTCCTCAATCTACGCGCCACAAAGCTCACAGATCAAAGAAAATGGTGATGATCGGTGATGGCGTTTTGGACTTGGTGCGCAGAATGCAAATTCAAGATGGCAGCCGTTGTGGCCATACTGGATATCGAACAGTGACAGAAATCCACACCAAAAATGGCGATGATCAGTGATGGTATTTTTGAGTTAGTGGAATGCCAATTCAACATGGCAGCTGCGACGGTCATATTGGATATCGAACCATGACAACAATCAATAGATAGTTACACAGTCCCAAACATCCCCACCAAAAATGGTGATGATCGGTGATGGCGTTTTTGAGGTAGTGCGCGGAATGCAACTGAGGACAGACAGAGGGACATCACGAGTAATCACAAGACCCCTTGCACATTGGGCCAAGGGGTTAAAAACTCTAAATAAGGGGCCGTTCCTGTAGAATTGTGTAGTAATAGGAATAAAATCCATAGAAAGCACCCTGTGATTACTTTCCTATAACTGCATGCTTGCACAGTGACGTAACCCACCGTGCTGCACCGTCAGTAAGAGGTTATATAATGATTAAAGGAATGTAAAAGATAAAAATGAAGAATGGAGTGATGTTAATATCTGCTTACTCTTTATCTAAATCACACCACAGCTGAGCTGCAAACTCAATCATTCCAGCAGCCATGACAGCGACACAACAGAGCAGCGTTATGCTAATCAGCAGAATATGCGGAGACGGCAAAAAAACAGAGCCTGGGACAATTCTGCAGAATAAATGCATGAAAAAAAAAAACGATCGCTCTCGGAAGACCTGATAATACAGTGAGTTCCTGCTGTCAGCAATCACGCTTATATCTCCTGTATATACCTTTATACTACTCACACTTTCCTTCTCATTCTCATTATTCTACTCTCTCTCTCTCTCTCTCTCTCTCTCCCTCTCTATAAGTATACATCTCTCTCTCTCTCCCTCCCTCTCTATAAGTATACATCTCTCTCTCTCTCTCTCTCTCTCTCTTTCTCCCCCTCTATAAGTATACATATCTCTCTCTCTCTCTCTCCCCCCCCCCCCTCTATAAGTATACATCTCTCTCTCTCTCTCTCTCTCTTTCTCCCCCTCTATAAGTATAC
>JAQMYF010000022.1:8753685-8761185 GCA_030014195.1 Neosilurus mollespiculum
ACACACATAACACACACACATAACACACACACATAACACACACACATAACACACACACATAACACACACACATAACATACACACAACACACAAATAACATACATACATAACACACACATAACATACATATAACATACACACATAACACACACACATAACATACACATAACACACACACACATAACACACACACACAACATACACACATAACACACACATAACATACACACATAACACACCACACACAACATACACACATAACACACACACACAACATACAGCACACACAACATACACACATAGCACACACACATAACACACAAAACATACACAGAAGCTATGAACATGTTGATTACTTCTCATTCTCATTATTCTACTTTTCTTAACAATTCACATTGCACATCTCTTTCTCTCTCTCTCTCTCTGTTTCTCTCTCTTTCTGCCTTAATCTTCTCTGCTTACATTTTTCTCTATTTCTCTCTTTCTCTCTCTCTCTCTCTTCCCTGTGTATGTCTCTGTCTGTCTGTTCTTTATGTATGTCTCTCTCTCTTTCTCTCCCCTGTGTATGTCTCTCTCTCTCTCTCTCTCTCTGTCTGTCTTACTGTTCTTTGTGTATGTCTCTCTCTCTCTCTCTTTGTCTTTCTCTTCTCTGTCTCTTTTCTATAAATATATATAGCTCTTCCTCTCTTCTCTGTGTATGTCTCTCTCTTTGTCTTCCACTCTCTCTCTCACCACAGAACGATCTCTCTGTCTGTGCGATCTCACCACAGAACCCTCTCTTTCTCTCTCATGCTATATATTATAAAGTAGATATGAGACAGTACAAGCACTGTTTGTTTAAAAAAAGCAATTTATTTAAGGATTAATTTTCAAACAATAATCTGATTCATGCCCAAGCCCGAGTGTGTTGGCTTTAATCGTCATGGTAACACTAGAGTGTATGGATGAATGAAGATTCTTTGAAAACTTAAACCAGAAGTTCTACACTTTACACATGACAGACCAAGAAGCATGTGGTGCTTTACTCACCTTTGACCTAAACCCATTACAGAGCCTCCCCCCCCCCCCTTCCCCCCCGACTATCCGGTTCTATTTGGGCACCCATTCAGTCAAAAGCACCTCTTTGGTCGTGTGCATTTCTGTCAACAAAGTTCAGCGAAAGGCAGTGACCTCTTCTGCCTTTTTAGATTGACCATGGTGGTGGTTCTTCCAACTGGCAGTACCAATGGGTGCATTCAAAATATTTTGGTGTGTGTGGCTTTTTTTTTTTTTTTTTTTTTTTTTAAATCCCACTCCTACCTGTTATCGTCAGCGATCTTGATGAAAATAATCCCTTTGGTGTACCCCACCTCCACCCAGTGTCAGCTGAGACAGGCTTCAGTGGTTCGGGAGAAGAGTGAGTAATATTTGATTAAGTTTAGGTGGATGTCGTCATTATGGTGCAGGTGTAGGAAATGACGCAGGTGCAGGAGTCAGTTTATAATAAGCTGGAAAACACAAACACTGGAAAAATGGTAAATAAAAAGGCTCACAAACCTTCAGTCAGGAAGAAACAACGTAAACTAAAACCAAGACAGGGAGACTTGCAGATGATGTCAGCGGAGCCAACAAGAATACAGCAGCAGATAAAACCCAGAAGCTCCTGTCCGGCTACGGGAACCCGGCATGGAAAGCGATCCTCTTCTGAGTGAGACGATGATGGCAAAGAGGGATTATATCCTTGTGAATGATTAGAGTAAACAGGTGTGTAAGAGCAAAACAAACAGAACTTTGTTTACTGAAAGGGTCCTTAGCTGAGAATTGAATGGCCTTGAGGATCACCATAGCCATTTTACACCTCAAAGATTCTAATTATTGTTTATGTCTTACCGTTCAGGTGCGTACACACAGGAAGCAATAAGCGAAAAGGGAATTGTTTAGCGAAGTGCGCACTACCAGCTCTGGTTGCCTAGGTAACCCTCTCGCTTGTTTTCTAAGTGAAAATGTGAGCAGTATGAAGCTAGTTCGCTAATAAATCGCTGATATTATTATAAGAAATACATGATTATCATCATTATTATTATCACGTGGGTGACGGGAAAGGTACACCTCCGAAGAGAGAGCTTTGAAAAACGAGTCAGTCGTGGCCTTCTTTTTGGCATCCGCACTAAAACAACAAAAGAATAAGTAACACAACCACCGGCCCATGCCTTAAATCAAGACTTTTTTTTTATAAGTTCGTTCGGGGCTTTAAAACTTAGAAATAAGTATAGAACAGAGACTCTTGTGCATCATGAACCGGAAAGAGTTCAACGCATATAAAAATATCACAGGAAATGCTGAGTGTTTCGGAAACGTGAACCCAAGCATCACATATCCAATTATTATCCTTGTAAAATGTGTGCGTGTCTGTGTGTGTGTGTGTGTGTGTGTGTGTGTGTAGTGCTCCCTTACCCTTATTAAGTCAATTAGGGGCAGAGAATGACAGTGTCAAAGTGCACATCTGTGTCATTGCTGTCCTTATTATGGAGACTCAGTCGCACGGTTCTTAAAAATGTCCCATTATTATTTCATTCCACTTCCTGAACCACTTTACCCTTTATTAGGGTCATGGGGAATCTGGAGCCCATCCCAGTCAACTCCGGGTGAAGGTGGGGTACAGCTCTCCAGACCACAACGAGGCCAACAAGGCGGGGTACACCCTGAACAGCTTTCCAGACCACAACTGGGCCAACACACACACAAACACACACAGACACGCACCTAGGGACAATCAAGAATATCCAATCAGATCAAAGTGTATGTCTTTGGACAGTAGGAGGTAACTGGGGTACCCGGAGGAAACCCACATGAGCATTGGGAGAACATGGACACTCCATGTAGAAATGCCAGGTCTCGGACCCGGGACCTTGACAACACCAGTCATGGTGGATCCAGAGGGAATCCAGTAAACAGTAGGCATGCGGTCGGAACACGTCCTGGATCGGGCGTCAGTCCATTAAAAAGCACGGTGGAGTGTATTTACTGTTTAATCTCCTGAAATGTTCTCTTCCAGCAAGTTGGTTTCCTTTGTTTATTCTGTGTGTAAATGCATAGGAGTGTAAGAGTACGTGATGATACACTAATCTACTGTGGGATCATCACTCTAGGAAGACACACCAGTTGCTTTTTCTTCTCCAAAGCATTGATGTTAAATTAGTTACAGTGAGATCGGATAAATCAGAGAACCTCTCGACTGAGAAGCAGAAATGCTCATGCGTTAGTCTGTGGCCTCATGGGAGCTGAAACTTCAGTCGGCAGGTCAGAGTTCCTGAGTTTTTGGATGAGTGCGGTTGATTTGTGGTGTGGAAGATGGAGCTACAGTCATGCAAAGAAGGATTTTTCAGCACAATAAACCGACTGTGAGAGCAGCAGGATAGAGGGCAGGACAACCCTCCGGTGGGTTTTAAACAGTTCATCAAACTAAGTACAATATTTCATCCATCTATACCATTTATCCACGAAGGTCGCAGGACAACCAGTACCACCAAGCTGCCTATATTGGGCGCTTGAGCAAGGCCCTTCACCCTCGGTTGCTTTAAAAAAATGATAAATGTAAGTAACTCTGGTAAGGGTGTAAGGTGCCTTCAGCAGGCATAAATGGATTATGGTGATAAGTCACTCTGGTAATAAGATCTGAAGAAAATCTGTCAATGACTGCAGGTTATTATGACTTGCCATAGTTATAATGAAATGTCTCCCCCTAGTGGACGTCTGATGAACATTTTTGCCGCATGTTAATGAATAGGGTTGTTATTTTTTTCAACAATTATCTCATGCATGGATCACCACCAAAATGTATTCATTTGTTATATGTTCAGCACCCTACACTAGAAAAAAATTCAACCAAATCTGTGCGTAACATTTTTTAAACAAACAAACCATATGAAAATCATAGACTCCTGGTGGAGGCAGCAACCATTCAATTTAAAGGGAATGTGTCACCAGTTAAGAATGCGGGCGAGGGACTGACTCACTTCTCTCTTCACACCTGGGGGCAATTTGGAACAGCCAATTAGCC
The DNA here is from genome assembly GCA_030014195.1 of Neosilurus mollespiculum. NCBI lineage: Eukaryota > Metazoa > Chordata > Actinopteri > Siluriformes > Plotosidae > Neosilurus > Neosilurus mollespiculum. Next base: position 8,757,725 of record JAQMYF010000022.1, read on the forward strand.
TAATGCGCATGTCTTTAGACTGTGGGTGGAAACCAAAGCACCCAGAAGAAACCCACGCAATCACAGGAAGAACATGCAAACACCACACTCGCCGAGCCTGGAACCTTCTTGCTGTGAGGTGGACCTGCTAACCCCTACACCACCATGGGCTTGCAAACAAAGTATGATTATTTTGGCTGCCGGTGATGCAGGAATATCTGTGCACCAACAATCCGAGACTGACTACCGGTTAAGCAACACTGAAAACACTTTCCCATCTCTAACCTGAACTGCTGACCCCTGCACTAAACTCTCCTGAGTGCTCGGTGTTATCATATGCCATGTGTGTGCGCACATGCATGAGTGGGTGAGAAATCGGCTGTCATAACTCGCACACAGGCTCTCACACAGGTGTCTAGCTGTTTGAACCACTGCCATAACATATCATGAGTGCTAACAAGAGAGCACTGCTCAAGGGCCTATCAGGGCTCCAGTTCCATCGGCACAACACTCTAATAATAACCCACTACAATCACAAGCACCACTCCAAGCACTTACGCCATCAAAACATAAGAGCTCGCATTCACTAAAAAAGACATGACACGCTGATTTGGGAGAGATGGTAAGAAATAAATCGGCGATGGCATCGATTGGACGATGACGGGAATGAAACAGCGGCTACATGATTGACCTGCACGTTGCTTCGTTTCTCTCTGGGAGCTGAACGGATAAGTGTGAGATAAACTATTAGAGTAAATTCATTCATTCATTAATCCTACTAGAGTCACAGAGAGGCTGCAGCCTATCTCAGCCGACTCTGCGCAAAGGCGGGGTACACCCTGAACAGTTTGCCAGTCTGTTGCAGGGCCGACACACACACAACCATTCGCACTTACACCTCGGGGCAGTTTGGAACAGTCAGGTAGGGACCACCACCAGCCAGGGAGGGGTGTAAGCAAGCACGTGTTCCCTCCGTGGCATGTAATACTGCCTCCCGCATCTTTCTGAACCTCTGCGCATGCGCATTCAGGGTCGGCCTAACAAACACACTTGGAGGGAAAGAGCTATCTGGACACCCATGATTAGCTGGATAAAATGGAGTCCCTTCCACAGATGGCTGCGGCACCAGCCTGGATTCAAACATGTGACTTCTAGATAGTCCTGTACCTTGTTGATGCACCACTTGGGCCCTTGGGAGCTTTTAACTTCATAAGTTTTCAAATATCATTTCTTTCCAAGTTGAAAATTCGAATTTCTTCCTTCCCTTATTTGGGGGTGCTCCATATGGATGGACGGCGCCCCTAGCATTCATTGATACCACCTAGGTGATAGGGAGTCTCTGTTTAACAGGGTTCAAAAGATGAAACAGCATGTTAATCAGCTCCATGAAACACTCCCTGGACTAGAACTTCATGTCCACTCTGTTTTTGTTTTAGCTACGACATACAAGTGGGATTTCTCTCATAATCGAATCAATGTGCCGGAGCACAATCAGTCCACTGTATCCAGACCTCGGTGCTATCAAACATTTTCCGGCAAGGTAAAAAGGAGCACAGAGGTCAATCAACCTCCCACTTTCCACTGAAGATATTTTTACTTCCACCGTCTCATTACACGACATCTGGAAATGAGTTTATCTAGCCGTGAGTAGAGAAACGTGCACCATCGTATTATTCTACATCTTTCTAATACAATGGGACTTAATAAACAGAGGTACTGCGGTGTTGCGCCGAAGAAGCATTCGAGACTTGCTCTTGTCGTGTTCCCCGGGCTCCCTGAGGCCCCTGCCAAGGGCAAAGTCATGACCCTTTCAGTAACACTGAGTAACACTCGAGCCAGCAACATAGTAGGTCTGGGGCTGAAAAGATTGAGCATGACATCTAGTTAAGCATGATTCTCCAGAAGCCTTAGCGTCGTAACAGTCGTGTGTGTTCAGTCTGTAAACTTTGAATGATTAAGCTGTAGCATTAAAAGCTCCGAAACTCGCTGCCAAAGAAAGCAGCAGCTCTCTGTAGCACAGGAGTTATATTTATCCTTGAACCCATGAACTCCAGGAATCCAACGTATGTGTGTGCGAGCGCGTGTGTGTGTGCGAGTACGAGAGTGATCCACGAGACAAAATCATCCCTGTTCCTTCTGCCCTTTTATTGATTGCAGCAGATACATCCATGCCTTCATTCATGTAACACTATACTGGTATAAATTTAATACGGAGCCCAGCAAGAACATTTCCAGCTCTTGTCTACCACATCCCGTAAATCTCGTGCTCTACAGGAACAATTCGCGTCTTCCTTCATTCATTCATTCGCCGAACCACTTAATCCCACTAGGGTCATTGGGAGGCTGGAGCCTATCACAGCCGACTCTCTGGGGTACACCCTGTATGCCTAGCCAGACCACAGCAGGGCCAACAACACATAACCATTCACACTTACACCGGGGGACAATGTGGAACAGCCAGTTAGCCCAATGTGCATGTCTCTGGAATGTGGGAGGAAACCGGAGTACCCAGAAGAAACCCACACAAGCATGGGAAGAGCATGTTCACTCCGCACAGAAACACCACTGCCGAGCACGAGCCCGGGACTCAAACCCAAGACCCTCTTGCTTGGAGGCAGATATGCGAACCCCAATGCCACTGCACCTCCCACAATTAGCTCGCCTACTTCCTCATTTGCCAAACCGTTTAATCCTACTCAGCTCGCATGGAGGCTGGAGCCTATCTCTGCCGACACTGGGTGAAGGCGGGGTACACCCTGAACAACTTACCATACCATTCACACCCGCACCTAGGGGCAATTTGGAACAGCCAGTTAGCCTAAAGTGCATGTCTCTGGAATGTGGGAGGAAACCAGTGTACCCAGAGGAAACCCACGCAAGCAACGGGAGAACATGCGAACTCCACACAGAAACGCTCTAGCCGAGCCCCGGGGATTCGAACCCTAGACCTTCTTGCAGTGAGGTGACTGTGCTATCTGCTACGCCACCGTGCCACCCACACCTAATGACTGTGTAAGTCGTGTGGTCTCTTTTAGACCACACCCTCAGGATTATTTATTTCTTTAGCAGTTGGTTGTTAGTCTTTTTTTTACTTGCTGTGTTTAATTTAATATCTAGAGCAAAAAAAAAAAAGGTTTCATAAAGAGAAAGCATTAATTTATTCTAATTCAGTTGCTATATGGATGTTAAAAGGTGACACGGCACCATGATGTAGTAATAACAGATGGCGTGTTGTTGGTTCAGCGAGTAAATGCATTAGAAGGAACAGCGGTCAGGACCCATGAGCATGCACTTACAAGTTCACAAATTCAATCTATTACATTGCAGACACTCGGATTTCACTGGGTGAACTTTCTCAGATAGTTGAAGCATCTGCTTCCTCAGCATACAGAGCTATGAGAATTTCTTCCTGGATTTCATTTTCCAACTCAAGAAAAACTTTTTCGACATTCACAAGGTCATTCAACAAAACCTCATTCAGG
>JAQMYF010000022.1:8763685-8782761 GCA_030014195.1 Neosilurus mollespiculum
CCCTAATGTACTGAATGAGCAAGTTATCACATCAGGACGCTTTTTCTTCAGATGGCACGGATATAATATTCAAGCTCAAATCTGAGGAATTATTTTCACACGTGTATTGGCACCCCAGAGTCCTGACCTTAACCCTAGTGAAAGATGTGCTGGAGACGACTTCACATAGTGAATTGACTCCGCAAAACACATCTTGGTGTAAAAAAAAAAATAATAATAATTAGAACAAATTTTGTCCTAAAAGTCGTCCCAACTTCAGGCTCGGCAACACAATGAAAAGTTTTTGACTTACAAACTTAAAAAAACGCAGACACAATATAGGGTTGGGCAGAAGACTGTTGTTTTAAGTCGATAAATAAATAAGGCGGTTTTTAGAATTCTTAATTCGGTCTACAGACAGTAGGAAGCTTATAAAATGTACAACTTGTGGCCAAATTATGGCAGACAGAACTTGAGAAAAGTCCTTCAGGTCAGTAATCAAAACAAGCAACGTGCCCCTGCCCACACACCCCAGCCACACACGAAGAGCCAGAGACGTCTCTGGCCATGAGCCTTCGCTTTGAGGATCAGCCAGCCACGGCGCGCCGCTTCGTTCCCTCTCACCGTGCAGACCATCGGGTTTGAATGGCATCTCAGGGTGATGAGTCTATCATGCAGCGTTCAAGTGGCACAACTGGTCACGGGCGAAATGAAACAGGATTAAACCATTGAAGCGACTGATTTCCTGCTGGTTCGTGGCCTAAAGCTGTCCAAACCCGCACCATATTGCATCCAGAGTGCACAAGGGCGCTCATGTGCAAAATATCTAGAAGAGGGTGAAACATATTGCATGGACTCGTGATGATTTAAGGAAGATTTATGCGTTATTTCAGCTCTACGTTCGCTATGCTGTCTAATAAACTATCTCTCCTTCCTGAACTACAGATCCAGTGCAAAAGTGGGCAGCTTGTGGCAGCCAGTGGAAATCTGTCCACGACAAAAATCAATAGGCCCAGTCCCAACATCCACACCAACAATGGGGATGATCGGTGATGGCGGTTCTGAGTAAGTGTGCGGGATGTAAGTGTTGACAGACGAACGGATAGACGGACGGACATCGTGCGTGACAGTACCCCTCACGCCCATTGGGCTGAGCGGTAAAAGCAGGATGACCCAAAGACATCCATTGTAATCTCAGCGCAATCCGCTATACCATGGAGTGGGTGCAGCCCAGTGACATCACTTCCTGTTTTGCCATCAAAATCATGTCAATGGCATCTCTATTCCTTTATCCCAGTGATATCCAGATCTTTCTGCGACCCCGACAAGGATAAAGTCTTTAATCAAAGTGTGTGTGAGAGAGAGACAGAGACAGAGACAGAGAGAGAGAGAGAGAGAGAGGTACATAGGTGATCTTTTGAGAAAATACTTTAATGATTACTTTACAAATTACTTTTTTATGTCGACAGTTGACACAACTAATCCCACTACGGCCTATTTTCTACTCTGTTCTACTTCTTTATAATAACCATGACAAAAATAACTGGGTCGGCTAATGGTGAAAAGTGCATCTTGATTAATTTCTTCAGTCGGCTTTGCCGAGGGTATTACGCCAGAATTTCCACACTGCCACAAGCATACTGCAGGCAACCTCTGGGACTTCTTTAATCATCTATCTAACTATTAGAGAGGACAAAATTGCCCTAGTTAGGTAATCGTTGGGTAGGTAGATATGTATTTTAGTAACTTGGGATATGCAGTGGGAAGAAGGTGTCCTGGAAATGATACCAATGAATGACAAAAGAATAAAGGAATAAAATTAAGTGGGTAATTGGATTGAAAGACCGATTGACTGATTAATTTATAGGATTATAAGGAACACACAAGTGACACCATAACATGTAAAATGAAGAGTGAATGGCTTAAGGAAGTGTTTCCGATGCTTATATAACAGAAGGTAACACGGAGGCGGTTATCACAAGACTTTGTAAGGGGATTCGGATACACACGTGAGAATAAGAGAACACGTGAGAACTGCTTTAAATGAATGAGATGTTGCAGATGCAGACATGATAAAAACCCTACAACGTTTTAAAGGATAATTTGGAAGCACAGCTGTGCACAGTGGTGTTAAAAGCAGGGCAGAGGAATTAAAGATATTAACAGAGTGCGAGGGCTGTACAGAGAAATCTCAGCCCGAGGTCTTGGGCACAGACTGAGCCACAGTTTTTGGCAGATCAGTGATGGGAAGGTGATCAGCTAAAGACATTTCCAGTGAATTTTGGTAAGAATCCATGGACATCACAAATAAATAAATAAATAAATAAATAAATAAATGAACAAAGAATCCTTATCTCTTATAATGGGTAAAATAAAAAAATAGGTGTTTCCCCCACATGGTTAACGGCACACTTAGTATCATATTAATTGACCTCTGTGACCTTGAAAACTAGGTCAAGGTTAACAAGGCTGTCCATAGGCATGTCTGGTATAAACAAGTCTGGGCTAAGTTTTTGACCTTTTACATGACCATGTGTATATTTCACGTGGCCCCCGTCACCTTGAATTTAGGTCAAAGTGGCCCAGTTTCAATAAGTTCGAAGACACTAAGACGCAATGCGACCTTTCTAAAAATCTGGCAATTCTTGAGCTCCTGGAGTGCGTGGGATGCTTCCATAACTTCCATAACAGCAGTCTGACTAGTGTTCATTACATTTAATGCATTAAATTGTCAGATTTTCAGAGAGGATCAAATCGTGGGTAAATTTGAATATTCCTCCGTCAACAGCAAAAAGTTCAACAGTGAAGGTAAATCCACCACGGATCCACGACCAGGTCGACCTGGACCATCAGTAAGATGCCTTCGCTCCGTGGATAGCAGTGGAGAAAAATACCCGTTACAAGGGCGCACACGTTGCAGAAGACGTCCGAACCGGCTCCAACACTGTTATCATCACATGGGCTATTGTGGCCGAGCAGCAAGACGCAAGCCTCTTATATTCATTCTGAAATTTTGGGTGTCTATTTACTTACGTCCGGCCTCTGTACATCCATTTTATATATATATATAATTAAGAGAACATCCTACCTGGGTTTACTTCCACTGTAATCTCATCTCACAAATCATTGTAAACATTACTTGTTGGCTACAGCAACAGCCCAAGATGTTGTAATTTGATGCGAACATCCTCCTTTTAATCCAAGTGCTGGAAACACAATAATTACATATGATTTCAGCTTGAACAAGTAATAACAATCCTGTTGGATCATTTTCCAGATGGGTTCCAAACCCCACGCTACAGAAATAACTCCATACACTTACAGCACTGTTAAGCTAAAAGGTAATTAAGCGCTGCTGCCATCAAGTGGTGGTTCGTGGTATTGCTGTCCTTCGTAAATACTGGTTCATGACTCTTAATTCTGTATATTTGTGAAAAACACAGCTGCACCAAACCCATTGAACATTGCCAACTCGGACCGCTGTCTTACGTACACACTAATTATTAGTAAAAATTTAATCTCTGACACTGTTAAAAATTATTATATATATAAATTAAAACACGATTGAGGGAACCAGCACAGCCATGAGATATATTACAGCAAAGATCTTTTTAATGGTCCCAAACATACCCACCAACTAAGAGTACACTCATGTAAAAGGAAACAAAAAAAAATGAAGATATGACAAAAAAAAAAGAGAGGGGGGGTGGAGGGGGGGAAAAAAAAAAAAAATCAATCACATCTAGAGTTCCACTCAATCTTTAATCAAGACGGGCTTACAAATTTTCCAAAAAAATCTGCAGTTTCAAAGGGCAAAAAAAAAAGGGTAAAACTAACTCTTCCCCCGAATGAGGTTTTAAAAACCTGTTCAAGTGCGACTGAAAACGTCCTGAACATTTAAAGGCAGGTCTCTCTCTTTTTTTTTTTTTTTTTTTTTTTTTTTTTTTTTTTTAAATTTAAAAAAAAAAGGGAGAGGAAGAGAAGAACAGAACGGGGGGTGGGGAGGAAACCGCTGGCTTTGAAAGAGGAAGAACTTCCGCTGAGCCACAAGGACAACGATGACATCAACAATGAAACTGCTTCGCCTGGATATTACGTCAGGCTCCAGAAACAAAAAAACAAAAGGAGTTTAATTATTAAAGGGAAAATAAAAACAAAACAAAAAAAAAAAAAACACAAACATAAAAGAGCAGGGAAAAAAAGGGATCGTAGAAGGAGAGAAAGAAATGGAGAATGGAATCAGCGAAGCTGAACGGTGGTTCAGGATTGGCTGGCCCATTTGGGTCATGTGATGTCCTTCCCTGAGAGGGGGGGGGGCAGTGTGTCCTGGTCCGAGCCTGGGACGCTTTATAGGGCACCAGTCTCCGTGAGAGAGGGTGTGTGTGTGTGTGTGTGTGTAGATTTTTTTTTTAACCCCCCAGTACTTTTAGCTTTGTTGAAATTATTTTTCTTAAATCCTTTCGATCATTCGTTCAAACCCAGAGTTTTCTCTCTCTCTCTCTCTCTCTCTCTCTCTCTCTCTCTCTCTCTCTGCTCTGAGTCTCTCTCTCTCTCTCCCTGTGTGTCTATCACCGATTGGCACTTGAACTCCCCGCGTGGAGACGTTCTCGTCTGCACTCCGAGACCGATCCTGATTCCCTCTTCCTTGCTCTCCCTTCCTCTGTTCCCACGTGGCAAACCCCTGCTTTGGACTCCTGATGGGGGTTATGGGGGCAGCATTCGTTCTTTAATCCATTCGTTTGTTTATTCGTTCATATTGGTTGAATTCTGAGTTCTAGGCTGAGCGCTGAAATGAGTTCGTCGATAAGGCTCTCACCGAGCTTTACCGTGCCACTGGGGCAGGGGAGTGTTTTAGGAGCTCAGCTTTGATTTCTTGGAGAGCGGAGGGTTCTCCTCTTTACTGTCCGAATCGTCTTCGTCCTCATCGTCCTCGTCGTCGTCAGGATAGTCCACAAGTCCCACCAAACCACCCTACAACAAAGACACCAATATATATATATATATATATATATATATGGAATAATAATAATAATAAACAGTTCAAACTGAGCAGTTATCAGAATAGATGTTAAACCTCCGACTGACAATAACTACGTTATTAATCCACTGTGCGGCAGGGTAGCGTAGTGGTTAGCACTCCCATTTCAAACAAGAAAATCCTCGGTTCAGCTCCTGTGTGGAGTTTTCATGTTCTCCCGGTGCTTGCGTGGGTTTCCTCTGGGAGCTCCGGTTTCCTCACACAGTGCAAAGAAATGTATACTAGGCTAACTGGATATTCTTGACTGGCATGAACAGCTCACCAGGTGTAAGCGTGGGTATGAATGGTTATGTGTTTTGCCCTGTGATAATCTGGTGAGCTGTACAGGGTGTAACCCTCCTTCACCCAGAGTCGGCTGGGATGGGCTCCAGCCTCCCTGCGACCCTAATTAAAGATGAAGCAGTTCAGAAAATTAATGAATGAATAATCCAGTTGAGGAATTTGTGCACAATCAAAAAAAAAAAAATCTCTTTAAACTTGATGGATTTATTCCGATGGTATAAAAAACACACACACGATATTTACTATACAGCGTCATTAAGTGACACACAGGCCAGTAATTTACCTTCGTGGTGACAGCTGCCGTGGGAGGAGAGTTCCTGGTCCCCGTACCGGGGGATCCTGGCGACCCGGGTGATCCGGGATGCAGCGAGGCTGTGGGAGGTGAAGACAGGCTGGGCTTGGTCGAGCTGGAGAAGGACAGCTTAAAACTGGGGCTCTGTCTCCCAGACAAGCTAGATTTCCCCGACAAAACCTCTTTTTCCTCCGCCTCTTTCACTGAGAGAAAAACACAAGCGCGGTAAACGAAACGAGGACCTTTCTGCTTATTAGAAATAAAAAGAGACGACTCCTTATAATGTTCAGGACAACCACAGATAGCTCGAGTGGGTGGAACAAGAGCGTTTCACACACAGCACGTCCCTCTACGACTAACCCTTCATGATCACTCTACAAATAAAATACATAAATAATAACAGAAAACCTTTTTAGTCACCATTTTTGTTCTTGTGGTCATTTTCCCACACCACAGACAGGTGCAGGTGCGTCTTTAGGTACATTCGAATTACAACCGTTCAACCTGATCGAGCCATACTGGCCACGGGTGGCGAGGCGGATTCTTACGTTTCTTTCTTTCCATGAACTTGCTGATAGGGTCCATCAGGTCCTCATCGTTCTTCATTTTGTCCGAGGGTTTCACCACCGTCTCTCCGTCCTCCAAGTCTTCTTCGTCGTTAAACCACATCTCCTCCTCCTCCTCTAACGTCCGTGCGTCCCGTCGGAAACGGTGGTTCCGCAGAATCGATCGCATGCTGCTAAAACAAAATAAAGCCTTGGTTGCTACACGGAAACCTCCTGAGGTCCGGAGAGTTGTTCAGAACGCGTTACGCTTCTTCTTCTGCATCAGTTACCAGTTAATACAATGAAAGAAAACACACTCAATCATCACACGTAAGGGACTGGATCAACCCGGTTATGATGGTGCAAGGGGTATGATTAATAAAGTGTGTATCAGAAAGAATTTGGGAGTAAACCACAATATATTCCTATATGGGATCTGATTTAATAACATATAATTATTAGTAGAGAATCTATTATTGAGGCTTTTTACTTAGAAACAAGACCAATGAGATTTTATATTCATTTCACCATTTTGACGGACTCCTCATTTCTTATCTGTGTTCTCGTCTCCGTTGTTAATTCTTTGCATCCTTAAATCAGTTGAACGTTAAAAGGATCCAAAGAAATAAAATCAAGTTATCGATATTATAATGAATTACATATCGTCGTTTCGTTCTGTACATCGCGTCGCATTAGTCGCGTCTTTATACATACGGTGAATGCATCAGATCGCTGGCAGATACACAGATGAAGAACCACTTATTACAAACCACTTATTAACCAAGCACGAGGTCGGTATAGAGTAATCTCAGCCAGAGCTGAAGAGGTCTGTGCACAAATACCAACGGACAAGTTGTTGGTGAGCTATGTACCAGCCCTGAAGGAATTTATTACCCGTGCATTGAATAAACAGATTGCACATACGGCCACTGCCATATAAATATCCTTACTGCATGTTTATATAACCCTAAAGGGTCAAGTTTATAATTGGTCGGGGTTTTTTTTTTTGACTACTTTTGATTGTACTTTTATATTTCGCCTTACAGAACAGTTTATCTTGCTTTGTTTGGGGTCATTTATTTTCAGCACAACCTCACCTGTGTGACCTTACAGTTACTCTTTTATTATGACATACTGTATTAACTCATGGGACCTAAAATAACACAAAAAACAAAAAAATCCAAGTAGGAAAAAAGGGTTTTTTTCACTGTGAAAAACACAAACATGTTTAACTTACCATTTTTATAACTTTAAATGCAAATATAAATTGTAAATTTAAAAAATTATTTCCAGGGTCTGTTACTCCTCCTGTTGTCCACTTGATGGCAGCGTTTACCTGCAGACTGCCTTGAGGGTTTTTTTAATGACATCACACCTTGTAATCTGCCATCGCAGGAAGTTAAATTAAAAGAATAAAATTATTAATCATAACTCTGATTTTACTTGGCCTATCAACACCATTTAAAACCTGGTATGTATTTTGAAGTCTGCACTTCTGACACAAGTTGAAACCGAGACTCAGGCAGGACCGCATTTTCCTGCTACCTCATCTTAAATCTGCTGCGTGATTTGGACGCGCCGGAGTGTGCACTGACTCCTATGGGATAACACTTAAAGTGGTCATGATGAACGTGTTCTCCACACACACACACTAAAACGGCGACTCGCACTTACACATACACTTTGTTCTAACAGAACGGGCTCAGACTGACCTGTCGAGTTTGGGATTGTCCTGCCTTTCTCTCTGCTGCTCATAGCGAAGTTTGAGGCCATTAAATGTCTGGACGTAGTTAACGTCCTCCAGCGCCTTCCAGTAGTTCTCCATGATATGAGCCGTCAGGGACTTCACATCCTCCTACAAACAGTACATTCAGGTGAGGGCAAGTAAACTCAACACTAATAATGAACCCTGTTCTCTATAAGACACATCCAGACAAAAAAAATTACAATCACATCAGATCATATTACGAGGACATGAACGGACATAAGGGATCTCCAGGTGACGACATGCGGAAAATCCTGTCCGCTGAACGGCGTGTACTCACCACGCGCACATATTCGAACATCTCTATGATGGCGGAGTTGATGAGGTTGTATCGGGAACCATTATTGAGGAATGCTTTGACCACTGGCTCAAACAGGAAGTTCCTCATGATATAGCGGTTGTAGAACTCGTCCTTCAGGCCGACAATTTTCCTCATGAAACGCAAGGAACCTAGACAGCAGAAAGGACACGAGAATGAATGATGCACAGGTTAACTGTACTAATCCATCTCCATCCACCAAATTAAAATCATCAGCATACTGTCAAAGTAACATCTGTCAATCGAAGCTTTCAATTTACCAGTCCGTCTACATTCCTACCACCATCGCCTATCGTCATGAGGTTTGTGTAGTGACCGAAAAAACCCGTTCTTCCCGTGCTCGTATGGGTTTCCTTCAGGTACTCCGGTTTCCTCCCACAGTCCAAAAGACATGCACATTAGTCTAACTGGTTGTGCCAAATTGCCCCTAGATGTGAGTGTGTGTGTGTGAATGGCTGTACGTGTGTTGGCCCTGTGATGGTCTGGTAAAGAGATCAGGGTGTACCCCGCCTTCACTCAGTGTCGGTTGAGATAGGCTCCAGCCTCCATGCGACCCTGGTAGGATTAAGCAGTTTGGCAAATGAGTGACTTGGTATTAATAAAGCGAAACACGGAACTGGTGGTGCTTTTTTTTCCGCTGAGTAAATTTATGCAACAGCGCCTCCTGGAGGACACGGCCAATTTTCATGCGATCATAAATAATTCACCTTACACAAGCGGACAGAAGCATAAACTGGCCTTTAGCCTGCAAATTCTTGATACACACCCAAGCCCGGCCAGTTTGGGTATGGAACCAGCAACCTTTCAGTCCCAAACGCGCCTACTCTAACCATTAGGCCATGAATGCCCTCGTTTAAATAAGTAAGTAAGTAAGTAAGTAAATAAATAAACACTCTCCGACTTCTACTTACAGAGAGCTAGAAAGGCATGCTGGGATGCGGTGAGAACCAACACTCTGCGTAGGATGTCTTTATTGATAATATAGTTCTTTATGTGATATGTGTGATGTTCCACACAGAAGGTGAGCAGCTCCACAATCAGCGCCAACAACTGGCATGTTTGGAAATCGTCTGTGGGGGGGGGGCACAGAAGATGAAAGATGAGACGTGTTGGTTTTAACGATGGTTTTAACACTGGAGAGTTAGGGAAATTTTATATCACACACACACACACTTTCTCTCTCTCACCTTTGCTGGGCTTCTCCTCAGTGGTATTGGCGAGTAATGGAGCAGAGAGCACATGCATACAATGCTTATAGAAGAAACTTAAGAACTCCGTCTTTTCTGTTTTCTGCAGAGGGGTAAAACAACATGCATCTGATTACAACCACAATAACACCTAAAGGGAATGTGTGCCTGAATCCTACCAGCACATAAAAATCTATTACATTCCTGCTTATGTTCATCTGCTGCTGCTTCAGGTCACGAATAAAACAGAATTTATGCGGCAAGTGAGACGGAGGCGTGAGCGAAATGTAAGGGAATGAACGCATTTGCCAATTTACGGTCTCTGCTTTAAAAAAAAAAAACACACAAAACAAAACATGATATTCAAGCTTTAACAACCCAAAAGTGGGCTCAAGATCTAAAAAACTGCTGTAATCACCAAAGTGAGAGTTCCGCCATGAAGCAGCAGGTCCAGAAGACATGACTGTGTCGATATCTTTGAAGACGTAGATGGGGTACGTGTGCGATTTGTGTGAGCTGTGATGCACTGGTGAGCTCGAGGGTGTACCCCACCTATACCCACTCCTGACATGTTTTTGCTAGCGCTTAAAATCGAAATTGGTCTAAACTACTGCACTGATTCCCATGAAAAGCTGAATTTTGAACAGAAGAGTTTGATTTATTTTAAGCTAGTTTTTCCATAATAGGCTAAAAAGGCTCACATTCGCGGTTGCCAGCATGTTTTCAGGGTCCACCAGAGTCCTCAGTAGGCCCATTAGCTGCACAGCTCCCCCGAGCTCAGGGTCCGTATCGCAGATCATGTGCTCAATGATCAGATTTATCAACAAGATATCCTGGAAAAATAAAAAATAAATAAATAAAAAACAGGCAAGACACAGGCGAGTAAGGACTCACTCCTCCTAAAAATAATTTACTTCTTTACTGGAGATATCAGTTTAAGATCTACATTTATATAAGAAACAAATTCAATGACCAGTGGCTACTGATCTTACATCCAAAACAAATCCACTAAAGAATTAATAAACCTATTCAAACAATTAGACTGGTTTTAATGGGATGATGTTCTCCCATTACAAACCCAGGACATTTACTGGCACATTACCCTTCATTTCCTTTAAACTTTATACGTTTATATAATTCTAACCAGGACGCACGTTTACATTCGTCGACGCCCAATTAATTCTTGCAAGAAGTGAGTATAAAATGTCGAGTAGGGGACGATTCATTACAGAAGCTCACTTCAGCTTTATATTTAAAATGGTTACAAATTTCGCTGTAGCTATGCACCCCGCCTCCACACTCACACGGGTCAAATGAGCCTCAGCGCACCACCCCGACGTGGATTGTTTTCCTTCATCAGCACGCTTCACTGAGGTTGGTGTGGGATTTTTACCCCGATTTAGTCATGGCAGCTGTCCCATATTACCAACAAGACAGGGCAAACGCCATTATGTGCCTTCAATATAAAACCAATTGGGGGGGTGTCACACGCTCAGAGGAAAGCACCACCTTTCTATTCAGCCAGACACAATTGGGCATCAGCACCGGCTCAGCCACTGAATCATATTTTACATTTTGGGTTGTTTGGTGTGTGTGTGTGTGTGTGAGACTCACATCATCATTCTGCTGGGACTCTTGCATAACAAACTCGCGCACCATAGACGGATTATACTCCACCAGGTAAGAGAAGATATCCGTGGCCGCACCTCGCACTTGCACGTCGTCCATCCCCTGGTAATCAAAAGCCAAAACGTAAACTCTGATTACGGACACATTCTTTGGCTGAGTTACATCTCAACCCCTAAAACAAGCACTTTTATAACGGAGAACTTTCTTTCTTTCCCTTTTTTAAGTTGTTAGAACTGTCAGAGGAACACCTCTTTTTGTGCATGCCCACACTGCAGGAACTAAGAATGCTTACTGTTCTTATAAACTCTGTTTCGAGGCACATTTTAAAGTTCCTATTTGACGGTAGGTACTCTCTCTGCACAAGAGGACCCATGAGGGACACGAGTGTATGGCGATTGGACGAACACAGAAGTATAAACAGGCTATGATTTTATTTTTCCCTAAACTGTGTTAAAGTAGTTCATTTTATTCTACTTTAATTTTATACCAAGAAACGTTATGTTTAATTTTATTCATATATTTACACTATTAGTCTGCACAGCACGCTAGCAGTGTATACACCAGCTCGTAACATTAACATAAAACACACACGATAATGAAAACACTGTGTGGTGCGTCAAAGTAAAACAAAAATCATCATTAAAATAAATGTGTGCGTTCATGAGATGTCCTTGTCATGATAAATAAATATATTTTAAGCAACCACGAATTCACTAAAACAAAAAAAATACTATCAGTGCTTAAACACTTCCTCTCCCCGATGCTACGGCATGTTTCTATAGAAACATGAGCAAACAGAGCGCATGAAAGTGGAGGCTTATAGATTCAAACGCTGCTTGTCTGCTGTTTTTATAGCAACACATTCCCACTGCTGGATGAGATGCACATTGATAGGAAAGTAAATATCATGTTAGTGAGGTCACCATATGCAACCACTAGCATTCTACTAACAGCGCAAATGCTAACAGGAAAAACCCTGAAGGCATGTATTTCTCAGGAGAGCTCCACAGGGGTTAATTCCTCTTAAGGAGTTCCTCAAAAGTGCCGCATGACACCATCATTTGTGAGTATACACAAAAAAAAAAAATACTAAAAAGAACCCTGAAACTTTCCGCCAGTATATAGTAAAATATGAATATGAGAACGTTAGATCCTTATAACTCTAATTTAAGTATCATTCTCGGGATCTAGTCTCACCAGTATAACTTCCAACGCTTGCAGAATCCCCATGTTGGAAAGCGTCTTAAAGAACGCGTCTCTGTTCTGTGGCTGTAGAGTCTGCGAGAAGGCGCAAAACTCCTTCAGAAAATTTACCTATAAAACAAAACAGTGGCGGGTCAGAGAGAACAACATGCCAAAATGTACTGTACATCAGCGAAGAGCTCGGCATTACCAGTTCTTGCCGTTTGTCATCATCGGTGGCTTCATCTGTTAGTTGTGCAAAGAGCTCGGTTAGAAACTTCTCATCGTCCTGCAGGAAAAACATAAAAACAAAACAAAAACATAAAAAATAATAATAATAATAAACAGAAGAATGAAGTAGAGAGTAATCGGGCCAGTGGGTTAATCCTGTGCTCGACCTGGGTATCGTGTCACAAAGTTATCTGAGGTCCAGGGCTATGATAAAATGACATACGGGATCGAATCAGAACAAGCAAGAGCTCCAAGATTACAGGAAATCTTTAAGGGCTGGCGTTTCAGAGCCGTCCCAGTTCATGGTTAGCTGTGCATGACGTTTGAACTGAAGCTGACTTCTGACTACTTCTGTTCGAGCGGGAATTACGGGTTTTATACAGCATCATTATACAAACATATTTCACTCGTCTGATCCAAATCTTGACCCAGGACTTTAACCACATTTAAACTTGCTTAAAAAAATGGAGTTCCGGATTAATCTGGGAGCTTAAAACCGGAATTCCGGATTAATCCGGAATATTATCACCCCTGTCAGGTTATACGTGGTGAGACAGGACTTTATTTGGAAACCCATTTTGCCAAGCAGGTATGATTAACGATGTTCTGTGAGCAAACGCTAAATAATAATAAACATAATGTACTGTATAACAAACAGGAACGGTGTTGTGCTGGAATGAACGAACAAGAGGCTATTATTAACGGTGTGTGTACATTTGGTAATTCTATTTTCCTGTTTCTTTTGTGTCCATCATGAATAGAACAAACTGCAAACAAAATAAAAAGAAAACTTTTTTCGGGAGCCTGTGGTTGTCACTGACGGATGTGGATGATGAGGATTAGTGTGATTTCATGAGCAGTGCAAGCAATTTTCAAGCCACACAAGCGAGACATATTTAATGTGTTTAGCACACGTGCATAACGTCACAGCCCCATGCATGCACGCACGTAACATCATAGCCAAGCGCATGCATACGTCGTCACAGCCACACACACATATGCAATAACGCCTAAAGTTTCACATCGTTAGTGTGTAAGTTTTACACTGTGACTAATCATGCAATACAAGTAAACCACCGCGAACACTTTTGGAACAAACCTAACGACACATAAATGTTAACAACATCACCAAGCTAAACACAGACAGTTTACAAAGATACGAAGGGACAAGTGGAGAGCTTACATGTTCACTGCACTATAAAAAGCTTTTGGAGATACGAGCAGACAGTGGGGCAACTACTAAAATCAAACTTGGAGTTGGTTCAGAGAAGGTTTAGATTCCAGGTGAGTTGCATAACCTACTGTTATTATATAATAATAATAATTATTAATGTTATTATTACTATTATTATTATTGATAAAGTGCAATAATTTTTTCAATCACGACATTAATGAAAAATGCATTTAAGAGAAGTTTTATGTTTGTACATGCTGTGGATTATAGCTATTCAAAAGAAAATTGGAATCGGCGGGTCACACTTATTGAAAAATCAGAAATCAGCCAGGAAAACTGTAATCGAGGCTTCTATACATGATACACATCAATATTGTTTTATCACCCATGTCTAATATAAAGCCCATGCTTCATGTATAAACCCGAGTGAATGGAAACAGTTACTGCATCTATGATAAAATTAGTCACATATAAATATACAAAAAATAATAATAATAATTGTAATAATTACATTAATATTAATAATAATAATAGTAATGACATCAATAATAATATTAATAATAATAATAATAATAACATTAATAGTAATAATAAAAATAATAATAATAATAGTAATAATAACAGTAATAATGACATTAATATTAATAATAATTATAATTATAATAATAGTAATGACATTATTAATAATAATAATAACAATAGTAATAATGACATTAATATTAATAATAACTATTATAATAATAATAATAGTAATGACATTAATAGTAATAAAAATAATAATAGTAGACAATAATAATAATAATAATAATTATAATAATAATAATAATAAGGTACAAAACTATTCAAGGACAAATACTCCACTTAGTCAGTCAGGTGTTTTATAAACCACTATCTTTCGGTTATTAAATTATTGCTGTTAAATAAAACCTTTCTTTCATTTCACACACATCTGTTTTTTCTTAATATCAAAGACCTAATCAGTCTTATTTAAATCATGAATGTGTTTTTATAATATTTTATTATTTTAACACCAATAAACCAAGTTTACTGCAGGAGATCATTCATTTTTAGGAACCAAAAACCATAAAGTTATTTACAGAAATGCTGACAGAGCGAAGCTTCCATAACTTTCTTTAAATTTCCGTAAAATGACAAAGAAACTGAGGTGGAATCGTTTTTGTCTAATTGAGATTCACTTTTTACAGCAAATAAAAGGAGTGTGAGGGAACTTCCTGGGTTTCCATGGGAACCACCCCCCTTCCATTACACAGTACAACTCCTCTACAGGAGCCTGCTTAAAAAGATAAATAAATAAATAAATTCTTTTTCTTTCTTTCTTTTTTTTTTTTTTTTTTAAATCGGTATACAGGCGTAAGTTTATTACTCTCTGAAAAACCCAAACAGTTTTTTTCCCCCTAATTCTCTGGACAAGTCCACACACAGAACATGCTATAACACCTATTAGCTAAATTGTTTGCTAAATCTGGATCAGTTGTACGAAGATCCTTACGCTCGCTCTTTCTACCTGCATCCAGCTAATCTGAATACTAATTAGTCTGTCGCAGCTTTCAGCAGTCTGTTATTTCCATAACACTTCTTTGTTGTTATCTCTAACAGATTGCAATCCTGTGCTGAATTATTGATTTCTTTAATAAGCAGACATGTAATGAGAGAAATAAAACACAGCAATCTGAACATTATCGTGAAATAAACACCTTTATCATGTAAACATCCCTCCATCGCATATCTGGGTCCGGATCACTGTGTCTGGGTTTATTTCCCGAGAAAGCCTCGATCGCTGTGTATTATCCCTCATTTAAAGGGAAACTAAAGCCAAACTTAATTAAACCTTCCATACGTTGAAGACGTCTTTGCACATCAAGACACCCTATTCTCATTACGATCACAATGTTATTCGTAAAGAAAAAATAAACCAGTAATAAGTCTGCACATAAGAGGTGCCACTGTCCTGTAATAAATATATATACTTTTTAAAAATATTATATTTTATAGGCTCAAGTATACACATATTTACACCTAACAAAGTTAAAAAGGGATTCACGAAGTCAGAATTACCTATTTAAAGCAAAACATTTAATCTGTGTAAATAAAAATTTTTGGAAATTCTGCTTCAAACACTAGATTCTGCAACTCCATCCACTCACCGCGTTCACAGAAAACTGTGGACTCTATCTAGGATACGGTTGGTTCAACATGCTGCTTGGAATAAACCCTGATAAAAACCAAAAGGAAGAATTTCTTCTCTGGCGCACCTAATGGACTGACAATTTACTTCCCAGTTGGTTTGTGTGATATGAACTTTTCCCTGAGAAATACCATGCTAAAAGATCGCACAGAAACCAAGAAGAGGAACACAAACATCTCCAGGGGAAAAAAATATATTTATATTTATATTTATATATAAATAATAATAATAAAATATTCTCAATTTACTGTGAGAAAGCGAGTGTGTAAGAGACTGGGGAGTGGTGGAGGGCTTGTGGGATGTGTGTGTTAATATCAGAAAATTCAAAACACCTGCGCAGATTTTTCCAGCTTCACACATTGAATCTGTTCATCTTTAATTTAATAGGGGAGAAAACGGCTGCTCTGTTTTGAGTATATTTGAGTGATAACTCATACTACTGTATTACTGCATAACGGAGCTCTTAAATCACTGGGGTGTGTGTGTGAGAGAGAGAGAGAGAGAGAGAGAGAGAGAGAGAGAGAGAGAGAGAGAGAGAGAGAGAGCGTGTGTATGCTGTCGAGACCCACCTGGAGCATCCCAACAATCTCCACCTTGTTAAAGAAGATGAATGAGTGCAGAGTGGAGAGCATGTTCTCCTCGAACACAGAGGGTGTAGGCAGCACCATGTCCTGGATGTACTGCACACGGTAGGTCTGGTGGATCTTCTGGCGCAGTTCAGGGTCTGTGATGGGAATAACCTCCTTGAAGCGAGCTGTGGTGGTGAGGAACTCGCGGTGACGGCGCGGCTGCGGCAGGGCCGGATCGAACTCCAGGCATCCGATCACGTCCATGATACACTCGTCGGAGAACATGACCTCGAAGAGGGCCGTGCGGTTCAGCAGGAAGATTCCCTTGACGATGTCGTACAGGTGGTGCAGGCCTTCACGGTTTTCCAAGTCCTCGCACACGCGAAACAGCTCCAGCAGTTTGCGGATGTAACCCTCGTTCTCCAGCGCCAGCGCCAGCTTCTCGCGCCGCAGCGGGGACGGCAGCGAAGACGCCACCAGCTCGGCCACCTCCTCCAAGCGGGGGAGCTCGCACGGCGGCAATTCCAGACCAGGGGACGACATGTCCTCGAAACGCTCCTCCTCTGACTCATCGATCAGCTCCTGGGTGATGTCCACCGATGGGTCCTTACCCTGAACCTGCAGAAAGAACATCACGAACAAGCAACATAACTAAAGATGCATGACATAAATGACATGTTCAGTTTATTAACGTTCAATGTTCAACAGATAAAAGCTGTTTTAAAGGCATTAACAAACACTAGCGATGTATTTTATAAGATCTGACATGTTTTATATGATCACCTGGCATATCTTCTCCCAGATCTCATCACAACCGGCCTTCTCCTGAAAACTGAGGGCCAGGTCATAGTTTTCAGCTTCAGACCAAACAATCAATGTGTCCTAAAATATAAATAAATAAAATGTTTAAAAAAAAAAAAAAAAAAAAGGTTACACAAAGATCAAACTAAACTAAAACTCTCCACTCTGGCTCTTCACCTAGCACACCAGACAGGAAGTTGGACCTCATTATGACCTGGAGTTCCAGTCTGTACAATGTTTGCATACTGGGGCACCCCCCTGCCTTGTGTGAGTAATTTGCATGCCCCCCCAAGTATTATTTTTGTCATGAGCACTATCACACAGAACAAGAATAATATGCAGTGAATAAGCAATAGTGATTTTACAGAACAAGGATGATCTTTTTTTTTTTTTTAGCATTTACATCACGAATAAAAGCATCAACCAATTACATTGTGTGGAGATGATGTCATCAGTTGACTGGTTCTTGCCACCTCATATAGGAATGACTGGCAAAACAGGTGAAAATTAATGCACACCGTAATGAATTTATCCTCCCCTGGTTCTCATGTGCATGCAGGCATGTGTGTCTCAGCTTTAGCTCTTCAAATAAATTATGAAACCCTTCTTATCGCCTTCTCAGGTGTACCCAACATATCCGTTTCTTGAGAGCACGTCTGTAATTATTAAGCCTTCATCCCTACTACACGACTTCATCGTTCACGCAGGACACTTCTGAGCATCGCGGCGTGAAACGAGCACGAAACAGACTGTGAAAGCATCTGACTCAGTGTGCGTATTCTCTTCTCACACATAAATTTCCTTTAGAGTGGTCTTCATATGCGCTGTTGGCGGTCGAGACAAAAAACAAAACAAAACTGTTTTTTTACATATAAAAGCTGATCGACTAAGATGAGATTCAGAGGTGTAATACTGAAAAAAATTAAGATCTGGGTATTTGGGCCAGAAAACAAACAGAAGCAGAGTATAAAAATCACAACACAGTTTATTTTGATATTTATTATGATTTTTTAAATCAATTTAGCATAGGCCAAGCTGCTATGCATGACTTACAATAATCACATAAGTAAACAAATTTCTCCCTTTGCTGAGTATTTACAAATATGTTTTGTACGGAGTTCCACTTCCGGCACATGAGGGAAAAAAAAGTTGGCTTCCAAGTTGTATTTATGAGATAGCTGAGTCAAAATTATGAGATAGCTAGGTCATAAAATTAGAGGCTATTAAGTCATAATTATACGATTGTTAGGTCATAAACAAGAGAGGCTACCAAGTCATAATCATTAGGTGCTATGTCACAGTTATGACTTACTACCTAAAAATTGGGCGACACAGAGTCCGCCTCACAGCAAGAAGGTCCTCGGTCCGATTTCCAAGCTCAGGTGTTTCTGTGTGCCTGCACGGGTTTCCTCCCACAGTCCAAAGACATGCATGTTAAGCTAACCGGCTGATCCAAACCGAACCTTTGGTGTAAGTGTGAACAGTTGTATGTGTGCCAGCCCTGCGATGGTCTGACGAGTTATTCAGGGTGCAGCATACCCTGCCTTCGCCGCCGCGGCGTCGGCTCAGATAGACTCCGGCCTCCCCGCCGACCTTAGTATGATAAATAAATACATTTCCGTAAAGGTGTGAGTGACTAACTAATAATGACGTACAAGCTGACCTTTCTCTTCAGAAGAAACGTCCTTCCATTAATATGAGCCCAGTCTTTGTTTTGTTGGTTTAATTTTGTGCAGTGAAACCAAACAGAGGATCAGTTTCACCCAACGACAGACTAAATGATGTGAAAGCACTTGTGCTACACACACACACACACACACACACACACAGTCTTGTTTCCATAACTTGTGGGGACAATACATAGACTTGCATTAATT
>JAQMYF010000022.1:8783022-8805381 GCA_030014195.1 Neosilurus mollespiculum
CTTAAAACATCTTCACCTTAAAATGTAATGATTTGCGTCATGGGGACTTGTGGTTTGTCCCCATAAGGAAGCCAAGTATGGAAGCCCATAATGTGACTGTGTAAACAGATTTAGGTCCCCACACTGTGATGAATAGCTAGACCACACACACACACACACACACACACACACGACCAAATCAAGCTCAGACTCACCTGCTGTTTCTGATATGCTGTATTAGGGTTGATTTTGGACTCCAGCAACAGAGACCCTGTAAAGAAATAAAGGTCCAATGCGTGACACTGACAGGGGAACATATCTACCCAGTGATCCGGAAGAGTGCCGTATGGACCTACCGTCGCTCTCCGCCCGCACCAGCAGAGACATGCCTTTGAATCTCTCCACATACCCGGAGGATACATGTCCTGTTCCCCGGTCATCCCACTGCCGGTCTTCATTCAAAGTGTAGACCTTCACTCGTCGCCGAGTGTCAGTCATTCTTGCGAGTCGACTCTTTAGGTTCGAAGGTCTGTTTTGGGCTTCGACACACAACTCAGAACTAATCCCAGAACCGGATTCTTTTTGTTTTTCTTACACTCCGTCTAACCCGGACATTTATTTACACGCTACTTCACCTGTTGTCACGCTAATGACGTGCAGCTCGAGCGCTAGCTAACTGTTCACTGACACTTAGCATCGTCACCCGAACGCGGATAACTTTAAAGTCTGTGTAGGCGTGTAAGCAAAAATCGGCAATGGAAAAATATATACTGTATATACATGTGTGGATAAATATTTTCTTGGACGCCCTCTCTCTTTCTCTCTCACACACTCAAGAAAGCTACGACCAAACACTAGTCAGCTAAGCTAACTAGCTAGCCGTCCTAGCGAGTCGGCTAGCAGGCTATCTGCTATACGCGTTCAACATTCTGACACAAATTTACATCAAAGCGGGTGTCGAAAAATACTCCAATGTGCCACCGATACCTCAACGACCCATTATAAACACGGCGTGCTTATGAAATGCTGAAAGAGCCACACACCGAGCCGTGTTTTCATGATAAGCGAGCCTAGCAGTAAAGCTATATTTTGTCCAAGTGTTCCGCCATGTTCTGGCTCCGGGCCGTTGAAGGACCAACCTCTCCTCACACAAACACGGACATTACAACACTTAACTGGTCGAATGGGTCAACTCGTCCGACTTTCCGGTACTATAAACGTGTAACATGAGCGTTGGACACCACTAAATAGCGACGTCTATGAGGAGAGCAACGATTAGCCCGACTGTAAGTATTCGGCCATCTTGGGTCCCCTCAGAAAGCAGGTACAGGGTTTCCCTCCCCGACAGCGCAGGGGCGGCCCGCCAGAATTTAAAGATACAGTACACCAAATAACAAGAGGGTGATAAAAACCCGCCAACAAAAGAAAACAAAGAAGGAGAAAAAAGAAAAAGGTGGAGGGTGAGGTACAAAGAATAAAATCATGGTATTCTAATGAAATAAACCGTTTTGCTTTGCATTAGTGTACCGGAAAAAGATACTGTGTTCTGAGGCACATCAGGAAAAAATTTTTTTTTTTAAATTAACCACACAATTCATTTCAATCAAATTGTTTATTATACCAAATAAACAAAAGAAAAACAAAAGCTGATCAAAGTCAATCACCTAACAGTTACCACCATAAAAAAAAAACTGGATGATACTATTACTACTACTACTACTAATAAGATAACACAATCCCACAAAACAAAACCGAACCGAACCCAGGGACGAAAAAAAAAAAATTCCTTTAATTATGAAGCTCATAGTATTGTGGATTAAATCAGAAACACATAAGACGCATGGAACTATACACGTTACATCTGAACATCTTTAATGGTGGAGATAAAATCTGTGCAGCCCACAAGAACGTTTCCTTCAGTCTATTTCCCCGCTTGTTGGGCCTGACGTCTCAGCAGAACGTAGATCTTCTCTTTGATCCAGTCTTTGTTGTACGGCTGGTAAGTCTGTGTGTCGGCTCGGTACCTGAACAAAGACACGACATAGACATTCACAACCTTTCACGTGTATATAGAATATGCTCCCGTATTAAGTAATCGACCCAGTATTATAATTGTTTAATCCAAAGCGCTGACCAGAACTTAAAAATCACAGGTATATGGCCCCTTCCAAAAGTACTGGAACAGCAAGGCCAACTGTAGATATTTGCAAACCCCACACAGAAACACTCTCGCCCATCTTGGGACCTAAATCCAGGACCTGCGGATGTGCCTCACCACCACCTTGCTGCCCTAAACTGATTGTTATACAATAGATAAATAATAGCCCCGCGTCTAGAACCCTGGGTCTTGCCTGTGAGAGATTTGTTGTTTAGAAAAGATTAACCAACATGAAGACCAGAAAGTTCCTACAGCTTTAAGCAAGTAGAGTTATAGACGCCAGTTGGAATTAAAACATATATAATAAACTTAATCTCTTTGCGAACACGAGGACCGTGTGTCTGCTCTGAGCATCCTAGCTGGAAAACAGAAGTCTTCTGTGCATTTCCCGACGACGCCATACACAAGCTGATTTCCATGTTTATTTGTATCACCAGTCTGGTTAGTTTATTTATCCGTTGAACGAGTTGATGTTCCGTGCTCCCGTGATTTGTTTGGTGTATTGCTCAGTGAAGGCTTGCCTACCTACGTGAGTTCCACTGTGTTTTTTATTCTGTGCGAGTCTGGGCGGTGGTGTATGAGCTAGTGTTGGGAATCAGCGGCATACAGCTCGCTTGAGTTACAGATGGTTGGGTCGAACGAGTAGTCAAACTGACTCAAGTAATTTACTTATAATTTAAGAGGGATTGTGTTGTAAACAGAAATACGAACACTCCCGTGAATGTCGCACACACTAAGCACAGCAGACACGAAATGCTGGCAAGTAGACACTGAGAACTGCAACGGAGTCACAGAAAAGTATGTTTTTGTTTTGTTCTGATGAAAAAAAATGCAAAAAAAAAAAAATGTAAAAATGAATGTTTTAAAAAGTAGTGACTCAAGCCACAATATTTGGCTCGATGTATTTGGAAATGGCTCTTATTGCTAAATTGCTTAAGCTTTGTACACTCAGTTTAAGTAAAAGTCACCTTCATCACAACTTATCAACTTCAACATTTTATAAAGGTAAAACTTTTGCAGATTGATGGTTGTCCAGCGGACAATTGTGCTATGAATATCTGGTTGTTCGCCATGGATATCGGTTGTCGTGGAAACCCACTTATTTCAAGCACTGTATACCAAGTGGATTTTATTACAATCACCGGCGACCCAACACCGGAGCAAGCAGATGACTGACGAAAAAGGGAATAAGTCTGAAACGAGACACTCAACAGGGATGTAGCCATGTGATCAGGCGTCCACACAATTTTGGCCATATACTGAACTTAAACAACAGAAATCAAAACTCTGATACATTTTCCTTACTTGAAAACTGGGCGCACACACACTTACACTAAACAGCTGAGGTCAGCCAGGTCATCAATGAAATCGAACAGCTGGCTGATGTCGTACGTGATGGACGGGCTGTTGGGGTTCATTCTTTTCAGATGCTCCTCATACATCTTACACACCCCTAGAAAATTGGACAGGAAGTTTTATTGTTTTTTTTTGTTTGTTTTTTTACAAAACTGCACCTAGCAACGTGATCACTCATGCATGTAAACTGTTTACCCTCCATGCACTCATTGACAGATTCATAATCGGCATACGTTCTTCCTTCTGGTCTTTTGGTTGGCTGAACCAGCAGAATTGTGTGAGACTGAAACACAAAAAAGGTACAATCATCAGAAGCAGAATCGTGTAAAGCATTGGTCACCAAACCTGTTTCTGGAGATCTACCTTCCTGCAGGTTTCACCTCAAATCCAAATATATCTAACACACCACTCTCAAATGAACGAGAACATCTTACGGAAGTGTTTAGATGGTCAGGTTGGAGCTAAACGCCTCAAGGAGGTTGAGATCTAAGAACAGGATCATAAAGTACATATATAGGAATGTTACAATCCGTGTGTTTTCGCTCCCCTTTTCTCCGTGTGCGAGCGTGCTTGAACTAAACTCCACGGCTGTGCGGCTTACCCAAATTTACCATTTTGTGTTTGGCCATCACCACATTTCTCCATGACGACATACCAGTGTAGCCGAGGTGTTTTCTTCACACATACAGTTCATTGCTATTTCCCATTGCTTTAATTTTTTCAAATGATTCTAATATTTGTGTTGCTTTCAACACTTTTCAGATCAACAATCAGAACTTTTAAACGGAATAAAAGATATATAGAACGTCTGTTCATAATTTCATCTTGTGAAATTTGATCAAACTTGAATTTTATCCCGACTTTAGTCCATATGTTCTCGGGTTACGTGGGAATGACACTATACATTAGTTACATCCAGTGCACACCATGGCTCTGTGACAAACGACTCGCACTGATCGCGCTGTCTGTCCCAGAACGCTGCTCAATATCATTATCATTCTTTAAAGAATTCATTTTAATAAACGAATCGATCGATTCCCATTTAATCAGTGCATGTCAATGTCTTATCTTTTGCAGAATGTTCTAATCGATTATAACTAAATATTTTGCAGAAGTCTAGAGAATCTGTAGTGGTTCAGTTGTTAAGGCTCTGAATTACCGATCCAAAGGCTGGGGGTTCAAACCCCAATACCACCAAGCTGCCACTGTTGGGCCCTTGAGCACGGCCCTTAACCCTCATTTGCTCAGATGTATAAAAATGACAAATGTAAAGCACTTTGGACAACAGTGTCTACAAACGCTGTAAATGTATCTTTCACAGCCTTCTAAATACCAGAAGTAGTTTATTTGTCAGAGTTTTCTCTGGTCATTCAAATTAAGACGTGCATATTTTTTCAGGGCATTCTGATCTATTATTGCTGAAATTTTACATCAATGATCATAATTCTAAATAAAGTTATGAGTGTTTTTGTCATCAAATGGGTGGTTCTTGATTTTTATGCTATTTTAAAACAATTTGGGGGGGGGGGGGGCTGTAGGGGTAACAGTAACCATGGTTAAAAATGCCCACAATTCCACAAAAGTTTATTTCATGTTCTATTCTATTTGATAGGATCAATCAAGGGCTGCCTGGACTTCTTTAACACCCCAAAATATTCTAACTAACAAGTTACATTTAAAATCCACTTTTGCTTATAAATATATTTTAAATATTTATGGATATTGTAAATCTAATAAAGGATCGATTTATTAGATTTATACCGTGTATAAAAGTCATTATTTCACACCGGAAGTGCGTGTAGGAAGTGAGTAAGAAGCCATTTGGGACTCGGGCTGTTTGTTAGCTAGCACGACAGCTAATGTAGAATGGTTAGCAACTTAGCTGGGATAAAGAACTAACCCATAATTCTCTCTATTAACCTCCTTGAACACAATTTAAAGGATTCTACCAATCATGTTAACCGCGTTCATCTTTATTTCGAGTACGTTAAACGAGCTGTTTGTGGATTCGTGACGATCAAGCCACGATGCTAACAGAATAGCTTAGCTAATGTGCACAGACAGAACAAAAGCCGAGTTCATAAGCAACTAATAAGACATATAACCAATACACACGATTTATTATCAAGATGAAACTGTAATGCAGGTGGGGTACGTACCATGATTGAACCAAAAAGTAACGAAGACAAGTCAGAGTGTCGTTAACGATTGCAGCTCTTTTCTACAACAGCTGCAAAGACATGAACAAAACAAAAGTCCTCTTCCGGCGACAATGAGTTGTCAGTTGTTTTCAAAATAAAAGTCATGAACAAAAAAAGATGATTTAAAAAAAAGAGAGAGAGAGATTGTAACCACTCACTCATTTGTTAAACTGCTTGATCACACTAGGGTGGTGGTGGTGGTGAGGTTGGGGTCTATCTCAGCCGACATTAGGTGAAGGCAGGGTACATCTTATACAGCTGGCCAGACCATCCCAGGGCCAACACACACAACCATTCACTCTCACACCTGGGGGCAATTTGAAAAAGCCAATTAGCCTACTGTGCCTACCTTTGGACTGTGGGAGGACACCGGAGTATCCGAACCAGAGTATACCCACGCAAGCACAGGGAGAACATGCAAACTCCATACAGAAACACCGAAACCTCGAACCCAGCACACTCTTGCTGTGAGGTGGACATGCTAACCACTACGTCACTGTGGCACTCGAGATCGTTACCACTACTAAGTATTTAACAATTGCCTACATTATTTTCCTCGAAGAAGATCTCACCACCAAAGATAGACGGGGTTAGTCTTTAATAACTACGGTTCCATGGATGCTGCTGAATGGACATTATGTCTCAGGAACTATTCATCATTATCCACTATGATGGTTAATTATTCTGAATGGATATATCAAATAAATAAATCAAAATGGCTGACAAACACTCATGGTTTGTCATGGTCACTTGGAGCAGGTGACATCTGGATGCAAGCTTTTTTTAATAGAAATAAACCACAATAACCTTGTTTAAGTTTGCTTTTCTTGTGTTTTCATGTAGAATGTACTAAAATGTTGAATGAAGAGCATAAGTGCCTACACAGCAGTCCTCACCTGCTTCTGTCCTGGTTATAACATGTAAAAATAAATAAACAAACAAACAAACGAATGAATAAAAACTATGAAAATCTTGATTTATCCTGCTTTTTATTTTCACAGGTAGTACATACTAAAACAATTATTTTCAGGCTCGGTAGATGTCACTAAACTGAAACAACCACCTCACCTTTTGCAAATAATCAAATTATTGTTTAAACTTCATGGGAATTATGACATCGGCGCAGTGATGCTTCTTGGTACTTCTGACTTCACTGCAGTACTGTACAGCAGGTATCATAGTTAGCACTCACACCTCACAGCAAGAAGGTCCTGGTTTTGAGGCCTGTGGCTGGCAAGAATGTTTCATCTAAGTGTTCCAGTTTCCTCCTACAGTCCAAAGAATTCATTTTTTGTAATAAACTACATATAGCAAACATGTACAGTGCAGTAACTGACTGTGAATGTGCCTGGGCATTGACTTTATTTATTTATTTATTTATTTACTTACTTATTTAATCTGTCATGAAATACAGCAGTAAAGAAATAGACAATTATTATAATGATCTGTTTAAAAACAAACAAACAAACAAACAAACAAACAAACAAACCATGGAGTCCAAAAGGCCTGTGTGTCACTAGAGGGAGACTTTTCCTCGGTTATGCGGATATTGTGCCATGTGCGTAATTGCGCACCGATTCTATGGTTAAACCCGTAGCAGTTATACCGGTGCTGTTGGATCAGATTCTTTTACTCCAATCCAATCGATACGTTTGGGTTTTTAATACTAATGCATGGGAACGGGATGCAACCAAAAACTTGTGTTTTTAAAGCCTTTAAACCTTTGGAATAAAAATAATATAATAAAAATCAGAGATACTATAAAAGATAATTATGTCAAAAACAAATTGGAAACCTGTCCTTTTCTACAAATCCAAAGCTGTAATTCTTTCAATTCTTTCTCTCTCTCCCCTCTTTCACAGTCTACAAACGCTCTACCTCTCTTTACCTTTCATATCAGTCTAAAACCTTTGCCTCTCTCTCTCTCTCTCTCTCTCTCTCTCTCTCTCTTTCTCTCTCTCTGACACTTAGTCCTCTCCACCTTACTCTTGAACACTTCTGCAGGATCTCTGTGCGCCTCAGCACGCGAGCTCGTGATACTGTAACTAGATGACCAAGCCGGCTGTACTTTTTATATAATTTATCATTTTTCTGCTTCCGCCGCAGCTGCCTGATGCGTAAACCCGACGTGGTTTAAACTCGGGCACTTTCTTGCTGTTGCCGTGATGTGGGCAACGCCGAGGAGGACGCGGTCGGAGAGCAGTGAAGACGCGGAGATTGTGGTGAACGTGGGCGGCGCGAGACACGTCCTGTGCGCCAGCGTTCTCGAACGCTACCCAGGCACGCGCCTCGCGCACCTCGCCGACCGTGCCGCGGAGAGCTCGCGCGATCTCTCGCGACTCTGCGACGACTACAGCGCGACGACGCGCGAGTTCTTCTTCGACCGCGACCCGGACGCTTTCAGGTGTATCATCGAGGTGTACCAATATGGTGAGGTGCACATGACCAGGGGCACGTGCCCGGTACGCTTCAGCAAGGAGATGGAGTTCTGGGGAGTGGACATGGACCTGCTCGATGATTGCTGCAAGAGCAACCTAAAGGAGGCAGAGGACGAGCTGTCGGAGATCGCTGAGAAGGTCCGTGCCATTCTGGATGACATGGAGGGAACCCCATCGAGCGGAAAGTGCAGGGCGTTCCTGTGGAGGCTCATGGAGAAACCGGAGTCATCCTGGGCGGCCCGCACCGTTGCCCTTCTCTCCTTTCTCTTCGTGCTCCTGTCATCTGTGGTGATGTGTGTGGGAACTGTGCCTGAGCTGCATGAGCAGGATGATGATGGCAGTCGAGTAGAGAATCCAAGCCTGGAAGCCATAGAGACAGCCTGCATCGTTTGGTTCACGGTGGAGTATGTGCTGCGGTTAGCCGCGGCACCCAGCAAACTACATTTTGCCATTTCCTTTATGAATGTGGTGGACTTTCTTGCTATTGCACCCTTCTACCTGCTCCTGGTGCTGTCATACCTTGGCACTGCTGTGCTACAACTAGCCACTGTGCAGCAGGCGGTGCAGGCGCTCCGTGTATTGCGCGTGGCACGCGTCCTCAAGCTAGCACGCCACTCCTCGGGCCTGCAGACTCTCACCTATGCCCTCAGGAGTAGCTGCAAGGAGCTCGGCCTGTTGCTCATGTACATGGGCATAGGCATATTCCTCTTCTCGGCACTCGGCTACACGTTGGAGCAAAGCCACCCGGAGACCATGTTCACCAGCATCCCACAGTCCTTCTGGTGGGCCATAATTACCATGACCACAGTGGGCTATGGTGATATCTACCCCAAGACCACACTGGGCCGGTGCAACGCCGCCGTCAGCTTCTTGTGTGGTGTCATCGCCATTGCACTGCCTATACATCCCATCATCAACAACTTTGTTGTCTTCTACAGCAAGCAGCGTGTGCTTGAGACTGCAGCTAAACATGAGATTGAGCTTATGGCACTGCGCTCCAAGGAAGGAGAGCCTGTAGATACTGTGGATTTGGAAACCCGAAGGTCGAGTCGATTGACCGGGGAGGTTGATGTGGCGTGGGACTGTACCAATCTTACTACACAAAGTGATGGCCATCTTCCTTTACTTGAGGATGCCGGACAGGAGATGCCATTTCAGGAATGCAAAAAGACTGATGGATAGTGGACGGACTGCGGCATTCGATTTTAAGACAGGAAGATATCGGTACATTTACCAAGCATTCGGACCACAGCGTTCTTTTATAAGCTATCACTGTAATTACTGCTTGCTGATTTCCAAATATAGCAATGATGTTCCACTGAAAATCTTTATCATCCAGGATGAATGTAATATTTGTTAAAAGTATAGGTAGTGCCAAATAGTGTTTAAATCAACCATTTAACTATTACACTCACTAAACTGTTACACAACAGCGTTATTACGATTTATCCTACTCTGTATAAAGAATAAGACTAAGAATAAGAGGCAAAACGTCCTCTTGTCATGTTAAAACTCGTGCATTCGTGCAATCATTTTCAGCTCGCCAGCCGGTCGCAGAGCCAACACACACACAACCATTCACACTCACTCTCACCTAGGGGCAATTTGGAACCGCCAGTCAGCCTACTATGCATGTTTTTGGACTGGGGGAGGAAACCGGAGTACCCGGAGGAAATCCATGCAAGCATGGGGAGAACATTCAAATTGCACACAGCCCTGGAACTGAACCCAGGGTCACAGGGAGGCTGGAGCCTATCTCAACCGACACTGGGCGAAGGTAGGGTACACCATGAACAGCCCGCAGACCAACACACACACACACAACCATTCATACTCATATTCAAACCTGTGGGAAATTTGGAACAGCAATTTAGCCTAATGTGCATATCTTTGGACTGTGGGAGTAAACCGCAGGAAACCCACCCAAGCACGGGGAGAACATGCCAACTCCACAAAGAAATGTCTGAGCCCTGGACTCGAACCCAGGACCTTCTTGCTGTGAGGCAGACGTGCTAACCACTATGGCACTGTGCTGCCCTCGGGGCAATCAAAATATCCAATTAGCCTAATGTGCATGTGTTGGACTGTTGGAGGAATGGGGTACCCAGAGGAAACCCATACAAGCACAGGCAGAACATGTCAGCTCCACATAGAGACGTCCTCACTGAGCACGGAACTTGAATGTAGGTCCTTGTTGCTGTGAGGCGGACATGTTAACCACTACGCCACCGTGCTACCTAAAAATCGTTTTATATATTCTGTATATATCATATAATATTATAGCTATTTTCCAGTTTTTAAGTAAAGTCCTGGGAGGCACAATGGCATAGTGGTTAGTACGTCTGCCTCACAGCGAGAAGATCCTGGGTCCAAGTCCCGAGCTCAGTGAGGGTCTTTCTATGTGGGGTTTGCGTGCTTCTGTGGGTTTCCTCCGGGTACTGTGGTTTCCTCCTACAGTCCAAAGACATGCACGTTAGGCAAACTGGCTGTTCCAAATTGCCCCTAGGTGTGAGTGTGTGTGAATGGTTTAGTGTGTCTTGTCCAGCAATTGATTGGCGAGCTGTTCAGGGTGTACCCTGTCTTCGCCCAGTGTCGGCTAAGATAGGCTCCAGCCTCCCCGCGATCCTGAAAGGATGAAGTGGTTCGGAAATTGAGCAAGTGAGGAAAGGAGTGAATGAGCTCCTGGGTCTGAGTCTTCAGCTCAGTCGTTTCTGTGTGCAGTTTGCATGTTCTCTGTGTGATTGCATGGGTTTCTTCTGGGTACTCCGGTTTCCTCCTACAGCCCAAATACATGCACAGTAGGCTAACTGGCTGTTCTAAATTGCTCCTAGGTGTAAGTGTGACGGTGAATGGTTGCGTGTGTGTGTGTGTGTTGGCCCTGCGATGGGCTAGCGAGCTGCTCAGGGTCCATCCCCTCTTCACCCAGTGTCGGCTGAGTTAGGCGCAAGCAGTTCAGAAAAATAAATGAATGAATGCATAAATGGTTTAATGCCTGTTGTGCTGATCTATAAGAAAGAGTACAAATGATGTAAATGCTGAATAAATGCTGTACATGACTCGAGTAAGGCTCTTCTGCACTTTTATGAGCGTCTTAAGACGTCTGTGTGCAACGTTGGTGGGGGGGTGGGGGGTGGGGTTGAATTGAGTGTTTTGTGCGTCTCAGTATGTGAGCCATTTGTCATGTACTGTGCAAAGAGAGAGGCGTGTGTGTGTGTGTGTGTGTGTGTGTGTGTGTGTGTGTTCAGGAAAGCAAAAGGCTGGGGGTGAGAGTGATGCATGTTAGACTATGTATGGTATTGATGTGCAATGAGCTGAAGTGTGTGTGTGTGTGTGTGTGTGTGTGTGTGTGTGTGTCTTTGTGTGCGTTCATGCCTGGAGTCTGAGATACGGCACAGAACTGGCATGTGGGTGGACAGATGAGCAGACACTCTTAATAGCCTGCAATCAACCCACATCCCTCAGTCTCGTACCACACCCACACACGCGCGCGCACTCTCTCACAACAAGCTGTGCATGATTAAAGTATTCATTAAGACATTTGCATGCCCAAGTTCACGCTCCACTTTCAGAATAAGTCCTTTTTTAGAACTCTTCGTCCATTCCGACACACAGCAGGGCCACATACTTCAGGAGATAAAAACCCACTGCTCACTTAAAGCCGTGGTCTAAAAGGGGAACATGCGTCATGCATTGGACACTCAGACCAAATCTCTTCCTCTGTTTGAAATACACATGGGTCAGGATTGGGTTACACACACATACACATACACACCGGACTCCCTGACCATCATACACATACTAACTTTCACTGTCAGAACAAATAAACGGTCAATCTTAAAGGTCCAGCGGTGGCCCGACAACTTTTAGAGCTATCCGTGATGAACTGATCACATGGGTTTGTATACGAATGGCGTTTTGGTGGTGGAGCTCTTGTTGCAGGTGGTGGGGATGCTTTTCAAAATGTCTGCGCGCACACACACACACACACACACACACACACACACACACACACACACACACATGGCTCGAGCTAAAGACACAGGTGAGAATCAACACACACACACACACACACACACACACCCACACACACACACGTGTGACCTGGCTCAGGTTTAACCTGCCTCCTGTCCGTCCACATCTGATGCTTAACCACACCCCCACCCCCGCTGCCACAGTGCTGTGATGTCTTTAAAGGCGGCATTAAATTAGTAGTCAACTTTTCTGCACAACAATATTCCCAGGATTTCATTTTCCACCCACCTTCTGGCTTTGCGAATTTTTAACTTCCGCCATCACCGAAGGTGAGAGGAGCGAGATCTATAGAAATGGGTCCCGTCTGTCTGTCCGTCCATCCATCTGACTTGTTAATACGATAACTTTGGAAGGAAATGACATAAGATCACCAAATTTGGTGGAAGGGTTCCTATCATTTGCCATTAGAATGAGATTATATATGGTCACCTTGACCTTGTTTCAAGGTCACAAGGTCACCATTTCGAGATTTGGCTTTTCAAGGTTTGTTAGTGCGATCACTTTGGAAGGAAATGATCACTAAATTTGGTGGATGGGCCCTCGCAGGATGATCTCAGTTGGGACTGTATAGGTTGTGGGTGCCCTTGACCTTGTTTCAAGGTCACACCAGTCCAGTTGGTGAATTTTTATATAATCGGGCTTCTCACGGCTTATTAGCGCGATGAATTTGTAAGGAAATGACATAGGATCACCAAGTACACACAAACAGCCTTGGAACAAGAAGGTCCTTGGTTCTTGCCCCAGATTGGCAAGGGCATTTCTGTGTGGAGTTTGCATGTTCTGCCTGTGCTTGTGTGGGTTTCCTCTGGGTACTCTGGTTTCTTCCCACAGTGCAAAGACATGCATGTTAGGATAATTAGCTGTTCCAAATCGCCCTGAGGTGTGATTGTTAGTGTGAATTGTTTTGTGTGTGTGTGTGCGTGTGCGCATGCGTGTGGGTGTGTGTGTTGGTCGGCTCCAGTCTCCAGTGACCCTAAGATTAAGTGGTGAATGAATGAATGTAGATTCATGTAGATATGTTCTCCTGACAGGAGCTCCAAGAGTTCTATTCTAGAACTTCTGATAAAAGTTGTGCGATTGAGATTTGATGCTCGGCGCACCTTTTAGTTTTCCGCCGCCACACAGCTTGCACACGTCTGAGTTCAGCCCGACATAAATGAACCCTGCAATTCAGCACGAGGCGAGCTGCTGGCGAGACGTTCTCTAAGAGGTTCTTTATTCCAGTGGAAAGTGCTTTCGCTGTCACTTCTGACAGAAATGAATTTCGAACCAACAGGTGTCAATCAGGAGCGCCCCCATACCGACTACAGCATTAAAGCCCAGTGAACATGCTGAAACGCACACACACACACACACACACACACACACACACGTACTGAGACAATAGCAACCCGCATTAATTTAAAAGCATGAGTTGGCGGATAATGACGGCATTTATGAAACCTGTCTACCTTCTGTCAGTTTCCAAAGAGACTGAGAGAGACTGAGAGAGAGAGAGAGAGAGAGAGAGAGAGAGAGAGAGAGAAAATGGCAAAGGTTGTAGCCTGGTATTAAAAACCCTCTGAGACGCACTGTTGAAAGAAGCATACGTTCCTCATAATAGGCTTTTTCATCTCCCTTCCTCCACTTTTCCATCCTTGAAGTGGCTGACTAAGCCTGTAGTTAAATATGTGAGGGGAAAAATAATAACACTAATCAGGACCGACCTTTACCAACCAGAGAGAGAGAAGGAAAAAAAAAAATCAGGAAGTCTTTATAGAAAGAAAATTGCTGCTCTCTCTCTCCTGCTTGTCCGTGAAGAGGCCGGGATGCCTGCCTCTACGCTTCTCTCTTCCCGTTCAATCCACCTGTTATGTGCTTGGTATTTTAATCTGTAGGTTACAGTATTTTGCCGTATAACTATAGAATATTAAAAAAACTTTAGAATATAATTTAAAGAGTAGCGGTGTTTGTGATCCTTGGATCATAATTAGTGTGTATGTAACACATTTAAGCGAAACAGAAGCTTATTTTAACATAAATGACCATAAAAAGCACAAGACTCTGTGATTTTATCCCATGGATTACTAGCGGGGTCTGAACTGCAAGGGTTAGCCTGCGGTTTTTCCCGGACGTGACATCAATACGTTGGGCGGGGTTGTCCAGCGCAAGTAAACAAGCAGATCTTTGCAGCGAGTGACATTTTGGGTGTTTAAAAAGACGTGTTCAAGAAGCAACTATGGGGGCAATTTGGATGGGAATGGGTTTAAACGGTAACCTATTTGATCCAGAGAGGGCGGAGTCTTGAGGAGACAGTGAGACGTGCTGCCAGAGATGTGTGCGTAGCACTAGACCATAATGTGTTATGCTACACGGGTCAGTGACGTAGCCCAGCCAATCTAACCAGTTCATATCACTATTAGGCTGGAACTGCCAATCAGAAAGGCAACATGTCCCTCAGCATGCCTAGAGTCATAACACTCGCACGCACTTTGAAAACTTGATGTTGCCGGAAGGGTGTTGCTGGATTGATGTTGCCGGTCTGATGTTGTCGGAAGGAACCGTCGATGTTATATGAGATCGTTTTAAAGAGCTAGTAACGCTAATTCACCATAGGTCCACTTTAATTCCTCTTAAACATCTGTAGCATCAAATCCTTTCCTATAAATTAAGTTTGAAATAAATACCTGGCGAGCTGTTCAGGGTGTACCCCACCTTCGCCCAGTGTCAGCTCAGATCTGGCGACCCTAGTAGGGTGAAACGTCTCGGCAAATGAGTGACTGCTTGGTCTTAGTTCAAAGGAATCTGTATGAAATTTATGACTAGTGGGACCGGCAGCCAAGAATGATTCAAGGACACTTCAAGGTGAAGCCATTATTTTAACCGTACACATGTGGTGCACTCGTGTAGGGAGTAATAAGCCATTCCCCAAGGTCACTTAGACGTGTGCTTGCCTTGGAATCATGAACGTGTGTAAATGATGCTCTTTAATCTTGAGATGACGTTAACTCATGCTCCCTTCCAGAGCTCTTCACGCAACACCACTCCTGCCTCAGACTGTACGTATTTTATTGTGGCCACACACCTTACATTCCCGGCTGCCTTGTTTTACTTCTCCCTGCACACCTGATAAACCAGGAAATGTTTAATTAACGAAACTGGCCATGAGTGACAGAACGATTGGAGGAGGGGCCATAAGAGGAACAGGTGCTCGGCTTTCTGTAATGAATCATGAGCCTTTTCCATTTCTTCACTCAGGGCTAAGTGTAATTGGCTCAATCACTCATATCACACATTTGTCAAAACGCTTAATCCTAGTAGGGTCGCGGGGAGGCTGGAGCCTGTCTCAGCCGACACTTGGCGAAGGCGGGGTACACCCGGAACAGCTCGCCAGTCCATCGCAGGCCAACACACACGCAATCATTCACACTCACACTCACTCTCACACCTAGAGCAAATGTGAGCTAATCTGCATGTCTTTGAACTGTAGGAGGAAACCAGAGGAACCAGAGGAATCCCATGCAAGCACGGAGAAAACATTTAAACTTTACCCAGCCCTGAGCCCAGCCCGGGACCCAAACTCGGGACCCAAACCCAGGACTTGCTAACCAAAACGCCACCGTGCCACCCTGGTTACTTGTATGCTGTTCATTCAGTCATTCATCCAGATGAGGCTGGGGCCAATCTCAGCTGACTCTGGGCAAAGGCGGGGTTCACCCAGAACAGCTTGCCAGCCAGAGCCAACACACACACACACACACACACATTCACATTCACAGCTAGGGGCAATTTGAAGCAGCCAATTATCCTAATGTGCATGTCTTTGTACTGTTGGAGGAAACCAGAGTACCTGGAGGAAACCAATGCAAGCACAGGGAGAACATGCCAACTTCACACAGAAACACCCTCGGCGAGCATTTAAACCCAGGACCTTCTTGCTGTGAGGCGGATGTGCTAACCACAACACCACCGTGCCGCCCTCTACGGGAAGTTCAGTCAGACAGTTCATTTCAAATTCAAATTCAAATTCAAATTTATTTGTCACGTACAAAATCATACACGGTACAACATGTAGTAAAATGCTGGTTACGACTGTCCTGATATGTGAAGAATAATATCTATCAATTTCAAGAAGAAAAAGAAAAATAACAATAACTATAACTATAACTATTTGAGGGACAGTTAAAGGTCGAATATAATAAAAAAAATTTAAATATAAAATATATAATAAAATAAAATTGAAAATATAAAAATATATAAACTGAAATATAAATGTAGTGGCGATTTTATAAGTAATATGGTATGTAAAGTGTCGGTGCAGTGTGCACACAAGATGTCCAGTGTGTGTGGTTGTTGTGTGTGCAGAATTTCTACAGAACAACTAAATGGTTGAGTTGTGAAGGAACCTGTAGAGCAACCACTTTAATCGTTCATCGTAATCCTTTTGATTTGCTGCTAATGAAATAATTACAGATTTAAAAAAAAAACATTTTTATTCCCGATGATTTATTGCCATCGCAGAATTTTACAGGGGCTCCCGAGTGGTGCATCGACAAGGTCGACTATCAACCAGACTATACAGCTGGTTCGAGATCCAGGTTGATGCGGCAGCCATCCGCGACCGGGAGTCCATAGGAGCTAACTGACAGAGCTCTCACGGGAGGGAGGGATGACATACCCCTCCCTGTCACTGACAGCGGTCACCAGTCGACCCATGGGGCTCATTCTTTCGTTTTCCCGCCGAGTGTGTTAGGCTGCCTCCAAATACGCATGCGCAGCAGTTCGTAAAGATGGTGCATGTCATGGAGGAGACATGTGCATGCTTACACCCATACGCAGCTGATGATGGTCATGTGATAGGGAAGGAAATACTTGTCGGGTGAATGAATGAATGAATATATTTTATTAAAAAAGTGCCAACATGTAAATAATTAAGTATAAATTATGCAAAAAGTACATGTGTACACTTTAATAAAAAGAAGAACTATAAAGTAAGTCATAAGAAATAACGACTTATTTCCATAGTGGGTGGGAACCAGATACGACTAAATTACTTGAGAAAATGGGCAGGGGGATAAAAATAAAATTATACAGAAAACAAAAGTAGAGCGGTCGACTTTCAGAGACTACGTAGAAATGCAAATGCATTTATTTATGCAACATATGTGAAAAAAATCTCACACCATCCTCACGGTTTGTAATTTAATTCAGTTGGAAATGTACTTAATGTACCTCTGTTCAGTAATTTAAACCAGCAAATTGTGTTGTAAGCTTGTTGTGAGACCCCCAACCGCCAAAACGCCCCCTCCACCCACCCCCTGAGTGTGTGTGTGTGTGTGTAACAGATCAGCTCTGATAACAGCTAGGAATTCAGTTCTTACAAGTTTTGATGTTTATTGCATTGTAGGTCTGAATCACTGCATCATTAACTACACACCGTGGGCTCCGAAGCGTCATTATTATTAGTTTTTATAACTGAGCTGAATATTCATTCTCTCCTTCTACTAGTTTTGTGTTCATGGATTGATTAAAAACCGTAGAAACTTGCTTTAGAATTACTGTTTTTGTTGTAGTCTCTGGTCATATAATCAAACCGAGGGCTGTAATCACCACTGAGTGATTTTAAATCCAGTCATATACATAAAATTAGAGATATAATGGGAAGAGAATCCACGTAAAGTTCTCAGTCAATCCTATAATGCAACTACAGGGACAGTCATAGAGTGCAAGGTTCCTCCGCCAGGTTCACATGGATTATGTGATGACAAGTGCATTTGATTAACCAGGAAAACCTGCAGGTTTTTATGGCTTGGCGTCATTATAATGAAATGTCTCCCCCAGTGGGCGTCTGATGAACATTTCCCCCCAATGTTAAACAACTGAGATTTTTGGGGGGATTTCTAATTATTTAAAAAAAGAATTTTTTAAACATGATCCCATGTACGGATCACCTCCAAAATGTAATGGTTTGTTATTTGTACTACATGCTAAAAGTTCATCAAAATCTGTGCATAACCTTTTTAGTTACATTGCACACAAGCAGACAGACAAACTAACAACATTTTCATGTACATTTATGGCATTTGGCCGACGCCCTTATCCAGAGCTACTTACATAAGTGCTTTGAAGTCACAATCAGTGAATACATTCTGATACTGGTTCACTAGGACACATGCTGAGTACACCATCAGTCAAAACTTTTTTTTTTTTAGGTAAAACCTTTCATCCACTTTTCTTTCCTGGATCCCTGACGAAACATGTCTACAATATTTAAGGTCACAATTTTATTCGTGCTGATGATAATATGTTCTGTACGAAATGAGCTACTCAGAGTCTTCACAATTTTACTTTGAAGAACATTATTCTGAAATTGTTCCACAATTTGCAGGGGGTTTCCTCTGGGTACTTGGGTTTCTTCCTGGGCGTATCTGTGTGGAGTTTGCATGTTCTCCACAACTTGCCTGGACTTAGGTGTGGATGTGAGTGTGAATGGTTGTGTGTGTTCCCCCGAGATGGATTGGAGAAGTGTTCAGGGTGTAACCTGTCTTCGCCCAGTGTCGGCTGAGATAGGCTCCAGCCCCACCCCCACCCCCTCTTTTCTGGTAGTTTTCTTTTTATACTCAGTGATGTAAATGATCTGTCGCCATTTAACCAAATTAGTTGTAAAATGTTCATTCAGCTGGGTTTTTTTTTGTACTACTTACTTTTCCACCCTTTTGTTGCAAAATTCGTACAAAATGGGTGGATAGCGCTGTCCCTCTGAGTGTGTTAGGCTGCCTCCAAATACACATGTGCAGCAGTTCGTAAAGAAGTGGGTGGCAGCATCGCATAGGGGTGGGGGGTGGGGGGGGGGTCTGTGCGTGAAAATTAGTACCACTATCAGCCTGTTAAGTAAGAAAATCCCTGAACCTTGTGGTCGGCAACAGCAATAAACCTCAACAACATGACTCCCTGCTGCACATATTGGGCGCCAGACAGAAAATTGGATGCTGTTACTCCAAGCCCGCTTCTAGTTTATAAACCGTGCATTTGGAATTCAGCCAGATGTGTAAAATACAGAGTACATGAGATGATAAATCTTCAGAATATGATGGCTTGTGATGCTGGCTGCATTTGCTCTTATCGATCAGAAGGAACATTTATTTGGTGGCTGACTTCTGTGCTTTTTTTTATTTTTAATTTTTTTTAAACAAGACTAAAGAATCGCAAATCAAAGATGATGTCATGCGCATTTAAATAAGCAGCTCGAGAGAGTGGCCTGTTTGTCAGCTGAGGCTTAAATTCATTCTTTTCTTTGATGCTTTGAATATTAAATGGCTCTACATTCATCACACCGAGGGCTGTGAACACCATACATAGTGTTTTATACAGTATACATAATATATACAGTTAAGTCCATAAGTATTTGGACAGTGTCTTTGAATTTTGTCTCTGTACACCACGGCGACTGATTTGAAATGAAGCAGTATAAAGTGTAATCTTTCATCTTTTACAACCATTTTTAATTCAAACTCCCTCCATT
This sequence comes from Neosilurus mollespiculum, assembly GCA_030014195.1. NCBI lineage: Eukaryota > Metazoa > Chordata > Actinopteri > Siluriformes > Plotosidae > Neosilurus > Neosilurus mollespiculum. The sequence goes on from JAQMYF010000022.1 coordinate 8,802,688, forward strand.
TTCAGAGACTCAAGAAAAGAGAAAGAAGTCGGTCACTCTACTCCTCACTCACTCATTTGCCAAGCCTCTTAATCCTATTCGGGTCGAGGGGAGGCTGGAACCTATCTCAGCCGACACTGGGCGAAGACCACCTGAAATCTGGAACCCATGGACATCACCGGATGCTGAGTTCCCTCCCTTGAGATGCATTGCCAGGACTTTATTGTAGTGACCATTAGTTGCTGTTTGTTTGTGGGTCTTTCTGCCTTCGGTTTTGTTTGTAAGTGAAAAACATTTTCGTTTGAGTTGACTGACTCACATTCTTCACCGTAAGAAGCTCTCAGGTTGCTTTGGATGTACAGCAGGTTTTCCATCTGTTCTATGAAATGCCAGTGTATTTTCGGAGATTTGACTGAAGCTGAGCAGAAAGTATATCTCTATACACTTCAAAATTCAACCTGTTTTTTCTTTCAGTAGTCACATCATCAGTAATCACAAGTGACCGGTTCCAGTGGAAGCCATACAAGCCCATGTCCACCATGTTTGACAGATGATGAGGTAGGCTTTACATCTTCTCTTCCCTTCATCTATCGTATTCCAAAATCCATGTTCCAGAACTGGGCAGGCTTTCTAGCGACGTCTAATCTGGCCTTTCGGTTATTGACTGTTACCAGAGGTTTGCACCTTGAGGTAAACCCCACCGCTTTTTTTTTTTTTTTTTACATTCATGAAGATGTATCATGATTGTAGACTTTGACAATCATAAGCCTTCCTCCCGAAGAGTATTCTGGGTTTAATCCACAAACAATAGAATAATGTTTCAACCACTTGCGCCATACTGAAGCAAGTTCTTTCAGGCTGCTTGCTCAAGGTAATTATTATACACAATAAATTGACAGTGTGTTATTTAACTGATAAGGTATTCACAGAAGCACTAAGTGGGCTCCGGCTGAAAAGCTTTGGCATAAAGTTTTGTCTTAAAGGAGAAAGGGATTTCAAAACAAAAATATAAAAGAATGAATATGAGTCAGAAAGCAGGGCAGGAAAGTTTGGACGTTTCTGGGGACACTGGATATTAAATAGTGGTAGTTAACGCTGTCAACTAATATAAAAGGCGGCATGGTGGCGCAGTGGTTAGCACATCTGCCTCACAGCAAGAAGGTCCAGGGTTCCAGTCCCGGGCTCGGCGAGGGTGTTTCTGAGTGGAGTTTGCATGTTCTCCCTGTGTTTGCGTGGGTTTCCTCTGGGTACTCCAGTTTCCTCCATCCATTCCTCCCAAATAGATGTGAGCGTGAGCGTGAGTGGTTGTGTGTGTTTTGCCTTGTGATGCTCTGGCAAGCTGTTCAAGATGTACCCCGCCTTCACCCAGTATTGGCTGAGATAGGCTTCAGCTTCCATGAGACCCCAGTAGGATTCAGTGCTTTGGCAAGAGAGTGCGTGAGTAACGTGGCGTTAGAATGCTGGATTCCCATTGGTTCCAGTGCAGCTGAATAAATGTACTTCGTCTAATCCATTATTGTTTCTATAGTAACAACCTACACACCAAACACAAGAAATGTAGCTGGGCCTAGGGTGTGGTCGAACCTCAGTTTTAGATAGAGAGGGTTCCGGATGAACCAGCAGGTAGAACACGATGAGTCTCACCTGTGATGGTTAATTTATGTGTGTGTTTTGTGTTAGCACGTCCACGTCACAGCAAGAAGGTCCTCGGTTTGAGTCCCGTGCAAGGTGAGGGTGTTTTTACATACAAACAACCATTCAAACCCACACTCACACCTAGGGGCAATTTGGAACCGCCAATTAGCCTACTGTGAGTCGGTGAGCCTACGGTTTTGGACTGTGGGAGGAAACCGGAGTACCCAGAGGAAACCCATGCAAGCACAAGGAGAACATGCAAACTCCACACAGAAACAACCAACCTTCTTGCTGTGAGGTGGACATGCTAACCACTCACAGCCAATCCTTCTGCTTTAATGCTACCGTAAATCCACTACCAGGCCAGAAGGTCTTTTGTTTCATTTAACCCGGATAACGGTTTGTCTCCAGTAAAAATCAGTGCTGTCTGGGCTTCACATAAAGCCTATTGATGTGTAGATGTGTCCATAAAGCAGGTAGACGGACAGAACACAAATCAGCTGAAGATAACGAGGTGGTCTGCCTGCCACATAATACAAGCACGACTTCTCACTGATGCAAACTCATGCGTTACTGTCCCACTGGGGCCATAGATCATACGATCGTCTTACTGTCGTATCAAGTCCCAGCAGATCTGGAACAAGTAAGCACCTTAGGACTGGACACACACACATACACACAGTCTTGTTTTCATAGCTTCAGGGGACTACTAGATAGACATTCATCTCCTGGAGACTTGGCCCAACCCTAAGGTATGTCTGCACCTTAAAATTGAATGATTATATTATGGGATTTGCATTTTGTCCCCATAAGGAAGACAAGTCCCCAAAATGTGACTGCGTAAACAGTTTTAGGTCCCCTCAAAGTGATGAAAACCTGACCGAGTAACTACCATTACAGAGGCCCTGTCAGTAGCAACAGCAATATACTCCATACGCAACATACACAATGTCAGGAATTTACACACACACACACACACACACACACACACACACACACACACACACGGATATTCTGCAGTCTTTTTTATGTGCTACTCCAGGCAGATTATTTGGTATGAGAAACACATAGCAGACAGCA
>JAQMYF010000022.1:8810481-8832170 GCA_030014195.1 Neosilurus mollespiculum
GCATGTAAATTTAACGATGACCTCGCCATGCTATGACTTATACCAGCGTGCTGTTAATGTACACAAAACTTACCCATAACTTATTACACGTACGCCACACATCGACATATACTGGCTAAATGACCAGTGATTGACAGGGGCTTAAACGACTGGGTTTATTCATTTCCAAAACTGCAGGTCTTGTGGGGTGTTTCTTGGATGCAGTGGAAAGTACATACCAAAGGTGGTCCAAGAAAGGATAACCAGTTAACAGGAAGAGTGTCACAGCTGCCCAGGGCTTATTGATGTTCGTGGGAAGACTATCGAAGGCGAGTACGCCTGGTCTGATGAAGAGCTACTGTAGAACACACTGTTAATGCTGGCTGAATGTGACAGAATGGAGTCGGAACCCACACAGTGGAATGCGGCGTGCTGTGTATGGAGCTGTTTAACTGCAGATTAGCCAGGTGGTGTTAATGATATGGCTGCATTCATTTATTTATTCATCCATCCATTCGTTCGTTCTTTTGCTCTCATTCTTACTCCATTTTCCGAACCACTTAATCCTACTGGTTGGCACACCCACCTCGCAGCAAGAAGGTCCTGGGTTCGAATCCCGGGCTCGATGAGGGCGTGTCTGTATGGAGTTTTTCATGTTCTCCCCGTGCTTGTGTGGGTTTTCTCCGGGTACTCCGGTTTCCTCCCACAGTCCAAAGATATGCACATTAGGCTAAATGCCATTTACAAATTTCCTCTAGGTGTAAGAGTGAGTGTGAATGCTTGTGTGTGTTGCACTGCGATGGTCTGGCGAGTTGTTCACGGCGTACCCCGCCCTCGGCCAGTGTCGGATGAGATAGGCTCCAACCACCTCCTGCGCTGTAATCCAATCCTCACACACACACACACACACACAACATAACAAGACAGTCTCACCATTTTCTTTCACCAACAATTTCACTATTTATTTATTTTTCTTTTAAAATCTTTCTTCCGCTCCTGCAGGATTCATCCAGTGGCCCTTTTTCTCTTTATTCTACTACATTACATCACAGCTAAAGAAAGTCATTTGGACCAGAGTTACACGTTCTGCTCTGCTATGAATTCAGGATCCATAAAATACACCTGTGCAGTGGGGTGCATGTTTAAAACCAGAACGAGACCATGTTCTTCATGTCCATCTTCTTTTTCTTTCAAATATATACGAGTACCACAGTCCAGCTCGTTCTGAAGCATTAAATAATCTTTCAACAGTAAAAAGGTAGTGTTTGTAACAAACTGCATGAGTATTTCCCTTTCAGAAATAAATCTCTCACAAACACACACACACACACACACACACACACAGAGAGAGAGAGAGAGAGAGACAGAGAGAGAGAGGGACTGTATAAGGAAATATAACGTCCTACCACTTTCACACTGTAGTAATATTGCTGTAAAATATTTCATATTAAGGCACAGGTGTGTTCATTAGCTAAGTACTAGTTAGCGGCATGTCTACAGCGCCCATGTCATGTCCTTTGCTTTCTGTATTGTCTCTTGTACTGCAGCGTCGGCTACATGGTAGTCCAATCCAGGATCCATCATGGGTTAGCTGTGAAAGCAGGAGCAGAAGGAATTTGTTTAGGATGTGTTTTCATGTGTTATATGATGACAAACAACTGCAGCATGCTGTAAGAAAACAGTGCTGTGTGAACATTAATGTACCATCATGCATTAAGTGCAGTCACACACATACGGACACACTTTACATTTGGCCTTGTGTGACCAAACATCCAGAAATGTGACGTTAAAAACACATTAAAGGAATACTCCAGATCTCCATAAACAATGCACTGTATGTATGTATGTATACTCTGTAGTACGCACGTGATTATCACAGACAAGAATTGCACTAGTTCACATTTCCTTCGCTAAAATGGACGTTTAAATAGGAGATATGATGTTTTATTATGATACCATTTTTGTTCGCTAAATGTTGTTAGAGCTGAATAGCCATATTCAACAACACCAGAGTGACAAATAACGAGGTTAGCGCATGTTTAAGTTTTCCTTTTTCACTGATTTTTTTGGGGGGGCATGCTAGTGTGCTGGGCCTTCTGATTAGCTGGCCTTCCGCACTGCCTCCCCTATGCACAGTGGTATCTCCGCCCATCCAGGTCTGCCTCCCAGCACACTAAGCTGGTGCTTTCAGGTGACCAATCAGAGCAGAGTAGGCACAGACAACAGTAAGATCATAAATGTGAGGAGGAAGCCAAACAGGCCATCCACCATGTTTCAGGGGGAGGTGCATGGGGTAGCAGGTAATTGAAGAACTTTGGAGGGTTTTTTTGGATTAGGAATCGTGCTTTGGTTCTCCACTGGTGTCCAAAATGAAAAGTAAAGGTTTGAAAATGGGGATAATATCTGACTTTGTTCAAGGGCACTTGGTTAAGTAAGTAATGTAGTGCAAATTGTACTTAAAGCTGTTCCACTCCAGAAAAGTCTTACAACCCCAACTGCACAGAAGAATGGGATGTCTGAGATCTTCGGCTCTCAGGTGGCACTGCATTAAAAACAGGCAAGAGTCTGTTGTGGAAATCACTGCATGGGCTCGGGAAAACTTTCGGAAATCACTGTGACTGTCTGTGTTATGCCATTTTCCTGTGAACCTGACCTATGCATGTTGACTGATTAGGTATTTGATATGTGTCTATGATACACAGTCTGCCTGTTCACCTGAACTGTGCCTGTATATTGGATTCTATGTTTTGGGTTTTGTGGACTTTATTACACCAGTGGATTTTATCTGCACTTGCATCCTATTGTCTCTCCAGCTAGAAAAATGTCTTGAAATTCTTATCAGTGGTGCCTCCCCTTGGAGCCATATGTATATGTTACAATGCACTGGTTTATTCCTTTAATATGGCCTTGGCATTAACTTAGTATCATTAGTTTTTCAGAACCACATATAAGACACTGTTTTAGACCCATGTCGGGTTGCAGTGGAGTTTGTGCTATTTGAATGGACCACCAGAAAAGTTTTTAAACAAGCAGACAAAACTTGAAGCCACTATGTACAGCAAGACAGCTAATGACACACAGTGGTTACCCTGAAGTCTCCCACATCTTCAGAAGTCAAACACATCATCGTCATCATCATCATCATCATGAAGAGCCCAACCCCAGCCCTTCAGGTCAAACTCTATCACACTGGAACAGGAGTAAGGGTATGATTTCGGTTAAGGAAATGCCTCTTTATCTATTTTGAATTCTATAATTCGTTTGCTATATACCGCTGAGCCATATAACATCAAACAACTTATTATTTTATTTCCTGAATAACGACAGAAGTTTTAGCTTCAAGCCTTTTCAAGAGATCAAATACTCAAAGGTTTTTGTTGCATACGTGGGCTTGTCAGTAAGAGTCATTTTATTTTGAGAAATAGAAAAAATAGTTTTGTGTATCCTTGTACTAGTATCTAAAAGTGTTTAGCAGAAATTATCTTTGTCTTAGATAGAATGAAGAGGCTGGTTAGGACTTTGATTGAATACAGATGTTATTACAGTATTAAGACTGGTTAGCGCGGTGCTTGCAGGTGATGTTAGTGAATTAAATTCTTGCAATATATTTTCATCTGTTCAGGCAACACAGACATCCAGACAGCCATGTGGTGCTGCAGTGCATAGCATACTTACTGTCCACTCACACACACAGCACCACAGAGTAAAGGTGAAAGGTCAGAAGTCAGTGGAGAATGATTCGGAGCATGGGGCCAGAGCTATAAAGAGGTTTGCGGCACAAAGTGATTCAAGTAGTACTGATTAAAAAAATCATCTAATTCTTTAAATCATAAACATTTGAAAACTGTTTATAATTTCCAGATTATACGCTGGATGTCGCTATATAGACCCCGCGCTGGAACGTTAAACGATTCATCAAAATCCCCCAGGCCTGAGGCGCATAATTGTTTTAGTATATGCTAGATGGGAATCAAAAAAGTTTTGTTTTCATGAATTTTTACCATTACAGAGGCAGATCAGGTTAGTTCTGTGTGCTACGAGTAGAGCTACGCACTGTGTAACACAGTAACAAAGGAATGGCGCAGTCTGATTGGTCCAAAAAATATATCCAGAGTGGATAATTCTTAAATAAATATGGTGGACACTCAGTTTTTCATGGTCTATACATTTAGTGTATTTTTCTTGTGTTTCTGGGTAATATATACTAAACTCTGAATAAGTAGGCTGAAAACAGACACCCTCAGCTACACACTGCTTATGCTTGCGGAGCATGCAGAGCTCACCTGACCTGTCTCTGTCGTGGTTAAATGTGTAAAAATAAATTATAAAATCTCGTTTGAGTTTGCTTTTCTTTCTGTTTCCACATAGAATATAAATCTCTGAAAGGGGTTTAAAGAGACGCCATTAAACAGCTCTTACACACAGGCTCACTTGTATCCACTATTATTTTTAAAATGTCAAAATGAAAACATGAAAATCTCCATTTATTATTAGTGTAATTTACTATATAGTATACAATTAAACAATTATTATACTAATAATTATAATAAAACAATTATTCGCCCAAGGCTCGATGGACAAAACTGAATTGTCTCCTTGATGTTCCATCTCAGGGTCTTTTCAGCATCATCCCCCTCTCCTTCGGTGCATACTTGGTAATTATTGGATTCTAACTCCTGGCTTAATAAAGTGAGATGAAGAGGATCTGTGGAAATATATATTTTATGTGAGGATAAAGCATCCAGCCAAGCGTTATGAAGCAGATGCATGAAATTAGGAAGTGATATTTAGTCAGATGATACATGTCCTATACGAAAGCAGTGCACCTCTTAATGTTACACACTCTACAGGCGCTGTTCGCTACAGATCAGGTGACACACCAAGTGACTGCTGATAGGCGTAATGGCTTGTGAAGGTGACGTGTAGAATTGTAAGATTGATTTATTCATATAAAAATCTCCCGGATCCTTTGAACTCGTCTGTATTTCTGCATGAATTATAAAATAAAATACATATAAATACATTTTGTACAATAAAATGTGGTCTTCCTCCATGCTGTAGACAAACACAATGTTATGTTCAGGGGGTAAAAAGGTTGTGTACGTGTTTCAAATATAATTTTGGGTGGGCTTTATAGTCTCAGGATATGGGGGTCCATGTGCAGGGGCAGTGGTGGTTCACTGGTTAAGGCTCTGGGTTGCTAATCTGAAAGTTGGTGGTTCAAGTACCACCAAGCTACCACTTTTGGGCCCTTAACTCTCAATTGCTCAGTTGTAAAAAAAAAAAAGGGTGTCTGTCAAATACCTTGGTCTGTAGAGAGAAATCTCAGCCCTCGGTCACTTTCAGCTCAATCTACTAAAAATCTGGCCTGGGATTTCTCTGTACAGACCAAGCAAAACCATTTTATAATTAGCTTGTTATACGAAATCCATAAAATGAGGTCCCAAACTACACTTACAGCACGAAATCCCAAAATTCAACATAAAAAAAAAGCAGCTGAAAGTACACTAAACATATAACATTTTAACATGAAGCGACATGTTGGTGTAGTGGTTAGCATGTCCACTCCACAGCAAGAACGTCTTGGGTTCGAGTCCCGTGCACAGCGAGTTTGCATCTCCTCCCTGTGCTGGGGTTCCTCCAGGTACATCGGTTTTCTCCCACGGTCCAAAAACATGCACATTAGGTTAAGTGGATATTCTTGATTGCCCCAAGTGTGAGTGTGAATGGTTGTGTGTATTGCCCTGTGATGGACTGGCGAGTCGTTTAGGGTGTACCCTGCCTTCACCCAGTGTTGGCTGAAATAGGCTCCAGCCTCTCAGTGACCCTAGTATAATAAAGCGGTTCAGCAAATGGATGGAAAATGGATGGATGGACTTTAGTATGACATGCCTAAATTAACTCCTTTTGTAAACTACAAGCCAAACTACATTTACGTTGGGGCTAAGCTAATGCTAACGCTACAGGCATGGTCTGCCTCAAAGACCAGTGCCGTAGTCATTGCATGCTTATAGTATGTATTAGAGGGGAAGGTACTAAAGTACTAACTACTAAACCGATGTTAGTACATACTGAATAATCACCCTCAGTTTAATATGCTAATAATTTCAGATGAATTAAGATACATTGGGTATTTTAACACAGGTTTTATAAGTGTGACAGAAGACTGACCTGGGCTTGCTGGAGGGGGGTGGGCCTCTGCTGTGCACTCTGATGGCTCCTCTGGAGGTGAGTTTGGGTGAGTTTCGTGGAGAGAGACGGGGCGAGGAGAGCGGTGAGGGCATTGACCGCACTTGAGGCTCTTGATGGCTCGACACATTCTGAACACTGTGTTTGCGTGGGATTCTCTTGAGGAGACTACTGATCCATTTCTGCTGCTCGCTTGAAGAACAGGCCAGCAGCAGCAGCTCCTTCGCCGTGCCATAGTTCACTGTAAGTGACAGGAAAGAGGAGTTACACATCTTTACAAATCCTCATGCACCCGATGCCAGTGCCTGAGCCATTGCTGTTTCTTGCCAACATTCTCTCTTTGGGGAGTAAAATGGACCGACTGAGATGGAGACTAAACTAAAAAGGTTCTGACCTTCAGAAAAACATGTTACATCTAAAGAATGACACGTCCGACTCGGCTCATCGGCACGATAGAACCTCTGATTCAGGGAAATTCAAAAGCATTAGGATTTGTGTTTACGTTCACAATGGCACAATGAGGGGAAACCTCTACGGCTTCTGTCAAAATAATGCCTTGGGTGATGAGGGGCAGGGGCACATTTATTTCGGGACTTCCTCGGCTATTTCCTGCGGCTTCCGCTACTTTCAACCGCGATACTTAATCAGAGTGTTCACTATGTGCTTTATTACCTCCACTAGGAGGAATACACTTCCGCCACAGGTATTGTAATCATCAGTGTTTGTTTGTCTGTCTGTTTTTGAACAGTTTTCTGACAAACCTACACTCCTGGGCAAAAAAAAAATAAATAAAATAAAAAAATAAACGAGCCATGTCTGTATTTTCCAAAATTTTTTTAATTATTAACTATAATATATAAATATATTGAATATGTGCGCAAACTCTATTAAATAGTCAATATGGAATTGCTTTCTCTTTAGATTTTTGCAAACATTCAAGTCTCTTGGTTAGACTCGCTGAAAGTTTCTTGCATCTGGAAACGTCCAAATTAAACATTGAGAAAATTCCTATTCCTTAACATAGGGCAATATTGTGATGCCCACTAGGGGGAGACATTTATTTTTAACTTTATCATATATTCCTGGTGATGTTTGATTTCTGGTGTAGTTTGTAATAACGGAAAGTTACGATGTTTCTGAGATAGAGAAGTAACTTAAAACTTAGTTTAACCGAGCTAGAAGGTAGCTTATAATAAATATGCACATGCTCATCAGTGTCAGGCATTTCCAGGTCCCCCTGACAATTTCCACTCAGCATGTCCTTGGGTGTCACGTGAGATAAACTGATAGATAGAGAGCAAGAGATTTACGGTTGCCCAGAAACAATGCGGTTTCTTAGTCTCTCTATATACTGGTTCCAAGGGTATGCAATGTTGTCGACACTAAAACCACTGACATAGAGCGTTGTCCTCAACCTGAAACCGGTGATGATTCACAGGTTGACATCTTAAGCATTTATTGTTTTTGTTTTTGACCCATCCATCATATCATTGTCCAAGGGTAACCCTATTCCAGGTCATTATCTCTTGACAGCGGCAGATGTAATAAGAACTATTCAAAGGGTCAAACCATGGATGGCTGCTTGCCTAAACAACATACCAGGCCAGGTACTCAGAGAATGTGCATACCAGTGCAGACATCCTGATGGAAATATTTAACCCCTTACATACCCACGCCAAACGAGCTTCATGTTTCAAATCAACCATGTCCTCTACATTTTTAGACTTGAAACAGTACTGACCAGTACCGTTCTTTTTCCCAGAACATACTCTACGTCAAGACGGCACGGTGACGTATACAATGCCAGCATGACTTTCTAACCTTTGCAGGGTGCAAGCACTTCCTCCTTGAGGTCTAGGTGGTCTTTGTGGCATTTCACGTGGCAGCGACGGCACTCAACAGCTGGAGGGGGCTTGAAGACATGCCAGAGGGGACGAGCGCATGCGTCACAGTTGGAGGGGAGGTGGTAGAGTGTGGGCACGAGCTCATGGCCTTTGTGAGAGATGAAGGCTAACCTCTCTGCTACTGAAAGCTCCATGTCTGCTTCCTGATTCTTACTCTCACCCTCATTGGCGTAGAAGATCTAAGCAGAAAGGGGCAATAGATGAGAGAGAAAAGGAAATCAATCAAACACACACAGCCATAACATAGTGCAGTACTACAAATACAAACACACTCTCACTGGCTAAATTAATATTATATTAAAAAAATCAGGAAGATACAGTTGGATCACTTTAATTAATGTTCCTATCAAACAGCCAAAAAAAGCTATGGTTCTTACAACCCTTAATTTCCACTAACACTGAACTGGAGGGTAATTTTCTCGACCCAGTAAAGTCCAGTAAACTGTAAATGGAATCAGGTCACATTTAAAGAGAAGGTGCATTACTATAAAACTGCAAACAAGTAGAATTTTAAAATGTCACAGCATACCTGGAAAATTCGAGGGATCTCTCTAATATCTGCACGGTACACATCTGTTTGAGTCACCGGTCGTACATGGAAGAGTTTACTGATAAAAGACAAAAGGAAACAACAACACTTACAAAGCACGAACCTCGAACAAGCCATAAAAAGTACACAGCACCCCCTGCTGGACCTGCTGTAGTAGCACACTTCCAAAAAAATGGGATTGTCCACGCTAGGTTTAAACTGCCGCCAAATGCGCAATCTGGATCAGATCTGGATGAAATTTGGTCTGACAATAATGCATCTGATCCTGAATATACATATCAGATTTCATTCAAATCGAATGTGTTTTGATAGAGATATTATTATTATTATGATTTTCATTATTTCACCCATTGTAAGAGATTTGTTTGAAATTTGGATTTCGGAGCCCCATCGGCATGGAAGATGATAGTTGTCCCGTGTAAAGGCATTCCTGTGTGGAGTTTGCATGTTCTCTTTATGCTTGTGTGGGTTTCCTCCAGGTATTCCGGTTTCCTTCCACAGTCCAACGACATGCACAGTAGGCTAACTGGCTGTTCCAAATTGCCCTAAGGTGTGAGTGTGAGTATGAATGGTTATGTGTGTGTTGCCCTGTGATGGTCTGGACAAGCTGTTCAGGGTGTACTCTGCATTCACCCAGTGTCGGCTGAGATAGGCTCCAGCCTCCCCGCGACCATAATAGGATTAAATGATTCGGTAAATGAGAGAGTGAGTGAGTAAGTGAATGAGTTCCTGCCTCAGTATGGGAAACTTCTGGAATTTACAGTGTTGTTATTTTTTTATTCAAGGAAAAAGAAATGCCCTGCCATCCAGTGATTTAATCATACACTAAATACTCATTTCAGCAATAAAATCATATTATTGTGTAATTAATTGTTACAATTTATAATTCATTCATTCATTCATTCATTTTCTGAACCGCTTATTCCTAATTAGGGTCGCGGAGAGGCTGGCGCCCATCTCAGCCGACTCTGGGCGAGGGCGGGGTATACCCTGGACAGCTCGCCAGGCCATCGCAGGGCCATCAGTCACACAACCATTCGCACTCACACTACAATTTATAATTGAATAAAGAAATTAAAGATCCGAATATACACATATCCATCGTAGCATTTTATGTAAAGGAAACATGTGCAGACTCACTTAATATCCAGTATCATGAATGGCTTGGACTGATCACGGTCTTCCTCCGAGTCATAGAACAAAATCTTCTTACTGCTCATCACCACGAACTACAGAGCAGAGAGGATATACAGTGCACACATGTATAACACGTACTCGAAGAGATCAACAAGATGGAAACGAGCATTTAAAGTAGTTAGGGAGTTGTTTTACCTTCTTATCCCATCCAAACCTCTTGGTGTTCTTGCTCGGAAGAGACAACCAGCTCTCCAGTCTGGCTTCTGTGATCAAAAGGAAATATTAAAGGTTCATGAATCATAACAGGAAGCAGTGATACAGAGATTTACCTCACACTCAATCACAAATCAAGTTAGAACACACACCTGTGAAGGTTTTTAGTAAACCAGGGGAGTTTTTTTGGGATAAGATTTGTCCCAAATGTCATTTTTGATGGTCATGATATTAAATGGGGGGAAAAAAAACAACATTTATTTGCCAAAGGTGAGACAGATTTTAATTAATGTTCCGTGAGATGGAAGGCAAAGTGTTTGCACACGAATTTAAGCAAAAGCTAGGTAAGCTAGCTCTGGGTAAGCTAGCGCTTTACGCTGGAGCTGGGTACTTGTAGGATGGAAGGCTACCTATATGAAAGCCCTGCAGAGAGCAGAGAAGAAGGAAGGCTGATGCAAGAGCCACGTTAGCTGCATGTATTTGCACTTAGTGAATCAACGTAACAGAATAAGTCCTTTTCTTCACAATACGGCAGACAGTCACTGTACTATGTTGCTAGCTGGTTAGCATCGCTGAGCTCTGCTGAACTGAGCTGTAAACTTAATTTAGTTTTCTCAATATTTATGCTGTAGTAGTCCTCTACGTTTATCTCCATACCTACAACAGCATAAATATTGCAAAAGTCAAATTAAGTGTACAGTTTAGAGCAGCAGATCCTCCACGGTCTTTCATGGGCTGTAGGTGATCAGTCTTAATACACTGTATCTTTGAGAATGATTGATGGTCATGCACTATAATTGTTCAACTCATCCCGATGCCAGTGATGGATAAATTGGCTTACAGAAAACCAAGAATTCGTTTATGGCTTTCCACCAATCAGAAATGAGAACATATCTTGAAAGAATAATACTGCCTATTAACCTGACAGTGAACCAATCAGATCAGACTGAGCCGTTCCTGTGTAGTGCATGTTAAATCTAATATGTGACCCTCCAGTATAAAACAAGCCTGAAGTCGCAGGGTCATATCTTTAGATATAGCAGATTATCTATGTATTTTGAAAGGGCATGATATAAGTGGAGATGAACGAGCCAATCAGAAGTCAGCTTTCATGGCGTTGCTAGCGAGAGGGACACTTATACGGCTCTTAGACTTCCAACCGGTTTGGTGATGGAGGGGATATGCAGCATGGACTAGCAAGCAGGTTACCAACGAAAAGCTAGCTAACACTGCTAACATTACAACCAACATATGTAATATAGCAGAATTATTATTTTTTTTTAATTATGTAAAATACTTTGGCACAAATCTGTTCCCAGGGATTAACTCGTGGTTGTTAGTGAAGGTGACTGGACTTGCAGTGGAATCTATAAGACATTTGGGGTGTATTTGCACACGTGCACATCTCTATGTAGGATCACCTGCAGGTTCAACATCCGCTGGCCTCTCATAAGCCAGAGCTAGCCGAGGTTCACCCCTCTCTTCCTCATCATCCTCTTCTCCAGGCTCAGAAGGGAAGAGGGGGTAGATGAGGCTTGGCCGAGTGTCGATACACACCTGTTTGGAGCTTCGCTGGTATGTGAATGACATGGACTCTGAGGTTTGTGTTTGTGTGATGCGCACTGGTATGCAACCATGAGGTCAGAAGAAGGGGAAGAGAAGGTGTCGATTAAAAAGAGGAAGAAAGAGAAGGAACACATCATAATTAGAGACTTGGTGTTGCGTGGTAGAGGGTATAAGAGGGAACATTAGAGAGAGAGAGCTAGAGGAAAAAAAGAGATGAGCGAAAGGGAACAGGAACTGTAATGAGGGGGTTTACCTGGATAAGCCTCATCCCCATCCTGCTCATTGTCCACACTGCTGATGCTAGTTGTGTCTAAGGAATGGATGCTAAGTGACGTTATCTGGTTGCGCAGACGCTCGATATCACTGTCTTTACTGTCCAAAACCATCTGCAGTTCCAGACGCATCTGCGACTCCTCCGATATCACCTACAATCGGAACGCAAACAAATGAATTCAGAATTCGAATGAACACATTACAGCACAGGAAATGATGCAAATACTGCGCACTTACCGCCTGCATGTCACTGATCTCTTTCTGGTACTTGATGATGGTGCTGTTGAGCTTCTCTCGCTCGGAGCGCAGTTCCAGCTGCAGCTTCCTGTTTTCCTTCTCCTTCCTTTTCAGAGAGCTGTCGTCTACGTGGTGAACGCCACGCACCGAGTCCCTCCTGTTCATTACCTCTGCTAGCTTATTAACAGCCTAAACATGTAGGAAGCAGGGAGTCGAGCGTTAAACATATTCACGTTAGTGCGAAATTAAAGCCACAGCCCGATCTGTATTATTATGGCTACACATAATAAAACTGATGTATTTTATGTTTCGGGTGTCTTAGATTTCACATAACTTGTGACCATGACGTGTGCAGGCTCCTGTGAGAAAAGAAGTATCCGATCAGTATAAACTCTCGAGCTTTGATATGATTATAATCTAAATAACTAGAACTACCACCTGGTGGTTATATGCCTTCATGCACAAGAATGGCCCACATGAGGCTGCAGTGAGCTTGACCTTTGAACTATGAGCTATGCAAAGCAGTCTCTTGATATCACATTCATAATTATGGCAAATAGGATTAAGCGGTTTAGAAAATGAATGAATGAATGAAATTATGGCACATATGAGGCTGCAGTGTCCTTGACCTTTGACCCAGGACGGCCAAAATCCAATCAGTTCATCCTTGGGTCAAGGTGGATATTTGTGCAAAGTTTAAACAAAACCCCTTAAAGCAGTCTCAAGACATCACATTCACAAGAATGGCATACATGAGGCTGAAGTGTGCTTGACCTTTGACCTATGACCTTTAAAAAAATAAATCAAGATCCTTCAAAATCCTTGAATCAGAGTGAAATTTAATGCAAAGTTTGAAGCAATATTCCCAAGAGCAGCACACACGAGGCCACAGTCATCTTGACCTTTGACCTTCAAAATGTAAGCAGTCCATCCTTGAGTCAAGGTGGGCATTTATATAAAGCTCAAAGATGTCTTGAGATATCAAGTTTGCAAGAACAGCCCACATGAGGCTGCAGTGACCCTGACTTTTGACCTATGACCTTTAGGAACTAATCAGTACATCACTGAGTCGGAGTGGACCTTTGTACATAGTTTGAAAGAAAAAAAAAACAACAACCTGGAAGTGTTTTTGAGATAGATTGTTCACAAGAGTGGCCCGGACGGTTGGATGGACAACCAGAATAAAAACATAATGCTTCCAACCCTGGATATCGCTGGCATGGAGCATGGAGCAATGTTTATTATGTTTATATGATTACGTTGTTATATGTAGCTATCAGACAGTCAGCCTGGTTATGTGACTTGATGTGTTGAATCTAAACACACACAGAGTCTCAGTTTATTCTTGATTCAGAAATAAAAAGCTCCCTGACTCCAGTAAAACTAATATCGTACACAATTAAATGGGTTATAAAACAAAAGCCGCACTGAGGAAGTCAGGGGAGGAAATCAGACCCACCTGGATCTTCAGTGTTCGCTCAGACTGAAGTTGTTTTTCAAAGGACAGGTTCATGGCGCTGAACTGATTCGCTCCTTCTTTAGCTTTTTGCAGCTCTGTGTTTGTAAGAAAAACACCAAGATTAGCCATTATCATACACTACATCATTTATTGCACAATTTTAGAACAAACCACTCCTAATTTGTTATATTTGGACAAATTATATATATATATGTGTGTGTGTGTGTGTGTGTGTGTGTGTGTGTGTGTGTGTGTGTGTGTGTGTGTGCTGTCCAAAGGAAAAAAACTAAAAACTAAGGTGTCTTGAAATCACGATTTCAGTTTCCCAGCGTTGCCACAGTCAGGCTCTCAGTGAGGCCGTCAGTGAGGGAGATATAGCACATGCTCTCTGCCCTGTCAATCACAGTGACACCAGCCAATCATGGGCATCTGTGAGCCTATGAAAGTGAGTGGATAGCACTTTCCTCCGATTGTGTTACACCGGCCCTGATGTTGCATGAGCAGCAGTTTGATAAAATGAGGATGGATAGAGCCACGTGCCTTGGATGAAGCACATGGTGACCTTCGGTCGTTCTGGCTGGTAAGTGTCATGTGATAGGAAAGACCTTGGAAGGTGTACATGATGCCTTTTGGCGTGAAGCATTGGTCCAAGTATGGACCTTAGGGTATTGTGAAAGATATAAAGATACATACCAAAAAAAGCAGAAATAGATTATTATAACTTGGTATATTTATAATGAAATGTCTCCCCCTAGTGGAAGTTTGATGAATATTTTGCCCCATAATAAAGAATAGGCATTTTTCAGTATTTATTTTATTCATGGATCAACTCCAATATGTAATGGTTTGTTAATTGTACCCACCCCCTTCTCTAGAAAAACAATTAATGTAAATCCATGCATAACTTTATGAGTTATCCTGCACCTCATGAGAGAGAGAGACCAGAGAGGGGGGGAAGAGAGAGAGAGAGAGAGAGAGAGAGAGAGAGAGAACACAGGATGTACTCACTTTGTTGAAGGTCTTTGAGTTGGTTATTGAGCTCCTCTTTCTCACTGGCCAGGTTGGCTACATCCACAGTCAGAGTGCGGTTCGACTCCTCTAGCTACACACACACACACACACACACACACACACACACACACACACACACACACACACATGCTTACCAAACTAATCAATAATCTGGCAAATGATACTACTAAAAAAATATTTTACTGATGTTCTGCTTCCACTGTTAAACTTCAGTTTCACAGAACCAAAATAACTTCATGGTAGATAACGGTAGACTTTTTTTGCTTCCTGGGGGTCCACTGGCATTATCTGTAAGTGTTCAGATCACGTGAGAGGCGGGTGCTACCTTGAGACCATTGGGCATGGCTTCCATTTATTAAACTATTGGGAGTATTGAAAATTACTGTGAGCCAAGCCATGAATCGATTGAACTGTTAGAGCTGTGAAAGCGTCCGTGAGGTGTACATGGCTTACCGGATATTACCGTACATTTCCATGATGGTAAAATATACAGTACATGCCATGTATGCATCACAGTTACTCCGGTTTCTCAGGCAAATGCATATTACCTCCAGCCATATTTTCTCAAGATACCACCCCCAAAATCTGCCAGAGTGGTCAGTCAATAAACTCAATGATCCCAGCTACAGCACACACCGTATCAACCGGCTATGCAAGACCTCAGCATTAGATTCTGTGTTTGGAACACAAATAAACTATTATCTTTTTAGCCACGTCCACCAAGCCTGATGCTAATCCTTGCTTGGGTTTATACTACACAGGAACATAAAAAAATCAAACTAAAATTAGTTGTTTTTTTTTTCTTTTACTTCTATAACCATGACAGAGGCAGTTCAGGTGAACTCCATGTGCTCCCAGTAGATCATAAGCGATGTCTAGCTAAAGATGTGGATCGACAGAAACAAATTGTTTCTCTTCCTTCTTTGTAAATCAGAACGTGAGAACATAAACAAGCGGATATCATTTAAATCCATGCGAGAGGAAAAGATTCCAATATGATCTCATTGATAATTTTTGTACTGGCAGGTTAGAACATCTTTTTCCACCACTTACTACAAGAATCTTTCAGACCTGTAAGAAACATGTCGTCACCGCCAGTGATATTACGACGACTCACAACGCTACTCACATAATTTGACGGGTCCGATCCCCAGTGGATCCATGGTGAAAGATTATAATGTAATTTGCTCCAGTTTTCCTGATGACACTGTTACAGCATAACAGCAGTAAATAAACTTTTTTAGCGTCGGTGCGAATGGGGTGTGTCTTACCGAGCTGATAGTGTTGTCCTTGTCACTGAGCTCCTGCCTGTGTCTGGCAATCATGTCTTTAATCTCCAGCTCTTTCATGATCTTCTCTTTCTCCAGGTCTGAATATTGCTCCTCAACGATGGAGCGAGCCAACTGCTCAGAGTCCGCCTTTGTCAGGCTCTCCTCCAGCTGTGTGGCCAGAGAGTCCCTGCACAAATACACATGCAAATGCACACGCTTCATTATGGCTTGTCTCAGTGAGTATTGTATAGTTCCCTTGATTACTATTTAGTAGATCTGATTCATTAGTATGGCAGTAATCTCCTGATGGATGAAAAGAGAGTACCACTAGATGGCCCTGCAATCTACCTAATAAAAGAACTAAAGTTGAATTTCATTGGATGAAAGGAATAAAAGGTAATTAAACGAAAGGTGACTAATAACAGGTGAGTGTACAGATTGGATTAAACCAACTCACTCATCACTCATTTGCAGGTGGCCTAAGGCACTCGGAGGGAAAGCGCTATCCACCCCTTTTATATGAATGAGGTCACAGATGCCCATGGATTGGCTGGTGAATGCTGTGAGTGACAGGGGAGCATATGCCATCCCTACCTCCATTGAGAGCTCGGCCAATTAGCTTTCACAGACTACCGGTCGCGGATGGCCGCGGCATCAACCTGGATTCGGATTTGCGATCTCCAGGTTGATAGTCATGTACCTTGTCGATGCGCCACTCTCCCGAGTCCCATTATAGACGATTATTTAATACTGTGCTCAGGATTTACTGAAAATGATCCAACATGTTAACCTACAGACATGATTTTTCAGACTCATGGGCATTAGGAGTGTTTTGAGGGCCTTCTCAGGAAATAGAAAAACAAAAACATATAAACACACCTCTCCTCCTGAAGTTCCTCCAGTCTCCGCTGGACATCCTGGAAGAGTTTCGTCTTTTCATCACATTCTTCCTTCAGCTCTAAAATCTGAGTCTTATACATTTTCTGAAAATGCAACAAGACATTTTACCAACTCTGCTGTAACAGTCCAATTATTTTCATTCATTCATCATTTATCAAAGAATGTCCAAATCCTAGTAGGATCACAGGAAGGCTGGAGCCTATTCCAACTGACTCTGGGCCAAGAGTGAGCAGCTGAAAAGCTCGCCAGCCCATCAGAGGGTCAACACACACACACAATCATTCACACTTACACTCACATCTAGAAGCAGTTTGGAACAGCCAATTAGCCTAATGTGCAGGTATTTGGACTGTAGGAAGAAACCGGGGAACCCAGATGAAACCTTCTCAAGCGCATGGAGAACATGCAAACTCCACACAGAAACGCCCTCACCGGGCCCAGGACTCAAACCCAGGACCTTCTTGCTGTGAGGCAGACGTGCTCACAACTACGCCCCCGTGCCGCCATAATACTTTATCATTCAGGCTAATTTGAAATAAAAGAGAAAACGTGTCCAACATACCGTGAAATACTGTTCTGCATCCAGATGCTCTTTTATCTCCTTCAGATGTGTGTCAGCAACTTCTCTCTCCCTAATTTTAACAGAACAAATACTTAAAATTCTTGCTAACAACCTTTACTTTCTTTTTAAGCCAAGATTTGTTTAGCCACTGAACTCTAATTGTCTAAATGTGCCGCCAAATTGTTATTGTTGGTGTTTTAAATTTCAAATGTACTTATATTAATTTTACTGGCCACACCCACACCCACACCCACACACCTGCGTAGCTCCTGATTCTGTTTCTCCACGCTGAGTTTGAGTTCCATCAGGTGATTGAGTTCTTGTTTGAGTTGTTTCTCAGAGGAGCGTAGCGTGCTAACTTCGTTTCTCTGAGCCTTTAGATCAGCTTGGGACAGATTCCGCCGCTGTGTTTCCTGTTCCACTTTCACAGTCAGCAAATCCAGCTGCGTCAACACACAAACAACTTAATAAGGCTCTGTTCACTCTGGGACAAGCTGATATTATATATCAATTCATATCACACTGATCTCATCCCCAAGCAATAACATTACATTAGCAAGCAAATTCCTAACCAAGCCATAATAATATACAATAAGTATACAATAAATATACTGTTCTACCTATTGGTTGAATGGAGGGGTGTGTGGGTGTGTGTGTGTGTTGGGGAAGTGGTTTGATACAATTCATGTATCACCACACTGGCTCTAAAATAGATTTTTCTATTTTTTTATTAATTTCTATTTTTTATGTTTGCATTTGAGTTGCTGAAACATTGCTATTCTTCTATAGTCCTACAGGTGGCACACTCTAAACAAGTCACACATTGACAGGCAGCGCAGCATCCCTTGTGATTCACAGACCTCCTCCGTGAGCTTGTTCTTGTGTGAGCGCAGCTCCTGGAGCTCATTCTGTGCCTGTTTATAATCGCAGTCCAGGACCGAGTTATGTTTCTCAACTTGCATCAGCTTACTCTCCAGCTGCTGCTTAGCCGAGCGCTCGTCCTGTAGCTTACGCTCCATGTCTGAAAAACACACACATACACACATTATTATTTTTATTTTTATTTATTTTTTATTAAAAAGCATCAACCCCTCCTGAAGCATTTATTCTAGGATTTGAGTGGCATGGTGTTGTAGTGTTTAGCACCTCCACCTCACAGCAAGAAGGTCCTGCGTTCGAGTCTCGGGCCTGGCAAAGGCGTTACTGTGTGGAATTTGCATGTTCTTCCAGCGTTTGTCTGGTTTCCTTCCACAGTCCAAAGACATGCACATTAGGCTAACTGGCTGTTCTAAATTGCTCCTATGCGTGAGTGTAAGTGTGAATGGTTGTGTGTGTAGGCCCTGCAATGGTCTGGCGAGCTGTTCAGGGTGTACCCCGCCTTCGCCCAGTGATGGCTAAGATGGCCACCTCACGACCCTTGTAGGTTGAAGCAGTTTTACAAAAAAGTGAGTGAGATAGTTTTCAGGGCACCATGGTGGCGAAGGGGTTGGCATGCCCGACTCACAGCACGATGGTCCTGGGTTCAAGTCCTAGGCTCAGCGTGGTGGCGGTAGGTCCAAAGTCATGAACATTAGGCTAATTGGATAGTTTCAATTGCCCCTAGGTGTGAATGTGAGTTTGAGTGGTTGGGTGTCAGTGTCACCCTGGCGATCTGCCCAGTCTCTCCACAACCCTAATAAAGAATTGAGCGGTTTGGAAAATGAAATGTGATGTCATATACTATAAACTGACGCTCATGTAATCTATGGATTTTAACGTGGATACTTCCTGCTTGTTTATGTAGTTTTTCTATACATTTAAACTTGAAACATATTTATTATTTTTATGCCAGAGTGAAATGTAACAAACCCATAATTCGTACGGTTCATCTGTCAGGGTTGGGGAGGAAGTGTGGAACCAATTCCAGCTGACTTCTTGTAAGAGGCGGGGTTACACCCTGAACAGATTACCAGTCTAACATGTCCTTTCCCACTACTCTTCCTTGTAGAATACCTTACATACCCAACATATTTATTAGAAATTTCAGCATGAGGTCTTTAGTACAGACAGAGTCGAAGGTGAGATCTGTGCAAACAAACAAACAAACAAGGACCGGGATTTTTCTGTATAGACCGAGCAAACAAGGTTAATAAGTAGTTTATTATATGCCATTTTAAACCATTTAATCCTATTAGGGTCGTGGGGAGGCTGGAGCATATCTTAGACAACTCTAGGCGAAGGTGGGGTACATCCTGAACAGCTTGCCAAACCATCACAGGGCCAACATACATACACAACCATTCACAGTCTTACACACTCACACCTAGGGGACGTGCTAACCACTATGCTAACCATGCTGCCCTGTGTTTTGTGAATTATCACAGCAGCACATTTATTCAAGCAGTGTTTGGATTTGTACCTCTCAGCACTTCAGACTTGGCCTCTTCGATGGACTGATTGAGTTTGCTGTGGTCGACGAGTCGGGTCTTGCTGGCGTTGTGCTCCTCTTCCTCTTGCTCTAATCGCTGCTGAACAGATTTCAGCTTGAAGGTAAAGTCGATCTCTTGCTGACTCCTTACCTGTTTACAGGGAACAACACAGGTTACACACACACCAAACACACACAGACACACACACACACACACACACACACACACACACACAAACCTTCTCCAAATCCTTAAGTTCGTCCTGCAGCTGTCTCTTCTCACCCTCCGCTTTAGAGAGCAAGTTCTTCGTTTGCTTCAGCTCTTCCTCCAGACCCGAGACGGACGCTGAAACAGACAGAAAGAAAAAGAAATGGAGAAATGCTCCAGGCTTTGGGACTACATGTCAGCTACCTGCCTCTGGACCCAGCACCCAAAATAGCAGTGGTTACTCTCCACATGAGACACTCCACCCAAACACAGCAGCACTACACAGCACAGAGAAACAAGAGTGCAGTGTGTGTCGCAGGGAGAGGGAGAGACGGGGAACACATTACACACTCGTCTCCACACCGAGAGCATTTTTATCCCGTTACAGCCGTCTACATTATTCTTCCCCAACCAATAGGGAGGGACTAAAGATTTGATTGAAGGAAAGTTAATAATAAACTGATGATCTTATTATATTGTGCTAATTAATCTCTCGCTCAGTCCAGCTCAAACTCTTTCATCATTCAACCCTCCCATACCTATTTCCTCATTCAGATCCTCTGACCATTTCCTAAATCTACCTCATAAACAGGAGGGACGCATGACACACCCATGTTTACACCAAGCACAATCTGTACCCCTGGAATCTGTTATAGCCGTGTACTTTATCCTCCTTTAACCAGTGGGGACTGGCCAAGGATCTGAATGGAGGAAAGAATGAGAGAGGAGTGCTTTAAGGGTAATAGAGTGGACTTCCTTTCTCAATACCTCATTCACTACCTCATTCACTGCTTCACTTACTACCTCATTCATGCATTCATTCAAAACCTCATTTACTCTATACCTCTTTCACTCCCTCACTCAGTACATTGTTTACTCCTTCACTTTATACCTCATTTACTCCTTCACTCAGTAACTAATTTACTACCTAATTTACTCTACAGGTCACTCAATCCTTAATTCAATACCTCATTCACTACCTCACTCGATACTTCATTCACTCCTTCATTCAATACCTCCTTTACTACCTCACTCAATACCTCATACACTACCTCACTCAATACTTCATTCAATCCCCTACTCAATAGTTCATTCACTCCTTCGCTCAATAGTTCATTCACTCCTTTATTCAGTACCTCAGTCACTTCTTCACTCAATACCCCATTCACTCCTTCACTCTATACCCTTTTCACTCCTTCACTCAGTACATTGTTTACTCCTTCACTCAGTAACTAATTTACTACCTAATTTACTCTACAGGTCACTCAATCCTTAATTCAATACCCCATTCACTCCTTCACTCAATACCTCATTCACTGCCTTACTCAATACCCCATTCACTCCTTCACTCAATACCTCATTCACTGCCTTACTCAATACCTCATTCACTCCTTTACTCAATACCTCATTCATTCCTTCACTCAATACCTCATTCACTCCTTCACTCAATACCCCATTCACTCCTTCACTCAATACCGCATTAAATCCTTCACTCAGTACCTCATTCACTTCTTCACTCAATACCTCATTCACTCCTTCACTCAATACCCCATTCACTCCTTCACTCAATACCCCATTAAATCCTTCACTCAGTACCTCATTCACTCCTTCACTCAATACCTCATTCACTGCCTTACTCAGTACCTCATTCACTCCTTCACTCAATACCCCATTCACTCCTTCACTCAATACCGCATTAAATCCTTCACTCAGTACTTCATTCACTCCTTCACTCAATACCTCATTCACTCCTTCACTCAATACCCCATTCACTCCTTCACTCAATACCGCATTAAATCCTT
>JAQMYF010000022.1:8833964-8844611 GCA_030014195.1 Neosilurus mollespiculum
CCTTCACTCAATATCTCATTCACTCCTTCATTCAATACCCCATTCACTCCTTCACTCAATACCCCATTCACTCCTTCACTCAATACCTCATTCACTCCTTCACTCAATACCCCATTGACTCCTTCACTCAATTCCCCATTCACTCCTTCACTCAATACCCCATTAAATCCTTCACTCAGTACCTCATTCACTCCTTCACTCAATATCTCATTCACTCCTTCATTCAATACCCCATTCACTCCTTCACTCAATACCCCATTCACTCCTTCTTTCAATTGCTTATTCACTCCCTTACTCAATATTTAATTCACTCCTTCACTGTAAACAACATTCACTCCTTCACTCAGTTATTCTTATTCCAGGAGAAACCTCACTCACCTCATTCATCATTCAACCTTCCCACACTTTTTTCCTTTTCTCAGGCCCTTAGTTCATTTCCTCACACTTTTCTTTCTCCTCTTTTCACTTACGTATAGAACCCCATAAAAGCCCAGAGATACCAGAATGTCTCCGTTCCTCAGCACTTTATTTCCACAATCTTGCCAACTTTCTCATCCACTCCTCAACACCTCTGTAATGACTTTTTCTCCCTCACCTTGCAGGTCTGTGATGGTCTCAGAGCTGAGACTGCGCTCTCTTTTCTCAGTCTCTAGGACACTCTGTAAGCTGAGGTTGTCCTGTTCCAGGCTGAGTCGACTGCTCTCCAGCTGGGCCAGTCTCTCCTGCAGCTCCCTGAGCAAAAGCTCAAGCTGCTGCGCCTGCTTGGCCGTCTCGGCCTGAGCTTTCTTCACTCGGCCTGACTCCTCTACCTCGGCTTGGAGCTTAGCGCTCACTTCTTCCAGCTACAGAGGGAGAAAGAAAATGTCAATTCTTTGCTTTAAATAGTAAATTGTCTCACTTTCAACATTTGATACGTTTTCTGTGTTCTACTGTGAGTAAAATACGTGTTTATGAGATTTGCATTCTGTTTTTATTTACATTTTTTTCCTGCACTGTGGTAGGGTGCTGGATTACTGATCCCAAGGTCGGCTGCTAACTGTAGTGTAGTAGTGCTGCTAACTGGGTTATCAAAAGCCGGCCATGTCTCTCACTGTCTGTGGTGAGAGGCATGTACAAGAACCATTGCTGATTTTCGTCAAGAGTAGGCTGCACTGCCGTCAGCGTGTTTCTGCCCTGCGATGGCCTTGCGTGCTGTCCAGGAAGTACTCTGCCCTCGCCCAGAGTCGGCTGAGATGGGCGCAAGCCTCCCTGTGACCCTAATTAGGATTAAGCACTTCAGAAAATTAATGAATGAATGAAAAGGGTCTATGGACCAAAGCACATGAAATACAGTATGACGTTTAATTTTTATTTATTTACAGTTGTTGAGTGTCTATGAAAGGTGGCACAGTGGCGTTGTGGTAAGCACGCCCGCCTCAAAGCAAAAAGGTCCTGGGTTCGAGGCCTAGGCTCAGCGAGGGCATTTCTGTGTGTAGTTTGTTTGTTCTCACCGTGCTTGCATGGGTTTCCTCCTGTTACTCCGGTTTCCTCCCACAGTCCTCAGAAATGCCAAGTAGGCTAAGTGGCCATTCCAAATTGCCCCTGGTGTAAGTATGAATGTGAACAGTTGTGCGTGTGTGTTTGCCCTGTAAGGGACTAGCAAGCTGTTCACGGTGTATCCCGCCTTAGCCCAAAGTCGGCTGAGATAGGCTCCAGCCTCCCAACCACCATAATAGGATTAAATGGTTCGGCAAATGAATGAATGGCGTGTCTATAAAACACATTAGTGCCTGTTATCACTTATTTTATAACAGCTATAAATAGTCGATTCCTCAAAAGCCTCTCATTGTTTTCTTTATTTCGAAGTAAAAAATTCCGTCATGTTTCTGAGAAACAACAAACCCCTCAGTCATGAAGACATTCTAATACTGGACATTGTTGGCGATGGTGGCTTAGTGGTTAGTGCTCTGGGTTACTAATCTGAAGGTCAGGGTTTCATGTCCCAGTATTAGCTTGGCTCAACCTCTGTTGGGATCTTGAGCAAGGCCCTTGATCCTCAATTGCTCAGTTGTATGAAAATGTTTAATATAAGTCACTCTGGATAAGGGTGTCTATCAAACACTGTAAATGTGTACACTTGGTACCACATAAACTATTAATATATACTACACAGGAGCTGTACGATCTGATTGGTCCACTCCCATTACAGTGGCTGTACATTTTAGTTTTCTTGTTCTTGTGTTTCCACATAGTATATACTAAAACTCCCTTATGGAGCGCGGTTTACTTACATTTCTGTGTAGTACGTACTAATCTCCGCATGAATGGGCAATAAACTGACACCGTAAGCTCCACGGCACTAGCTCGGATTAGGGCGCACAAAGCTCACCTGACCTGTCTTTCTTGTGTTTCCGCACGAAAAAACACCTGCTCACCAGACCTGACCCTGTCATGGTTAAAATATGTGAAAGGAAATGATAAAGATTTCATTTTGGCTTGCTGTTCTTTATGTTTCTGCATAGTATATATTAAAACTCTTCATAAAGAGATTTAGAAAGACGTTACACAGATCTTATCCACCTGCTCTTATCCAAGTGCTCAGAGCTATTCTGTCTCTCAGGATTAATTAAATTGTATTTTTTTTAATAAATCATAAAATTCCTGTTTTTGTGGCCTTTTTTTTTTTTTTTTGCTTATGTCTCTGTGTAGTATATACTAAAACAATTATTCACCTCAATCTCAGCGGCTGTTCATGAATTAAATAGTCAATTTTACTAAGATTATTCAGCGACCTCCAATTCTTACAGGCTATAACTGTTAATTCATCAAACCAATTAACTGAGTGGAATACATGGTGACGTAATAGTTAACACGTCTGGCTCACAGCAAGAAGGTCCTGGGTTTGAGTCCCAGGCTCGGCAATGGTGTTTCTGTGTGCAGTTTGCATGTTCTCCCCGTGCTTGTGTGGACTTCCTCCGGGTACTTCAATTTCCTCCCACAGTCCAAAGACATGCACATTAGACTAATTGGCTGTTCCAAATTGCCCCTAAGTGTGAGTGTGTTGCCCTGCAATGGATTGGCGAGCTGTATCCAGAGCAACTTACAGTTATGTGTCATTCATGCAACTGAGCGTGAAGGGTGAGTGGCTTGCTCAAGGACCCAACAGTGGCAGCTTGGTGGTAATAGGGCTTGAACCACCAACCTTCTGATCAGTAACCAAGAGCATAAACCACTGATTTTTCCTGGGAAATCCTTCGGCACACACTGACCTGTCTCTCTAGATGAATATTTTTCTCAGTGGAGATCTGTGAATTATGGCTCTTCTTCTTCAGCTCAACCAGCTGCTCTTTCAAGCTGCTCACTACAAAACACAGAGCGTTTATCATTGTGTGAGAACATGAAGCATGATGTGGACAACAGCTAATAATATTCTCATCAGGAATCAGAGCAAGCAAATGGTTCAATATTCAGAACAGTCTGTGAACATTTGGCTCAATGTACGGCAGTGCGTTCAATGCTGGGCAGCACACTGGCGTAGTGGTTAGCATGTCCGCCTCTCAGCAAGAAGGTCATGGGTTTGATTCCCAGGCTTGGTGATGGCATTTCTGTGTGGAGTTCTGTGTACATGTTCTCCCATTGCTTACGTGGGTTTCCTCCAGGTACTCCGGTTTCCTCCCACAGTCCGAAGACATGCACTTTAGGCTAACTGGCTGTTCCAAATTGCTCCTAGATGTCAGTTTGAGTGTGAATGGTTGTGTGTGGGTGTAAGTTGGCCCTGTGATGGACTAGCGAGTTCTTCAGGGTGTACCTGGCCTTCGCCTAGACTTGGAATAGGCTCCAGCCTCCCTGTGACTCTGGTAGGATTAAGTGATTCGGTAAATGATTGAATAAATAAATAAATAAATAAAGGAATGTTTAATGCTCAGGTGAGTGGAATGAGCATAAAATCACAATCAGGTGTAAAACAGAGGATTTAAGAAGTTGCAGTGTTCATGAAGTGCTCCCGGAAGTGGCCTCACCTTCGTTCTCCAAGCCACGTTTTCGCTCTGTCTCAAGTTCAGCTTTCCTCAGACTCTCAGTATTCTGGTGCTGCAGCAGGGCGTTCTTTCCCTCCAGCTTCCTCAGGGAATCCTCCACTTTCTGCCTTGCGCTCATCTTTACAAACAGTGATAAACAGAAATGAATGAGCATAGAAAACATAACCCATTCGCATTCCCCAGCAAGAAGCAGACATTTCTCACTCAGCCGTCACTTCCTGGTCATGAGAGAATGCTAAAATCCAGAACACTGAACACCACAGGGCAGATTTGGCTATGTGTTGTATATGCAAATGAGTTGGGAAAAAAACATTCTTAAAGTGAAATGAAAGGAAAGCTTTCCAAACTCTCCTGTTCCACCTTAACATAGGTATACTTTCATTATCAGGTGGTTTTTACTTACATATTCAAAGTTGCAATCTGCTAAAATCTGCTTTGATAGTTTTTGCATTAGCCAGTTTGAAAAGACTGCCATTACACGCTCACGAGAATAGGAATTCATCAGTTCATTTAAGACAAAGATGATGGCAAAAATAACACTATACAGATATTAAACTAACAAATCATATACAAACTAGTGAACTTCTGAATAAAATAATACTAGGCACTTCTACATGTAATACGAGCTTTTGTGTACATACATCAGACAAACATCGGCTCATTTATAGGAATGAATGGCATAACCCGTCAGATACACGTGAATCGCAGTACAATATCGCCTCCCTGTATGCGGAACTATAATTTATTTTGATGTGCAAAGATGTATGCGAAGTATGCAAGCCTTTATTAAGAATGCGCTTAATTTTCCTTTTAATTATTAAGTACACATTTACTGCCAATCAAACTGACTTTCACATCCAATTGGGCCTTCAAATATTTTTATTTATTACAATCCATAGCAGTTTTTGGTTAAAAAAAAAAAGGTTAGGTAAAAAAAAATTAACTAACAATATTTATCTCCTCATTAGTCTGTTTGTCAGTTGGTCTGTGAACAAAATCCTGACCACACCCATGCAAGGATTTTCACTATACTTGGTGGGGACACTATCCTACCAGAGCTTCAGGAATGATTTGATTCTGGAGGGTCAAGGTCAAAGGTGAACGTCAGAGCAAGGTCAAAGTTTTGATGATAGACATTTCCCATGTTTAAATTGAAATCAACTCTATGTCAAAAACACAGTGACAGTGCATTGAGGGACAGATAGAAAAGAAGACATACGTTTTCAAACGGTATAATTTTCTTTGGCCCTGAGTGATTTTAAATGATCAAAATCAAGGTCACGGGATTTTAAGCGCTTATAACTTTGAAATCAGTGTTTATATACATGCTATTATTATGGAACTCTAATAGGAAAATATATATGGACTTTCTAATGAGAATTACATTCTATTTATTTATTTATTATTATTATTATGATTAATACTACTAATAATTATAATTATTTATTTTGGGCAGCACGGTGGCGCAGATGTTAGCATGTAGTCACTACAAGAAGGTTCCGGGTTCGATTCTTGGGCTCTGGCGTTTTTGTGTGGAGTTTGCATGTTCTCCCTGTGCTTGTGTGGGTTTCCTCCAGGTACTCCGGTTTCCTCCCACAGTCCAAAAACATGCACAGTAGGCTAATTTGCTGTTCCAAATCACCCCTAGGTGTGAGTGTGAGTGTGAATGGTTGTACGTGTGTTGGCCCTGCCCTGGCATAGCAAGCTGTCCAGGGTGTACCCTGCCTTCGCCCAGCGTCGGCTGAGATGGGCGCCAGTCTCCCCGTGACCCTAATTAGGATATATATATATATATATTCCCTTTTAAGTAAGTTAGTATCCTCTCACCTCTTCTTCAAGCTCCTTGGACAGTTTATTTAGTCGCTCGTTTGCACTTCTGTTGGGGAACATTGAAAAACAAAAGATATCAGCAGATGATGATATAAAAATTTAATTCACAGTGAAAGTGTGTGTGTGCATATGTAATGAGTTGTACCTGCATTTATTTTCCAGTTCATCCTTAGCTTGCATCTCATGTTTGAACTTCTCCTCTATCTTAATCAGCTTCTCTTGCAAAGTCTAAAGAGTGAGAGGAAGTTGATGAAGATAAATAGATGGGATGAAATGCAGTAAACAAAAAAGCATCATGTGACCTATACAACCTAAAATCATGTTGTACAGCTCAATAGACTATAAAGACTTTTGGACCATCAAGTCCAAATGTTCATTACAGATTCACGATAATAAACTCCACTCTTAATGTGAAGGCTTTCCAATCGATTTTGGAGCAGGTGTGATGGTTAGCATGTCCGCCTCACAGGTCATGGGTTCGAGTCCCGGGCTCGGCGAGGGCATTTCTGTGCGGAGTTTGCATGTTCTCCCATGAATAAATTAATGAATGGTTTTATTTGTTAAGTGTTTAAGTATATACTACACAGAAACATAAAGAGAAGTCAACTAAAATGTGATTTTAAAGTTTATCTTTAGATATCTTAACCATGACAGAGGCAGGTCAGGTGAGTGTTCAGAGTTTATTACACAATACACAGAAACGTAAGTAAACCGCGCTCCGTTAAGGTGTTATAGTATTTGCTATATCAGAACCACAAGAAAAACAAACTAAAAGGAGGTTTTTATGGTTTATCTCACCGCCTGCTCCAAGTGACAGTGACAAACTGTGAGTGTCCGTTATTTTAATCCAAACATTATCCACTTTGAATAATGTTTTTTAACCTCCTGATAGTGGACCAATCAGAGCATGCCGTTCATGTGTAGTATATATGAATAAGTTAGTATTTACAGGTACATTATTTACAGCATTTGGCAGATGCTGTTATTTGCATAGAGTGTAAATGATATAATATACATATAATGTATAATGAATAATTTACATTATGCACATAGAGTGAGACACACACACCTCGGATTTCTCGGAATGGTCTGACTTCTCTATTAAACCATCAGAACAGGTGTTGTCCTCTTCATCATTTTGCCTGTTGCTCAGTAGCCTGAAATAAAACCCAAAGTATATGAATGAATGCTGCAGTCAGTTTTAGCTAATACAGTATAACCACTTTCTTTTAAAAACAAACAGTCCACTTCCTGTCTCCTGCCCCGATCACTTTTCTAATATAAGAGCTCACTGCTCCTGCTGTGTGTGTGTGTGTGTGTGTGTGTGTGTGTGTATGGTGATATTTGAGACTCATGTGTATAAGTAGCTCAAGCTCAATTCAGTTCATGGCAGTCAGAAATGTGGAGTTTATTAAACCAAGATCTGTATTTATGCACAAAGTATAGTGGTGCATCTGTGCCAGCATTTTAGCGGAGCTCCCGCGCGGCGCTTTGCCCCACTGATAAGCATCTAACCATCGAGTTGCTTTTGGAACGTCATGAAAACACTACAGGGTCCGTCCGTCTGTCCCTTCGGCTTACGTGCACACATGGAAACCCTGTGGTGATATTTCTCATGCTGGTATATAACGTTGTACTGGGAAATTCTTCTCCTCTATGTTCCCCTCCAAACTGTTATTTGTTTCAAGCCATAAAATAAAATATAATTTTTCATAAAATAAAACGCATTTTTAAAATAAAATGAAATAAAAAAACTTTAATAAAATAAAATAAAATTTTTAATAAAATAAAATACACTTTTTATTTAAATAAAATAAACGTTTTTAATAAAATAAAATAAAATACACTTTAATAAAATAATAAACTTTTAACAGTGTAAACAGAATTTTATGTGCCATATGCAGTGGGAATCTTTGTTTTTTTAGCTGGCAAAATAAATTATTACAGTCAAGTAATGCATTACTCATTCCAATAAAAAGGCTTTTAACCCAATCACACTGAGGAAGCGCCTGACGTCTCTTGCGCGTATAACGTGCTTATGGAAGTGAACCTATCCAGTGGAATATTGGGTTTCCATTAAAGCAATCTTACCTCAATAACGTAAAACTTTCAGACAACATTAAAACTTTGAGGAGGGGCAGTCTTTACATGATGGTTATATGACACTACGTAATCGATGATGTCATCAAAACAAATTCACATCGAAACCTTTTATGAGGGCCCGATGGTGATGCTGGATTACTGATCCCAAGGGCGGAGGTTCAAGCCCCACTATCAAGTTATCCCAGTATCAGTTGTCACTGCTGTCCCCCCAGTACAGCTAACGGTTATCAAAGGCCGGTCATGTCTCTCACTGTCTGTGGTGAGAGGCGTGTAAAAGAACCAGAGCTGATTTTTGTAAAAGAGTAGGCTGCATTGCCGTCAGCGTGTTTCTGCCCCGTTAGCACCAGCCTTACCACGACCCTAATTAGGATTAAGCGGTTCAGAAAATGAATGAATGAATGACCCTTTTATCAGAAGTAAATTTTTTCGGAGATCTGATTACATCTGAATGGTCTGGTGTTCAATTACTTTCTAAACTAATTTATTCTTTTGTTCATCAATTTTCTGAACCACTTCATCCACCTACCGAACAATCGAATGTTTTAACAACGTTGCTGCAATGTTGCACAAACATTGCAATAGTGTTCATTTATAGACTTTGAAAAAAGCGTTAACGTGTTACAGGTAACATTTGTTAGAAGACGTTACTGTGACCTCTGCGGCTGGGCGGAACGATCAGGTGAGATCGCAGTGTTTATTTTAGTATTTTTCATGGTTTTATGTTTGTTCCATTCACTTCCCTTATTTGCAAGTTATTTGCTTATTTATTTAACTTTAATTGTTATTTGCCTTAAAAATACACAAAAATCAGTCAGAATAAGAACAATGCCCATATTTTAAAAATATTCCAAGATTCTTAAGAAGAATAAGAATAATGTGTATAGGCTATGATTAACAGCATTAAAGTCTTCTCAGCAATATATAATGTTTAAGTTAGGTTTAAAATGTAGAAAAGTTGAGAGAGAGAGAGAGAGAGAGAGAGAGAATGCTTATGGAAATAACTTACTGGTCCTCCTTGAAGAAGGTAAATCCAACAAAAGGTAGCTGGTTGCCTACAAAGGCACGAGGAGTCGGGAAAGTCTCCACATCTCCTTTCTCTTCCACGATATCATCAAAATTACTTGTGTCAATGTCACTTCTCAACTCAGGCACCACTGGAGCCATGGCTGAGAGAGAGAGAGAGAGAGAGAGAGAGAGAGAGAGAGAGAGAGAGAGGGAGATGTAGAAAGAGAGAGGGAAGGAGAGTGTGGCAGAGACGGAGAGAGATAGAAATAATATTAAAAAGGCTTCTCTGTGTGTGTGTGTGTGCGTGTTTCAGGTATTCATCACATGGAGGATTAAATATCAGCAGGTGAAGGGGTTTTAATGTTAGGGTCAAGGTTAAGGTTAGGGTTAGGGTTAGGGTTAGGGTTAAGGTTAGGGTTAGGGTTAGGGTTAGGCAAGTAGTGATTATGGTTAGGGTCAAGGTACGTCTTCAGGAAAAAAAAAATGTAAATCTATGCATCGTCCCATGAAGTTATGGAAACAAGATTGTGTGTGTGTGTGTGTGTGTGTGTGTGTGTCTGAAAGACTCAGTGTGTGAACCACACAAAGCAGACACTGTAGTTTGCAGGAAGGAGTGGCGTCTGCTGTTGGCCAAGCCGCCCCATGCTCCCTCTCTACAGCAGCACACGACTTGGCTCACACACTCACACACCGTCTCACTCTCTCTCTCTCTCCAGCTCACACACTGTGTGCATTTTACAAGAGGACAGACAACTCCAAGTCACTGTGTGCTTAATAACAGTACAGTTTAACAGCAAGAAGTCCAAAATCACAGCTTAATCACCAAACGTTTTCAGTGTGTTTACAGCTGCACAGTGATTTTATTTTTACGGATAATAGTCCTCACACGAGGAAATCGCATTAAACAAAAGATTCTGACTGAAGCAGATTTTATATTTGTTAGCTGACAAACAGATATTTAAAAAAATCTCAAAATTAATTTTTGAGATTAAAATATACTAAAGACTAAACCATGGAGCAGTCCAGGGAGTGAGTAAAGTAAAGGGGGGAGCAGAGCAAGAGAGAGAGGGGGGGGGGATGAGGGAGAGAGTGAAAGAGAGAGGGAAAAGATGAGGGAGACAGTGAGAGAGAGCGAGAGGAAGAGTAAAGGAGCGAGAGAGTCTGTGTAAAGAGTGTGTGTAAAGGAGAAAAAAGAGAGAGAGAAAGAGAGATAGAGAGAGGGGGTTAAGGAGCAAGAGATGGAGAGAGAGGTAGAGAGTGTGTGTAAAGGAGAGAGAGAGGAGGGGAGTGAGTAAAGGTAAAAGAGAGACTTAGAGTGGAGGAGTGACAGAAGGAAAGCAAAGAATAGATAAAGGGAGAGAGAGAGAGAAAGAGAGAGAGAGAGAGAGAGAAATAGAGGGAGAAAGAGAGTATAGATAGAGAGATAGAGAGAGAGAGAGAGTGAGAGTGTATAGGTATAGAGAGAGAGAGAGAGAGTATAGAGAGAGAGAGTGAGAGAGAGAGAAAGGGGGAGAGATAGTAATGGAGAGAGGGGGAGAGAGAGAGAGATAGAGGGAGAAAGAGAAAAAGAGAAAGAGAGACAGAAGAAGAGGGAGGGAGAGAGAGAGAGAGAAAGAAAGAAAAAGAGAGAGGGGGTAGAGAGTGAGTGAGAGAGAGAGAGAGAGAGAGAGAGAGAGAGAGAGAGCCAATGAGA
>JAQMYF010000022.1:8849082-8874180 GCA_030014195.1 Neosilurus mollespiculum
CCTCTTGAAAAAGCAAAATTGTACAGCACAACGCTGCAACCAGACTACCATTCTGCTTGCTGTGAAGCTGGACAAGAAAAAAAAATAATAATAAATAAATAAATAAATAAATAAATAAAAAGACCAACCACTGCTCCCAGTGTGCCTCCTGATGCTGTCTGTATTCCGTACGTTATGACATAAACAGGTACGATTAGCTGTTATTGTGCAACGATAACTCAGATAAACATCATGTGTTGAGTCATTTCTGTTGCTTGAGCAATGCATTCACTATGCAAGCAGAAGGCAGATAGCTACCTCACTTCCCTGAACGCACTATTAGTTAGTAAGCACCGCCCATTCTCCCCTAGGCCCCCTCCCACCGAAATATCCACGGTAATCTTTTCGATTTTGTATCGACTTCCGTGATATATAATCAGAAAAAGATTTCCCTGCTATTCAAATCTCACTACAGAGTCCCCTGAAATGAATGCCTGGATATACCACTGTGTTTTTGTTTGATGCCCCGTAATAGACTGGAGTCCCATCTTGGGTGAATTATTCAGCCTTGTACACAGTGTTTATAGAAGTAATATCACCAATTTGGGGTGCATTTAATCTGTTTTCCACAAGATGGCAAAAATGGAAAGCCAAACATTATACATTTCATTTTATTTAAGCTTTGACATTTTTCATTCATTCATTTTCTAAGCCGTTTAATCCTAATCAGGGTCGCCGGGAAGCTGCCGCCCATGTCAGCCGACTGCGGGCGAAGGTACAGCTGACTGCGGGTGGTACACCTTGAACAGCTCACCAGACCATTGCAGGGTAACACACACAATCATTCACACTCACACTCACACCTAGGGGTGATTTGGAACTGCCAGTTAGACTACTGTGCATGTTTTTGGACTGTGGGAGGAAACCGGAGTCCCCGGAGGAAACCCATGCAAGCATGGGGAGAACATGCAAACGTCTGAGCCAAGCCCTTGGACTCGAACCCGGGACCTTCTAGTTGTGACGCGGATGTGCTAACCACTGCGCCACCGTGCCGCCCCGCTTTGATATTTTTGTTAATGTACACACTCTAACATTCAGATATCCAGAAAATTAAGCATATTCAAACATTTTCTATTTTCTATAGTCTACAAGTCTTTAACTAGCAACCTGAATATCCAAAAAGAATCACTCCAACAAACAAACAATTAAACAAATAAATAAATTTGAATATGTGAACAATAAAAACAAAGGCAAGTGCGGCAAAGTGTCGTAGTGGTTAGCACGTCCGCCTCACGGCAAGAAGGTCCTGGATTCAAGTCCTGGGCTCGGCTTGGTTCCTGTATGAAGTTTGCATATTCTGCCCCGCGCTTGCGTGGGTTTTCTTCAGGTACTCCGGTTTCCTCCAGCATTCCAAAGACATGCACATTAGAGTAATTGGTTGTTTGAAATTGCCCCTTGGTGTGAGTGTGAATGGTTGTGTGTGTGTGTTGACCGCATGAGCTGTTCAGGTTGTACCCCGCCTTCACCCAGAGTCGGCTTAGAAAGGCGCCATCCTTCCTGTGACCCAAATAAGGTCAAGGTAGGTTCGGCAAATGAATAAGAAATGAGGTTGCTAATAATAAATAAACTGAATGCTAAAAAAAAATATCACACACCGCCACATGGGCACTCAGTTAAATCCCTTGTTAATGAACGCGACTATTCTTTGTCCCACAGCCTTCATATCGTAATGTCTCGTCCTGCCCATTCGAAAAAACCTCATAGATCTGTTTTAATCCCAATCACATTTTTCTACATGGACACCCCAAACCCGGTTTCTGAACACACTCACCTTGTCCATCTTCATGCATGTGCCGAAGTCGGCGAGTTTAAGGTGTCCGTTGCAGTCCAGCAACATGTTTTCAGGTTTGATGTCTCTGTGGATGAAGCCCATG
This sequence comes from Neosilurus mollespiculum, assembly GCA_030014195.1. Classification (NCBI taxonomy): domain Eukaryota; kingdom Metazoa; phylum Chordata; class Actinopteri; order Siluriformes; family Plotosidae; genus Neosilurus; species Neosilurus mollespiculum. The sequence continues at coordinate 8,850,996 of JAQMYF010000022.1, forward strand.
GAGTGAATGGCGTCTAGTGCCAGCACCACTTCAGCTGTGTAAAAGCACGCCCATTCCTCCGGCATGTCGTAATTCATAGTAAGGGTTACCAGATCTCCACCTGCCATGAACTCCATCACCAAGTACAGGTGGCGTTCGTCTTGGAAGGCGCAGCACAGCTAGCAAAACAAGAGAAATCAAACATGCCACTGGTGGTTCTGGCGGTTTCCGCTATTCAAATGTAGTGTCGGGTGTATTTAAGCACTATTTTGGTGTACACTTTGCTGGTCTATTGCAGTGCCAACGCACAGCCACTCACACCTAGGGCAATATGAAACAGCCAATTAGCCTAATGTGCATGTCTTTTGCCTGTAGGAGGAAATCAGAGTATCCGGAGGAAACCCACACAAGCACAAGGAGAACATGCACATAGAACTCCACACAGAAACGCCCTCACCGAGGCCAGGGCTTGAACCCCAGACCTTCTTTCTGTGAGGCGGACGTACTAACCACTATTCAACCGTGCCGCCATAAAAAAGGAATCGGCTAATACTTAATGCTAAGATAATTTATGAATTCAGAAACAACAGTGATCCTGAGAAACGATATGGCGCCCAATTGGGGAACCACCGGACATAGACACAGAAGTCCCGAATGTCCCTGCCCCAGATATCAGTTATATAACTCAGTGCTAATATATCAGGTATAATTCAGTGTTAAACTGAGTTACTGGGTTCTCCTACAGCCTATGACGTAATTGGCTGCTTCAAATTGCCCTAGGTGTGAGTGTGAGTGCAAATGGTTGGAGTGTGTGTTGGTCCTGCAGTGGTCTGGCGAAATGTTGAGGGTGTACCCCGCCTTTGCCCAGAGTCCACTGACCCTAGTAGAAGTAAGCGGTTTGGCAAATGAGAATTATTTAATGTTTATTTTTAACATACTTACACATAATATGCATAAACAAACATTTGGAGACTGGATATAGAACACAGCTCTGTGAAATCCAAACGATAGATGTGTTTGAATAAAGCAGACGTTATTTAAATCTGGTGGTCGACAAATTATTTGCAAATAAGACTTCCAGGAAATGCTGAGGTCAGTGACTTCGAGTCATGTGATTCAGCAGAGCTTTGCACACAGCACATTTACAGCAAATTACGAACTTGTACTTTGCTACACAAACTGGTTTTCAAATATACTGTATATATTAAGGAGGGCGGCATGGTGGTGTAGTGGTTAGCACATCCGCCTTACAGCAAGAAGGTCCTGGGTTTGAGTCTTGGGCTTGGCGAGGGCATTTCTGTGTGTCGTGCTTGCATGGGTTTCCTTTGGGTACACTAGTTTCCTCCGACAGTCTAAAAACATGTAGATTAGGCTAATTGACTGTTCCAAATTGCCCCTAGGTTTGAATGTGTGTGTGAATGGTTTTGGGTGTATGATGCACTGTTCAGAATGTGACCCGCCTTCACCCAGTGTCAGATGAAATAGGCTCCCTGCCTCACCGCAACCCCAGTAGTAGGATTAAGCGGTTTGGCAAATGAGTGAATGAGATTACATTTAGGAAGCAGCATGTTTTACCAAACTGTAAATAAAAATTAATAATTAATTAACCAATTATTAATTTATTCTGTAACTGGAGGGACAAGGTTTATGAAAAGTAAACCATAGCATGCAGGTCTTGTATACTTCCATTCTACCTGCACTATCCAGGGACTGTTTGAGAAGGCCATGATGTCTCGCTCCTCCCAGAAGAAGGCAGAGTCAGAACGCTTGATCATCTCAAACTTGCTGAGCTTCTTCATAGCGTACACTTTCTTAGAGACCTTGTGCCGCACCTAAACACAGAAATATATGCATAGGTAAATGGAATGTATTGGTAATATGCCGACGCATAGGCCGACAGCAGCAAAATGGCAGCATGCACATATGTACGTCAACATGGCGGCTTCTCCCCGTCATCGAATTAGGCATTTAAAGGTAAGCATTGACTTTGCAGGTATAATAAATAAACAGAATATGTAGTGTTATCTCTTGGATATAAAGTGAAATTGGCCACAGTGACTTTCTGAAACCATTTGTTTACTCCTGTACGCGAGTGTTAATGAGACCTGCACCAGCTGGATATAAGTGAACATCACCATCTTTTTTATTTGTGCTGAAATCGGATCCCTTCTTCTACTGCTTAAAACTTGATCTCATACTTCTCCACTTTCTACGAATCCTTGTGTGCAAGATCGTTCATCCGCTCATGCGGTCGTATTATTTAAATTGTTATTATAAACAGATACAGGAGCAGGACAAGATGTGGAGCATGTGACTAAGCCCATGAGCTGGGGTGGTTTCACCAGGAAACCTTTATGTTCATTCAAAATGAACTGATAATGGAATATAACACAGATGTTCACTAGTGAATGGGGAACTTTAACACTACCGTTGACTTTGCACTTTTTCTCAATTACCTCATTTGACTTACTTCAATATTTACCTTGGGTTTCTCACATCTGCATTTGGACTAACACACATTTTGTTTAACAGATATTTAACACGTCTGCTGTGAGTGGCGCAGTGGTTAGCACGTTCGCCTCAAAGCAAGAAAGGTCCTGGGTTCGATTCCCAAGCTCGGGGCGTTTCAGTGTGGAGTTTGCATGTTCTCTCCTTGTACTGTCCAACAGTCCAAAGACATGCACAGTAGGCTAACTGGCTCGTCCAAATTGCCCCTATGTGTGAGTGTGAATGGTTGTATGTGTGTTGGCCCTGCGATGGCCTGGTGAGCTGTTCAGGGGGTATGCCGCTCTCGCCCAGAGTCGGCTGAGATGGGCACCAGCCTTCCTGCGACCCTAATTATGATCGAATAGGCTTAGAAAATGAATTAATAAATGTCTGCTGTGTCACTCTATATATAACTTTTACAGTTTGAACAGCAGTGCACAGCAGTGTGCTGAACGTTGCATTGTGATCTATTAGACACTACATGCTGTCTCCTAACACTAGCCATGATTCCACAATCGAGTAAAAGCAGCGCAAGCTACTGTGAACCAAGGCCATAATCGTTTCGACTGTCAGCTCCAGGGCATAAGCGCCTTTTTCTGGAGCTAATGTCGTGTTAGAAGCCAGTGGAATTTTCCCTAACGATTCCCTGAGGATGGGCTAGACGAGGCCATCCTGTGCTTTAAGCTGGTTACAAGGTGCAAGTTGGGTTCTATACTCTTTTAATCAGTAGTGTCATACCTGTTCCAGGTTTCAGCTGATACTAAGCACCAGGTGCTTATAGTTGACTAGGGATACATCACTCTGGTGCAACCTGAAATATTGCTGTAATGAATGAACGGAGCACGACATAGTCATGCACCTATAGCTGGAGTGAGCAGTAACTCTGGTGAATCATGATGGCGCGTTGGGACTTGTGCTGCATGCATTTTTGTGGCAATGTGCATTTTCTGAGTGTTAAGCAAAAACCTATTAAGTCAGAAATTTGATGAAATTGGGCTTACGTTCTAATCTAGACTTTCTGAGTTACTGGTTTCTCGTACAGCCTGCAATGTATAAGAATTTGCATTTTCTGCATATTTTGTCCTGGTAAAACAAGTTTTAAGCAGTTTCCTGAAGGTTTTTAAAACCCTTTTCACAAACAATACTTGAATGGGGTGGTATGGTAGCTTAGTGGTTAGCATGTCTTCCTCACAGCAGGAAAGTACTGGGTTCAAAAGCCCTGGCTTGGTGAGGGCATTTATATTTGTAGTTTGATTTCTATTTGGAGTATGTTCTCCACTTGCTCATGTGGGTTTTCTCCAGGTACTCTGGTTCCTCCTGGTACACGGTGCAAAGATATGCACATTAGGATAACTGGTTGTTTCAAAATGCCCCTAGGTGTGTGTGTTGGCCCTGCAATAATCTGGAGTGCTGTTTCGGGTACACTCCTCCTTTGGCCAGAGTTGGCTCAGACAGGCTCTAGTCTCCCCACAATACTTGTATTACAATACCCCGCAATATCCCCCTTGCTGTTAGGTAGAAGTGCTAACCACTACACCACAATGCCACCCTGTTATAAAGACTTCTGATGAATATACATTGGTGAGAATGCAAACTGAAAAGCAGTAGTAACTTTTGGAAACATCCTTAAGTTCTACGGCTAAAATATTAACCAGTGATATGTTACGCTTATAAGGATATGAGTAAAAAATACAAGCAGTTGGATTGAAAAACAATAGAACTGAGTACTGTCTTCACGAACTGAGAACTGAGTCAAGTCCTCTGTGCTAGAGATGACTACTATTATCAGCAAAAGGTGCAACAGCCAGAAAATGTAATGGTGTTGGGATGAATCAGTACCCATGGCATGGGTGAGTGAAAACACCAGTGATGTGGAAGCATATTCTAGGATTCTGCCATGAAGGCAACATTTTATCCCTTGAAGTCCATTTCAGCTTATTTCAGCAGAACAATATCAGGTCTCATTCTGCATGAGCTACAGCAGCGTGGCTTCATAGACACAGAGTGTGTGTGGTTGACGGGCCTGCTGCAAGTCCAGATCTGTCTCCTATTGAATATTAAATATATGGTGCATCATAAAGAGGAGGACTCTTTTGGAAATGGGTTTTTTATATGATCAGAGAAGCTGTGCAGTTATAGGACATTCCAGGATATAGATTTTCATAAAAGGGAAAAAAAGTCGGTTAAGTTGAAATGGCTGAGTTCATTAGGACAATTCATCACTGCATTTACAAACAGAACCCCCCACCCGACACCATGCCTGGAAAAACCAACCAACATGTCATCTAAAATAACATTTCATAAGCCATAGGCCTGGAGAAGATCTCAGTCCGCTTGGCATCATATCATAATTTATGTGCACATGACTCACTGGATGGTTAGTGGTGGGGACTCATTAATCATATTACTTAAGACCAGGGAATTTCCAGAAGGATTCAACGGCAGCCAATTGGAATTCTTCAGTGGGACGACATTACACAACCTCATTCCCTGAAGTGTAGACAGGTACTTACAACTTCAAGACCCCTGATGTGGAAAAGTCACATCAGCTGCTACCTAGCCATTATAAACAAATTGGTGCCATTTTGGTGAGCTTGAAGTTGACCTACAATTACCTTGACCTACAGTGACCTACACTCTAGTGCCTGGTAAATATAGTCATGGGATTATGGGCAGTATCAGGTATAAAGAAATGGGTTTTGAGAAGTTAAGCAAGAGCAGAATGGCGCTATCGAGCAGGACACAGAACATCGAGAGAGTCTAACAGTGAGAGATACATCTACTCATACAGAGAGTAATGAACTAGCACCATTGTTTTAACATCTGAGGTTGTGAGTACTTTATAAAGCTCTGTGTTGGTCATATGTTACTACTATGTTCCAACTTAGCATGAGAAACCTTTATACTAGGCACGATATCACCCAGAGATGGAAACATCACTTTATTAATGTTAATTATCATATTATAATGCTCTTTATATACAAGCACGGTGGTGTAGAATGTCCTCGGTATCGATTTGGGTAGGTATCATAATCCTTCTGTGAGCTGATTCATGTATCGACACACTGTCTCCAAAATAAGTTTTTAATACACATGTTTGGGGCTGCATGGTGACGTAGTGATTAGCACATCTGCTTCACAGCAGTAAGGTCCCGGGTTCCAGTCCCGGGCTTGGCAAGGATGTTCCTGTGTGGAGCTTGCATTTTCTCCTCGTGCTTGCGTGGGTTTCTTCCTGGAACTCCGGTTTCCTCCCACAGTCCGAAGACATGAGGTTGGGCTAATTGGCTGTTCAAATTACACCTAGATATGAGTGTGAATCATTATTTGTGTGTGTGTGTGTGTGTGTTGGCCCTGCGATAGACTGCTGAGCTGTTCAGGGTGAACCCCACCTATGCCTAAAGTCGGCAGACATAGGCTCCAGTCGGTGTGTTTGCCCTGCAATGGATTGGTGAGCTGTTTGTACCATTTTCTTGTGATACCCAGTTGAAGTACCACCACCGTACACTCAACACTTACACTGTTGTAAAAATACTGTGCGCTCCACGTGGGTATTATAAGGGCGTTCTGTGGGTTTGATGCAGAGCAGTGATTGTACTATTGGACCTGGGTTTGTCTAGATAATCTCCACCAGTTTTGAGATTTCTCCAGTTTTATTATCTTAATGTGGGTAAGATCTCACCCTACTCCAACCCACACACTCCTGCAATCTGTAAACATGTGCAAACTTGTGTGGGCTTACAAGCATTAACACAACCAAACAAATGCCAATGAATAACTCTCTCTCTCTCTCACACACACACACACACACACACACACACACACACACACACCAAAGCAAACACTCACCAGTTGTACCGATCCATAGGCTCCTTTGCCAATTAGTTTGATTCGGTCAAAATCATTCAGCCGGACCTGCAGTTCCCTCAGATGGCTTACAGCCTTCTCATCTATCAGCAGTTCACAAAAAAAAAAAAAAAAAAAATCAGCGTTTTCTCATTTACACACAGCAATGAGTTCTTTAATGTCTGAAACATCTTAGCTCCAGTTGTACTCCCAGTACACTACCAGTAATACACACACTTCAGGCTTGGAACGTGTGTTTTTAATGTACAGACAGTGATGAAGTTTCCTGCGTGAATAGATCGCTTTCTTTTAGCGGTTCTGAATTCATTCTGTAATTTTGCAATTCATCTTAAAAAGCACATTCCGGCCAAAAATTGACATTCATTCATTCATTTTCTAAGCCGCTTAATCCTAATTAGGGTCGCGGGGTGGCTGGCGCCCATCTCAGCCAACTCTGGCCGAGGGCGGGGGTACACCCTGAACAGCTCGCCAGGCCATCGCAGGGCAACACACATACAACCATTCACACTCACACTCACACCTAGAGGCAATTTGGAACAGCAGGTCAGCCTACTGTGCATGTTTATGGACTGTGGGAGGAAACCCATGCAAGCACAGGGAGAACATGCAAACTCCACACAGAAACACCCTTACTGCGCCCAGGACATGACCCCAGGACCTTCTTGCTGTGAGGTGGACGTGCTAATCACTGCGCCACCGTGCCCCCTCAAACAAATGACATTTTACAAATGTTCTGGTTACATCAAATGTTATACAGTAAGTCAGCAAGCACTGTTTTTCCAAACATTGAGTTCAATTGATTAGTTTGGTCCTGGAGCAGTAAGGCTAATGTTGCTAACAAATAAGTCAGGTTTGCATAACAGTCTTCTCAAAAAAAAAAAAAAAAAGAGACAGTAATTCAATTTATATATTAAGAGTTTGATTTTAAAAAATGTAAAATACAGTATTTATTAATTTAATAATCTACCTATTTAAATAATCAGACAGATAAATAAATAGCAACTTTATTTTCCATAACACTTTTAAACACCTTTTGACATTTCATGCACCAAACATGTCTCGGCTGATCAACTATTTGGGTTAATGGTGTACAGTGTACATTTACTATCTGACTACTGCTTAAACCACAGTCCTCTCAAATAATATTAGGTATTTACGCCTGTACTGTTTGTTTAAAGGTGCTTACATCTGTTTAGGAAGACATCGATGTTTTTGTTCTTTCGCAGTGCCGGGTGATTCAGGTCTAGGGCCAAGGCATTTACAGAATCCTGCAGAAAATTAGAAAAAAATAATTAAACCAAAAGACATATGTGCTTACGTTATACACCTGCAAATCAAGAGCAGAGTTTCAAGGCAACATGTTTTGGGCTTGACAGTGAAGCTGTGTGGCTGGGGACATTGTTTTAGTAAACTAATTGTGGTTAAAAATTAAAATACATGTAAGACAATCCCAATAAGGAAGTGAGTCACTTGCTAGTGAGAATAATCAGAATAAAAGGTGTCTGTTTGCTTGGCAGCATAAAGATCGTCTCTATGGAAAAAAGTCATGTGATCTGACGAGTCTAGATTGACCCTATACCGGAGTGATTGGCATGTCAGGGTAAGAAGGGAAGTGCATGATACTATGTACCCATCATACATAGTGGCCGCTGGACAAATCTCTGGAGGCAAGGTTATGATCTGAGGTCCAAAAGTTGATTTTTGTGTCATCTGACCATATATTTCATTTGGCCTCAGAGTCATCAAGGTGCGTTTTGGCAGCACTCAATTGAGACAGATATTTTCTTGTAAGCCTCCCATGCAAGCCGCATTTGTGGAACATTTATGATATTGTTGTCGCATGTACACAATGACCATTCTTTGCAAAAATTTATATAACTGCTCCAAAGTCTCTCCATTCAGTTTTCTCCTCGCTCTTTCATCCAGCCTGGAAGGGTTCTAGTAGTACCAAACACTTTCCCTTTCTTGATTATGGATTTTATTGCACTCCAAGGGATTGATAAAGCCTTTGAAATTTTTTTTATTCATCTCTGGTGTGCCTGTCTACAACTTTATCCCTCAAATATTTTGACTGTGCCTTGCCACCCATAGTTGATTGTTTGCTTTCAGTTAATTTCCAAGCACGGGAATGCTCTAAAAATAGCTGTTTTCAAGTTGAACTAATCAGAATTATTATAATTGATCACAGGTGGTAGCCATTTAGCTTGGAGTGTAGTGGAGAAGGTGATTATTACACCTGATTGAACTTACAAGCATTCTTTCCTATTCCTATTGTATATGAAGTAAATAAATGTGTACAGTGCATTCTGCATTCTAGAACATTCCCACTAAAGGTACATCGAGGAAGAGATAAGCAGAAAGCAACAGTGAGGTGAGATAAACAAGATTACACCTGCATGAAAATCTGAATATGTAAATACACTAATGACAAACACAGAAATTTCCCATCACAACAGCTCATACTGGGATTGGAACCCCTGACCTTCTCATTTGGGATTGGAACCCCTGACCCTACCTTAACCACTAAGCCACCAATGCCCCAATTTCATCCCAAAGGTTTCATTCATTCATTTATTCATTTGCCCAAATGGAGGCTGGAGCCTGCCTTAGCCGACTCTGGGAGAATGCAGGGTACACCCTAAACAGCTTGCCAATCCATTGCAGAGACAACACACACAATTTTCATTCATTCATTTTCTAAGCCACTTAATCCTAATTAGGGTTGCGGGAAGGCTAGCGCCCATCTCAGCCGACTCTGGGTGAGGGCAGGGTACACCCAGGACAGCTCACCTAACCATCACAGGGACCTAGAGGCAATTTGGATCAGCCAGTTAACCTCGTGAGCATGTCTTTGAGCCTGGGAGGAAACCCAAGCAAGCACAGATTCCACACAGAAACACCCTCACAGAGCCCGAGACATGAACCCAGGCCTTTCTTGCTGTGAGGCAAACATGCTAACCACTATGCCACCCAGCCACCACTTTTAATCCATCCATCCATTATCTGTACCATTTATCCATCATCAACCCAAGCTGACTTCAGATGAGAGGCAGGGTTACTTCCTGAACAGTGGCCAGCATACACATATAAACAGTCAGAGTAGGCATTTGACCTAATCTTCTTGACTTTGGACAGTGGGAGGAAACCAGGGTACCCAGAGGAAACCCATGTAAGCATGGACAAAATATGCAAGCTCCATACGAGATGGCCAGAAGTTTCGAACCAAGAACCTTCTTGCTGTGAGGCAATAGTTCGAACCACTGCACCAGAGTTCTACAGGCATCTGTCTCCAGCACTCCTATCAGATCTGCTGTGCTTCCCAGAGCTAAAAATATTCCTAAATGAGATCTCAATCTCTTATCACCCCAACAACCCAACCATTTGCTGTTTGTTACTCTCTCAAACGACTCATCATGTACTGTCATAGCAACTACTTTCATTTGCTTTCTCTCTGTCCCAGTTTCCTCTCTACATGCTGAAAAATAATATAATACAGTGATTTTTAAGGTACTTGACTTGTTGCTGGGCCGGTCGGTCTAATGTACTAATTAGTACCCTTTAAATAATTTTTACAAACAGATATACATCTTTTGACCTTAAAAAGGTTCACACACATAGCGGCCTTGATAAATAATAATAATAATCCCTAACGAGTACATGAATGTTCTGTAGATTGTAGCTTAAGGGTCAGAAATGAACTCCTAATGTCCCCGTATTTCCAAGAGAACACCACTCCCAAAAAAACACGCACAAACAACATCAAGTCTGGCTCTAAAACCAAGTTGTAGCACAAAATGCATTTGCACACACATGAACAGGAAGTGGTGGCCATTCAGCATGCTGTAATTGGTTATCACTGGTCTGAATTCAAGGATGTGACCTCAATTTCCTGAATGTTATTTCCGCATGTGGAAAAAACAAAGGGTGATGCAAAGGCCGGGAAGATTTGTGGAAGTAAATGAAGACTGATTAGGTCTGATATTTGCACTTAAAGGAAATATCTTGATAATGATTCTCTTTAATTCAACGACATTTCAAAATATTGTTTGTTGTCTTTAGCCTTGATTGCAGCGCGTAATCACCATGGCATTGTTTCCTGCAAATTTATGCAACATCATTTAATTCCATCCAGTGTTGGGTTTATTTTTTCACTGACAACTTGAATTGATGAGGGAAAAAAATAAAACCACTTCATGAAGTCTTCTCCCGCACACCCCAGGACCTGCTAACCACTACGCTACCATGCTGCCTGTATTATGAAAACGGCTAATCCGAATTGCCCCGGGTGTGGATGTGAATTGTTGTCTGTGTGTTGGCCCCGCGATGGCGTGGCAAGCTGTTCAGGGTGTACCCCACCTTCACCCAGTGTTGGCAGAGATAAATGAGTGAGTGAGTGAACTTATTCATTAACGATTGCTAACTAGGCATTTGCATTCCATTGCATTCCTATAATAATTATATTTATTTGTTTATAACTATAGGATGATAGTGTTGCTGATAAAAAGTAGGCTCTTTAATAGGCAAGAGAGATTTACTAAATGACAATACAGTTATAGGGAAGTTATAGGTCATGAACAATCTGTAGTTAAACATTAAACAGTTGTTTACTTTAAAACTTTCACAGTGACACTATGCAGGCATCTGGAATGCAACTGGCAGCTCAGAATAAATGATTTGTTCACTGGTTGCAAGCTGTAAACGACTTATTAACCAAATGGAGTCGCATGGTGGTGTTGTGGGTAGCACATTCCCCTCACAGCAAGAATGTTATGGGTTTGAGTCCCGGATTCGATGAGGGCGGAGTTTAAATCTTCTTCCTGTGCTTGTGTGGGTTTCTTCTGGGTACTCTGGGTACTCTGGTTACTCTGGCGACCCTAGTAGGATTGAGAAGTTTGGCAAATGAATGAAAGAATGAATTAATGAATGAATATTACCCAAATGTGAGGTCTGTAGAAAAGTCCAAGGGCTGAGATTTCTCTGTACTGACCGAGCAAATAAGGTTATTATGTAGTTTATTACATGGCATTTTAAAACAGCAGCCTTTTTTCAAAACATACGTCAGGGGCTGTTACTTGCCCACTTCTGAACAAGGCGTCTTCATCCGTGTCTGTGAGGCCTTTGGTAGCTTTTGGCTTGTTTTCCTTCCCGTGACGAACAAAAGCTGTTCTGACGAGCAGCGAGTACTCTGCAGGACTTTCTCTTCAAGAAAAACACTGAATGTTTCTTTGGAATCTGCTTGAGATCACCGTGTACAGTACAGCAAGCTAACGGCTAAGTTTCTGCTCAGATGCACCAGTCCATGTGTGAGTTATAGCTAGCACATCGACCAAACAGATTGCACGTACTGTTGTTGCCGTATAATAAATCAGATTTATGACATGCCTCCTCAGGCAGAGAAAAACAGTGGTGACATCATCATCAGTCAGTGTAATGGTGAAGGAAGAGCTCAAACAGACTGATAGATAGACGTTATGCAAACTGATTTCAGGCATCAATGGAAAAGTATTTTTAGTATTTTGAAAATACAGAAATATTTGATTTCAAAATACTACGTCATTCATACCTGCCCACTCCTGGGTTTTTCCAAACCAATCTATCCTTTATTATGGTTACGGGAAGGCTAGAGCCCATCCCAGCTGACTCCAGGCAAAGGCAGGGTTCACCCTGAACAGCTGTCCAGTCCACTGAAGAGCCAACGCCCACACACATACACACACAAACACAGCCACTCACACCTAGGGGCAGTATGAAACAACCAATTAGCATAATCAAACATCACCCTTTCTGAGCAATGAAATGGGTGTACCCCAGGGATCCATATTGGGGCCTCTCCTATTCAGCTTATTTATAAATGATCTACTGTCTATCTGCACAGGGTGCAATGTTCAGATGTACACAGATGAGACAGTAATTTATGATCATGCAAAATCAAAAGAGCTAGTGGCGGCTAAACTGAATGATGTAATGGCGAAAGTTCACATCTGGCTTAATGAATCTCAGCTGTTCCTTAATGTTAAGAAAACTGTCTGCATGTGTTTTATTAAATCTAACTCGATATCTGATGGTAATCCTGGAGTGTCTATCGCAGGAGAGTCCATTCAAGTATTCACAGAGTGTAAGTATCTTGGTATAATTCTTGACTCCATTCTGTCCTCAAAAAGCAAGCAAAGAGAGTAATGCATGCTGCTAAATACAACCTGGAAACCTTTAGATATATGAGACACTGTCTAACGTGCACTGCTGCATTCCTCTCTATGAATACAATGATCAGCTCGCGTTTAACATACTGCATGACAAGCTGGACTTGTGCAAAAAGTACAACTTTGAAACCCCTTCTTTCACTGTACAAGCAGGTTTTCAAAGTCCTCGACACAAAAACAAACGTTTATCATCATTGTCACATTCTCAGCAAATATAAAACCCTTAGCTGGGAAAACCTAATAAAATACACAGACGCCTGTCTATCGTATAACATCATAAATGGCATGGCCACCGCTCAATGACTTTGTTAATTTAAAAACACCTGGACACAGGTGTTTTTAACAACATCTACAAGATCCTTCCAGAGAGGAGACTGTACTTTAGCGCCCCTTTAGCGCCAGCTGCTTTGGTCAGTCTTGCTTTGCTGTTTAGGCTGCACAATTCTGGAACACCTTACCGAATGAAAAAGATGCTGCGCCACCTATAACACCTTCACAAAAAAATCTTAAGACTTGGCTCTTTAAAAAACAATCCTGTGACCACTACTAATGACTAATGTGCCGTTTATTAATAATAAGCTGATTGTGTAACTTTCCATTGTAGACTTCCATCTTCACGTGGCTTGGTGTTGCATGGCTGACATTATGTTTGCACTCTGCTGCTTTGCATGGCCAATTATATGGACCGCCATTGCTATTAACTGCTATCGCTATTGATTATACTGATTGCTATTGTGTTTTGCATGACTAACTATATTGACGGTTATTGTTTTTACCTTGAATTGTATTGTTTTGACTTTGAACATTTTCTGTTTCAGGTCTAGGCTTCTTAACATCTTGCTAAAACTGGCACATTTGAAGTGATGTGAATTAATATGTATTGTCCTTTTATAAATAAACTGAAACTGGAACTGAAACTAATGTGCATGTGTTTGGACTGTGGGAGGAAACCAGAGTACCTGGAAAAAAACCCAAGTAAGCATAAGGAGGACATGCAAACGCCACAAAGAAACACCCTCACCGAGCCCGGGACATAAACCCAGGACCGTCTCATTGAGAGTTGGACGTGCTAACTACTACGCCACAGTGCTACCCTAGATCTTGAAACATTCAAAAGTATCCATATCAACATTTTTTCATACTAAATTTTCATATAAAGATTCTAATGACATACTTCTTGGGAAATTATAAATAATTTGACTAAATGAGTGGAGGCGCCGACCAAAAACTATTTTATTAATTCCAAAGAATACTCGATCTGCAAGTTCCCCATTTTTTTTTTATAGTGCACCAGAGCCACAACTCCTGACAGTAACTACCTCGAGGCGTAATTACAGCGGAACCACGCTGTTTGATGATGTAATAAAGTGGTATGCACGTTTTAGCGTTTTTCCACTACTGTAACTCACCCCCATTAGTTTCAGGAAGGTTTATCAATCAGCTCACTTTGTATGAACAAAAACTACAAGAGGGGGAAAATGTAAAAAAAAAAATATATATAAATACAATTAAAAACAGAAGGATGTGTTTTGCTGTGTGCATCGCTGGCCATGGGGCTCCAACCCAGGACCATACGACACCGAGATGCCTTGAAAGAGAATTTAGTATTGTATTTTCCACTGTTGCTCAGTGTTTCTATACGTCAAACCCCAAAATACAATTCAAATTAAAAAAGAAAGAAAGAAAGAAAATTTGCTTTAAATTAGCACGTCCGCCTCACAGCACAAAGGTTCTGGATTCAAGGCCCATGCCCGGAAAGGGTGTTTCTGTGTATTCTGCTTGCATGGGTTTCCTCCAGATACACCGGTTTCCTCTCACAATCCAAAGACATGCACATTAGCATGCTAACTGGATGTTCTTCGATTGCCTCTAGGTGTGAGTGTGAAGGGTTATGTGTTTGTGTTGGCCTGCAGTGGTCCGGCGAGCCCTTAAAGGTGTAGCCCACTTTAACCCAGCTACAGCCTCCCAGGACCCTGATAAAGGAGAACTCTGTTGTGATCCTAGTTAAGTGTAACTCTGTTGAGCTTTTTAAGCCCACGCCTAGTGACTCATCAAAGCCAGAGCTTATTATTCTGTAGTGTAAAGCTACTATGAGTTCCCTGGATGGGACCCTAGTCCATCACAGGTTACCTTCCCAGTATTTTTACTCGAACCGAATTAATTCTGCTTCCACATTCTATGGATGACCCTCAACTGACCTTACACTCGTTTGCATTTCTTTTTTCATATAACCACATTGTCGGTTGATATGTACTGTGAAGCAATTGAAATTACAGAGAAATATGTAAAATATTTTAATCAGAAAAGTAAAGAGCTGCAGAAATATATATATATATATATATATATATATATATATATATATATATATACTGTATATTCTGTATGTGTATATATATATATATATATATATATATATATAAAATGGTGAACAGTTTCCCTATAGGGCGGCACGGTAGTGCTGAAATATCTGTGTGGAGTTTGCATGTTTTCCTCATACTTACATGGGTTTCCTCCGGGTACACCGGTTTCCTCCCTCAGTCCAAAGACATGCACATTAGGCTAAGCGACTTGTTGGAGAATACTTGAGCAGAGAGTCTGTGAACTCTGTGTAAATTTGGTGAATGGTTACCATCATCTGACCTTGACACTATATTCCACTGTTGACGGAAACCTAGTGAGCGTTTGGCAAACAGTAAGGCACCAAATTGGCATAGTCGGAACATTCGCCAGAAATGTCGCTGACTGTTCGCAGGGATTCGCCGACTGTTCGTCAACTACTCAAGAGAGTATCATTAAACAATCACTAGAAATTTGAGAAGGTTGTCACAAATCCCCAGTTAGTGTTTCAGTGACTGACGAGTACCTGGTGATGAGTCATCAAAAAAGTGACAAACCGCTAGTCGCCAAAAACATTCACCGCTGAGTGAGATACTCACCTTCATAAGCATCAGAAGTAGAAATACTAATGAAGTAAGGACAGCTGCCATTTTTATAACCTGGAACTGGTATGAGGGATCAGGAACACAGTATTTAAATCCGTGCTGTCATCATTTGGTGACACACACACCCAAAATATATCTCATAATAACCCCAGTGCTTACTTATGGGCAGTTATTATAATTCATAAAAGAGCATACGTACGCAATGAGGCACGCATCAGAAAGTGATGTACATGTCTGGATATGGAGTTCTTTAAACATTCATTCATTTATTATCCAAACTGTTTAGTCCTGCTGAGGTCACAGGGAGGCTTCAAGCACTCTGAACAGCTCACCGGTCCATCGCAGGGCCAACACACACACTCAAACCCAGAACCTTCTTGCTGTGAGTCGGACGTGCTACCCACGACGCCACCGTGGTCGCCTGATTCTTTAAACATTCACAAAATAAACGTATGCTGTTTTATTTGATCATCATCATCATCATCATCATCATCTTCAGCTTGCTGTGGGGTCGAGTTGCGGGGGCAGCAGCCTAAACAGTGAGGTCCAGACATCCCTCTCCACAGCCACTTCCTCCAGCTCTTCCGGGGGTACACCAAGGCGTTCCCAGAACAGCCGAGAAGCATAGTACCTTCCAGCGTGTTCTGGGTCGACCACGGGGCCTCCTCCCGGTTAGACACCACACCAGGGAGGCGTTCGGGAGGCATTCCAATCAGATGCCCGAGCCACCTCAACTGGCTCCTATCAACAAGGAGGAGCAGCGGTTCTACTCCGAGTTCCTCCCGGATGGCCGAGCTTCTCACCCTCTCTCTGAGGGAGAGCCCCGCCAACCTGCTCATTTCAGCCGCTTGTATCCGCGATTTCAACATTTTTTTGTATTATTTGCCTACGAAGAATGTAATGACATACTTCTTGGGAAATTATAAATAATCTGACGCACGACTTGAGGCTCCGACCACAAACTATTTTATTTGTTCCAAAGAATACTTGTTCTGTGAGTTCCCCACTTTTTACAGTACACAATTCTTGACACTGATTACCTCGAGGCATAATTATGGCAGAACTATGCTGTTTGATCATGTAATAAAGTGGTATGTAGTCTCCCTGACTTGCACATTTTAGTGTTTTTCCCCCTGTGGTAGCCCACTCACATCAGTTTCAGGAACTTTTTATCAATCATCTCATTTTGTATGAAAAACAACAAGAAGAAAACAAAACAAAACATGCAGGACACTGATTACAAATAGAGCACACCAAGACAGGCACATTCTTGAGGACAAGGGTGTGTTCGTTCAAACAAAGAGATTATATCACACAAAAGCAGATAAGACCTGAAGCCACTAGCTCGGCCCTTTAACCTGACATTTCTACTTAATTGTTTTCGACTGACTCGTTTTTGTATTCTGCTTCATTTACACATTAACGAGGGTGCTTTTCTGAGATTCTGTTTCAAGGTTTCTTCTGGAGGTGGTGCAATATGAGAAGAGGGCTGAAGCTAGGATATTTCACAGGGGTGGTGGTAGAGATGGTAGGGGTGGTGCCTTGTCAGACAGGTTTGAATATTTTGCTGTCTCTGACTCTCCTTTCTTTTTCTGAGTTTAGCTCTAGGCTCTAAAAAGTCCCAAGATGTTACAGGCTCTCAGTCTCGACAGAGCAACATGCTAACAAAACTGTAGTACAGCGCTTCCGTGCTAAACTGGGTCTGGGCCAAAAGTTTATGTACTTTACACTCTGACCAAAAAACAAACAAAAAAACAAACAAACAAACAAAAAAAACAAACACACACATACAGATATACACCTTGTTGCCTTAGCGTTCCTGACTGCTTTTTATAGTTCTGCTAGAAGTATCTACTGTAGCTCACAGTTCTTGCTTTGGTAACCAGAAAAATAAAACAATTTAAAGTGCCCAGCTGCTTTGACTTCATTCTCCTGTATGATTAATAAATTTCCGACATTTTGCCAAATATTTTGAAATGAAACTCCTAATAAACAGAAGAATTCACCCCCTTTGATCTTTAAAGTAATAAACACTAATAGACCTGTTTGATCACAGACTTCAAACACTTAAAGACAACAAACAGCACGAGCTCTCAGGACTAAATGATTTAATGTGCAGCACACCCACATCTTACCAGCAAGCTCTCCAAATTAAGGGTTGATTTCTGGTCCCTGATCATCGACTCCAGCGATCTGAGATGAGATTCGAGTCTTTTCTCCGCTCCGGGGGACATGGTGCCAGTGAAGAGAGGACAAAATCAGTACAGACATGAGACAGAGACAAAAAGAAAAAGCGCAATCCGCGGATATCTCAGGGCTTAAAAGCCCCACAGGAAACCTGAATCCAAAGGTCCAACTACTGATCACCTCAATCAGTCAAGCAGAACCCGCCTGCCGGTGTCCTTGTGGTGAAAACACGCGATCTGTAACTGAATGTAAAGGCACGTTTTCTTATCAGTCCCGGTATGGGACGGAAACCACCGGCTGCGCGCTTCACTTCCTCTGCATTCCTTTTTTCAAAGACTGACGCGCAAAATGTGGATCAAGGCACCAAGATACGAAAGTTGCATGCATGCGTATGTGTGTGCGTGCGTGCGTGCGTGTGTGTGTGTGTGTTGTGGGTGGAATTCCTCCTCTGTGATCTCACATTGCACTTTTAGAGCTCAGAGTCGGAGCGCGCTACAAATAAGTGCTTACAGAGACTGGCTTAAAAAAGACAATTACACATGTAGCCTCCGTCTGGACAATTTTGTATAATATTTAGAAACGACACACTTTGATTTCCCCGCATGTAACCCCCTGTTATTACTGTAACAAAGGTCAAATTGTATGTCATATGGGTTATGTTGTGTATAATTACACAAAATGTTATTTCTTTTGATTCTTTTCTTGCTTAAGCTGACACAGAAATGTTCTTTGGGTGGAGTTTGGGTTTGGGTTGACCTTATGCCCTGGAATCCTCAACTGGGGAACCCTGTTTGCGTACCCACTATAAAACTGACCAGTCCAGCCTAATCACTTCCTCTTTGCCCCATGTCACTTTGGAGGAAGTGGTCGTGAAGGAGTCACTTTTATTTTTGTCATTGTCAGTGTCAGCACCCCAATAAAATTGCTTATTGGGATGACAACGGTGTGGTCTCCTTAATCACATCACTACACAACGCAGAGGAAACTGGTTACATTACTACTGGGAGCAAGATCATTCTATAGATGTTTTTTTTAATTGCCACATTCTTTAAAGGAGCTTTTTCACATCCCAGATATAATAAACTTGAAATACAAGAAAAGCATCTCTTGGAAATAAAATGGAATGTCTTTCTGAAACCATTTGCTTACTCCTGTCTGTCAGTGCGTTTTCAATGACCCCATGCACCAGGCTCCATTATATTAGTAAACATCGCCATCTTTTAAAAAAATTATTATTTTTTTTTTAATCTCTCTTGAAATCACATTGCCACCTTCTCTTTCTTAACTCCTGATCTCGGACGTTTACACTTTCTACGAAGTGGCACCAACTTATCGCACATACCCATATGTTCATCCAGTCACGGATATTTATAATATTTGCAATATTGTATATACAGTATGTGTCCATATGCAAATAAGGAAGACAAATCAAGGAATATGCAAATTGCAATATTGGCGTCACTTGATGACCTTTGTGTCAGTTTTTCAGCATGCCTTATCTTCTTTCCCCTGAAAAGAGTCAGCAACATTTGAAAGCCTTTTTTGTTTGTTTGTTTTTTTGTTTTTGCTGGTTGTTTTGGTCTTGTTTTGTCTTTAAAGCTTGAGAAAGGACTACACTTCCCAAAAGCCCACGGGGTCGAGGGAAGCAGCCAACAGGAGAAGGGATTGAGTGTGACGACAGATTTGGTGCATGGTGTGAGATGGATGAGGCATGTACTTTTTGAAAAGCATAACTTGGGTATTTGTAATTGTATAAGTGCTTTGGTTCTCCATGTGGATCTGTTTATGCTGTTTTTGTGTTTTACAGTCAAATAAAACCACTACAGACTTGTATGTGTCTTAGGAAATAACACTGGTGTTAATTTGTATTAATATATTGTTGAAAATGCTACAAGCTCTGCTCTAAACTTAATCCTGACCTTAAGCAGAACACTTAAGACTAAAATCATCAGGATTGGACATTAGCTGTAAGGATAAACAGCACCAATCAGCAGAACACCTGCTTATTATAAGAGTAGGTTATAGTTGATCATGTGAATTTTGCTGTGTTTTCATTTATTTATTTACTTATTTTAAACTTCACTAGAATGAAGCGGTGTGGCACGGTGGCTCCTCACAGCAAGAAGGTCCTGGGTTTGACTCCCGGGCTCGGTGAGGGCGTGGAGTTTGTATGTTCTTCCTGTGCTTGCATAGGTTTCCTCCAGGTACTCCAGTTTCCTCCTACAACACAGACATGTATATTAAGGCTAATTAGCTGTTTTAGCAGCAAATTGCCCCTGGGTATGAGTGTGATTGTGTGTGTTGCCCTGCAATGGACTGGTGAACTTCGCCCAGAGTCGGCTGAGATAGACTCCAGCCTCCCCATGACCCTAGTAGGATTAAGTGGTTTAGAATGACGTGCTTATATATTAATTGAGAGTAGGAGCTACTTAGCCTAATATACAACTGGAGGGTAATTTACCAGATAAATTCACAAACCTTTCAAAGAGTGATTGTTCTGTTCTCATCGGTTCTGATTTATTTGACTGCAGATATCAGGTGTGTGTCTGTCTGTCCCTCACTACTGGATAATCAGCTGAGAGGCCATGTGTTACAAATTGCTGGAATTAGGTCACTAATGCATATACCCACTGTGTACATGTCTAAAGAATGCTAAAATCTGAATAATATCTGCATATTCTGTCTTATTTGGAAAATGCCAAGTCAGAATATTCAGACAGGAGATGCTGTGTACATGACCTGTGTGATGAGTAAATATCATATTCAGAAGAGCAGAGGAATATTCGTGTTTATGTCATCTGAGCTGTCTGTCACTATTTCATTTTCTTTCTCTGGAATGATATTTAAAAGCTACTCTTCCACCAATTTCGGTTTTCACCAAGTTCCCTTTAAAACTGTTTGGAAAAATGACTCCAGAAGCTCAAGACTCATCAACTGCTTGCACGCATTCCACGAACATGTGTGCAGGTTGTGTGTTCTTTGTACAAAGAGACTTAAGTTTTCACTTTAGGGCACAATGAGAGCTGGACATCTCAAAGAGATCACGAGCTTTTGACGTCTTCCCTCAGGTGAACATCACATCTCAACCGTCTTCTGATCCAGTGGCCTCTTGTGGTAAGAAGAGGATTCTTTCTATATATTTATTCGTCCTCGCTTCAGCATTCCACATGGCATTTCCTTATATTGCAAAGGGTAAACAGGACAGGTGTATGGACATGGACACGTCAAGAATAGCTAGGTTAGCATAATTTTACTTACCAAAAAGAATATTCAGAATTCAGTCACTCGCAGGGACGCAGGAAGGCTGGAGCTGACACTGAGTGAAGGCGTGGTACATCATGAACAGCTCGGCAATCCACTGCAGGCCAACACACACACACACACACACACACACACAAAACCATTCACACTCACACCTAGGGGCAACAGGCTGTTAGCTTAACATGAATAACGTCTTTGGACTCTGCGAGGAAACCCACGCAAGCACAGCGAGAACATACAAAGTCCACACAGAAACGCCCTCGCCGAGCTCGGGACTCGAACCCAAGACCTTCTTGCTGTGAGGTGGACACGCTAACCACTGAGCCTCTTTTCCAGATTTTATAAATTTGTTATATATGGAAATTCCTCTCAAAGTTCTACAGAAAATTCTACTGAACAAGTTTTCTTCTATACAACTTCTGTAGAACCGTTTCTATGGAAAAAAAGCTCTAAAGTAATTCCGAAGGGTTTCCATAGAGTTCTGTAGAACATTTTTTGCAGGTCTCCTACAAAAAATAAATCTCTGAAAAACTTTTAGGGTGTGTGTGTGTGTGTGTGTTTTTTTCCCCCCTTTTCTTAAGTTGCAAGTGCGCATTTTTTTAAACAATTGTTTGTATTTCTTTCTTTCTTTCTTTCTTTCTGATAACCCCTGGAGATCTGTGATCTGTTGAATGCTTGAGTGTAAACATTTGCCCTGTTGATTAAAAAAAAACACCACACACACACACACACACACACACACACACACAGGGTGTTCCCCGTGTTGCTGTGCGCTTCCGGAGGCGTGGAGTTAGGAGTAAGTGCCTTGCTTTCACACTGTTACTCATTCATGCGAACATGGCGACGGTTCCCGGTGATCCACGTGCCTCCCCGGAGCCCTCTGTGTGTCAGAGAGTGCCACCACTCCTCACGGATCTGTACCAGTTCACCATGGCGTACGCGTACTGGCGCGCGGGGCGGCACCACGACCCGGCCGCATTCGAGCTCTTTTTCCGGGAGAACCCGTTCAGCGGCGGATTCTCTCTGTTTGGAGGACTGAGCGACTGCCTGCAGTTTCTGCGTGACTTTCGGTTCACAGATGAAGGTTAGTGGTGTAGTATTCGGTTTGGGTTTGAACTGTGAAAGTGTGTTTCACAAGGAGATGAGCGCATGCGCTCAAAGGGAGCGTTGCGCAATAGATGGGTTTAGGAGCCCTGTTCGCTCACTCAGGCTTCATTAATAAATGGCCATGTACACGTTTACATGCCTCCCCATACACACACATTCTACTTAATGGTGCAGTGTGTTATATTCTGGAGGGTCAGAAAGTATGGGTGACAGGGTGGTGTAGTGGTTAGCACACCCGATTCACTGTAAGAAGGTCCTGGGTTCGAGTCCCTAGCTCGGCGAGGGTGTCTCTGTAGAGTTCACAAAACGCTGATGGGTAAAAAGTAGTATTGAATTTTCATCATTGGGCAAAACATAGTTAAAGATAAATCAATCAATAAAGATTAAAAAAAGAAAACAGTGCACTTATTTTGTTGGACCACATTTAGCCTTGACTACAGCGCATAATCGCCATGGCATTGTTGCTCCAGTTGGTCAGGTCGAGGCTCAGCAACATTAATGTGGCACCCGATGACTCGAATCTTGTGAATGAACAGGTTATCACATCTATGGATATAAAATTAAATCTAAAATAATGAATGAATGGTTCAGGGAAAGTGAGGACTCATTTTCACATATGCATTGGCACCCCTGGGTCCTGACCTAAACCTTATTCAAAGTCTTTGGGGTGAGCTGGGGAAGACTTCATGGACTGGTTCAGTTTTTTCCTTATCAGTTCAAGATGTTGGTGAGAAATGATCCCTAGAATGGATGGAAATAAATGTGATGTTCCTTAAGTTGTGATGCCATGGCAATTATGTGCTGTAATCAAGACAAAAGACGGACCAATTTAATTATATATATATATGTGTGTGTGTGTATGTATATATATTTACACACACACATACACAGGGGGGCTTTCAGGACCAGGCTATATATAAATATATATGTGTGTGTATGTATATATATTTACACACACGCATACACGGGGGCTTTCAGGACCGGGTTATATATAAATATATATGTGTGTGTATGTATATATATTTACACACACGCATACACAGGGGGGCTTTCAGGACCAGGCTATATATAAATATATATGTGTGTGTGTATGTATATATATTTACACACACGCATACACGGGGGCTTTCAGGACCGGGTTATATATAAATATATATG
>JAQMYF010000022.1:8892993-8909862 GCA_030014195.1 Neosilurus mollespiculum
TAAAAAAAAATCATAATAATAAAAAAAAAATTATATATATATATATATATATATATATATATATATATATATAATTTCACTGGATTCAGATTTATGTATTTATGTTCTTTGGGTTCAAAATGATGTGTCTGTGATTAATAATAATAATAATAATAATAATAATAATAATAATAATGAGTCTACTAATAATCTAGTACAACCATGATAAGAGAGTGATGGGCTGCACTTGGATTGTAGCCCACATATGGATGAAGTATCGCTTCTGAAGTTAATTGTGTTTTCGTTTTAGTGGAAAATAGATTTCCTTTGTTTATTATTAAGCACAGCGACGGATTTGCGTCACCATGCAACTTGCAGGTTGAGATAAAGTTGCACAAATATTGAAAAAAGGAAGTGCTAACAGTCATTATAAAGTCCCCCCTCCTCGCTCCGGAGGAAATATGGACCTCCGCTGTACCCTAAAATACTGACATCTTCTATTTTGGGATAAATCTAGCAGGAATATCCGCTCATTTAGGCATGAATCAGGGCCCTTAAAAACAGGATGGCCTGCATCGAGAAACTCCTGTTTCCTAATCTCAGTGGGCCAACAAGGAACCAAGTGCTACTTATTTTTATTTTTTTTCTTTTAAGCCAATAATGTTGCATTTAAATGTATTCGATGATTATGATTATACTGTGGCACTGTCGTGTTTTAAATTCATTTTAGTATTAGGTTAGGTGGATTAATGGTCAGGTGACCAGATGCCAAGTTAGCAAACAAACAAACAAACAAACAAACAAACAAATATGCAGGTAGGTAGGTATGTGGTACCTACATACCTTTGGGTGGTGCTGTAGTAGGTAGGTGCTGTTGTTACTTCAACATGAAAACCTTTTTTTTTCCCTCTGAGCCAGATTTACCTCTTATCACTGGTAAAAGGAACCAAATAACATAAGAAGTAATATATTGCAACAGCAGAGGGTTGTATCACATTATAAATGTAGCTCTCTATATAATTCGATAGCAATGATGAAATCCAATGGTAAGTAGAGGGCTACTGTTACTGTCTTTCGTGGTTCTTTCCCAAGGCTTGACTAATGCATCAAGAGGAAGTGGGAACGTTTCTGAACCCCCATTGGCTAAGACTGAGCCAATCAGCCTCTCAGAAGAAACTTCTGCGTAGAACTTCTTGGACCACAGACTGGGATTTCATACTCGAGAACATTTCTGGCGTGGAGAGAAAAGCGATGCACGTCATTAAATAAAGCGCTTATTCCTGTGAAATAGGAGAGAATTAATGCCGTGATTTGCTTTTACGCATAAAGATACAGGCGATCTAAAAGCAGAGGATGTATACAGCAGGGTTGAATCCCCTTTACGCGTCAAATTTTAGTCTCTGGTCCGCCTATTGTTCGGGTGGGTTTGCAATGGACACAGTAAAGAAACCTTCGTTTTGCATTGCTGACATCCTGCATTTTGGAGACAGTGAAAACGCTGCTGGGTCTTCAGCGCTCCTGGCGCACATGGGAACCCGGGCTCAAGTTCATTCCACGGCATCTCCGCTTCGTCCAGCTCCGTTAGCGCCGGACGCGTCCGTGTTCGCTGGGAGAGTGAATGCAGCGTCTGCCTACCACAGGCATGGAATACACTTGACATCTGTGGCCAGAACAACATTCTTTTCTCAATCCGTACCTCCACTTTCTAGTAAAGATCTCAAGTTCGGCATTGATCGGATATTGTCTACAGAATTCGAACCGAAATCAAAAGATTCGTCAGCACTAAGAGGTAAACACCAAGTCACACAGGGATTTTTATTCTTGCCAGTGTCAATAAATAATATGCTCGTATGATAAGGCCATAAAATGCCAATTTTTAGGCAAATTAATTGAAACAGATAGAGAGTTAAATAGAGGGGTGTTTACAGTGGCCTGTTCCGGGTGGACTAAATTATAAATCCGTTTTAAAAATTCACTAGAGTGCAGGGCGTTGTGGGAATTTTTTTTCTTGACCACTTATATGTTGTCTGTAGCAAAGAGGCTCCCAACCCTGATCCTGGAGGACCCCCTGCCCTGCATATTTTAATGGTTTTCCAGCTCTTATCACACCCACTTCAAGTCATAATTAGGTAACTGGTAAAGTCGGGTGTGTTGGGAAGAAGGAAAACACTCAGATGTGCTAGGCAGAGGCTCCTCCAGGACCAGAGATGGGAGTCCCTGCATGCTGTGGAATATAGTCCAAACATGAACAGACAACATGACAGATTTAAAAAATATATACATTTTACTTTGTTTATAAAATAACTACATATATATTACTGTGTTTCCTGCATACAGATCACACATCTGTTGTTAGTTCGAATCGCCAGTCAGTACAGCCGAGCACAGGTCAGTACTTCACCTCCATAGAGCCGGGGATGAGCGACGCATCCTCCATTATAAGTTCCTCCAGACAATCAGGGCATCAGTATCAGGACACTTTCCCAGGTAGTGTTACACTCCCCTGTCCTGTCAACTCTCAGTACAAGGGATTTATAATAATAATAACAATGACAATAATAGCCATAACTATTATTATTATTATTATTATTATTATTATTATTATTATTATTATTATTATTTTGCTTTGCACTTTTAAAGCAAGAAACATTAGGCTGTAGGACCTATGCAGATGGCATGGCCTATACAATAAAATTAATACTCGTTTCCACAATTATTATATAAATAATATAGCCTATTAAATATACGCTAGAAGTATTGCAATAACATTTCTCTAAATTATTTTATGTAGACTACAAATACTCAAGGGCCTAAAATCTAGTGCATGCTGTTTAACTCTGCAGGGCCTTATGCAGTTCTCACCAAAGACACAATGCCACAGACATACAAAAGGAAAAGGTCCTGGTCCAGAGCTGTGTTCTCCAATCTACAAAGGAAGGGTCTTGAGAAGCGATTTGAAATTCAGAAGTACGTCACGAAACCAGACAGAAAACAGCTTGCTGCTATGCTGGGCCTTACAGATGCTCAGGTAGGCTGGTGTGTGTGTATGTGTGTGTATGTGTGTGTGTGTGTGTGTGTGTGTGTGTGTGTGTGTGTGTCACAGGAAGTACCCGACACACAGATAAAATAAAAATACTGAAAAGCCATTGCTTCTCTGAGTTGCGAAACACCTTCATGGGGAAATGAAAGTCAATTATAACGACTTTTGTAAATGATGAAAGGTCATAGTAGATAACTGTCGTTGGGAAAAAATTGTGTCTTGTGACAAATTATTTATAAATATATATTGTGGGGTATGTCCTCCAAAATGTCATTGATCTTGGAGAATACAGGGAAAATATTTATAATCTGTTCTGCATTTCATTTTTAAATCCATTTGAAGCCATTTATGTCCTTAAACAATGTCCTTATCTCCAGGTCAAAGTGTGGTTTCAGAACCGCCGAATGAAATGGAGACATTCCAAAGAAGCCCAAGCCCAAAAGGACAAAGAGAAGGAGCAGTCGGATAAACCCGAGATCGAGGCCGAGCAGAAAGCCCGCGAGGAATCTGACTGCGACACCGAGCAAAGTGATTCCGACTCCGACCAAGATGCAGAACAGAAAAGAGACACGAACATTTCTGAAGCCAGCAAACACAGTGTCATCGCCGGGCCTCTCGCTGTAAGCACAGACATCATGCCCTCAACAAACAACGTGACAGAGACAACAGCATCCTCACAAGCAGTGTTTTGAACTTGGTTGGAAAATCAGAAAGACCATGAAGATTCATATAAAAACCTCAAGAAGTGGTTTAAAGGAGAAGACGCAGTTCAGGCAGTAAGACACGTCTGGATAGGTCGGGGCCTGGGACACTTCGGGTGAAAAGTTAATATGTCACTGCCATGTTCTTATATAAGGGGAAATTTTTATTTTGTGAATTTGATCATTGTGAATAATCATCTGAACCACTTCTTGTTCACTTTATGACCTCTGGGAATATAGACAATGTAAATGTTATCTTAAAGTTAATGAATCTGACTGTATTATATATATTTTGTTAGTAGGTATTTGCACTGAAGATGTAAATAAAAGTTTAGCATTTTTTTTCTTACAAGAAACCTGTTTGGGAAAAAATTCATGTGCATCTAACACCAGCAGGCCTATTATTATTATTATTTATTATTTATTTATTTATTTATTTTTTAATAATAATAATAATAATAATAATAATAATAATAATAATAATAATTATTATTATTATTATTATTATTATTATTATTATGAAGCATTTATTTAAAATCAAAGTCACACAGGATTTCCGGTATGATGTTAAATAAGTTCAGATATTCAGTAACATATCATTCAGATAAAACCTCATTAAGGCTTTTTGATTTTATCTGAAAAGCGAGACAAGCAATATCACCAAAAAAACTCTAGCAAGTTCTCTGAGATGCTTTGAATAACAAATCAACTGACTTGCTTATAAAAGTGCCTGGCAGGGCATCTTGGAGCTTTTTGGAATGCAGCTCTAAAAGAGTGGTCGCAACGAATACCAATTTGATTTTGTTTTTACTTGATTTATAGACATTTACATTCTGTTGTTAAGCATCTTTGCTTTACAGGTTTTCTTATTATGATCTTATATAAGGTCATTAGTGCAAGATAAGAAGAGCTGTGGGCATTATATAATTTTTTGGCCCCAAAGACCCTTTTTGCTCTGAGAAATGCTAGTTGGGAAAATTTGGCATCTAACAATAAACAGAGAGTGACGAGCTAAGATTTATAGTTTGTGTACATTTACTGGCTCCAGATATCAGCAACAGAAATGAATCCAGGCTCAGATCTGCAAATGAAAACGGAGTCCATAAATGGACTCTAGTTGACTCTGTGACAATCACCAAAGACAGGACATAAGGTTAGAGTTGTGTATAGTTTCTTCACTTTCCATAAAACAGTCTGTTTGTGAATTATGACAATCAAATTATATGCAAACACCAACAAAACTGCAGAAAGAACAGATGAGAACTGCTAAGGGATTGGGCACACACACACACACACACACACACACACACAGAATTTTATAATTTTTTTCATGGCTTTCTCTCTCTCTCTCTCTCTCTCTCTCTCTCTCTCTCTCTCTCTTTCTCTGTCTCTTTCTCTCTCTCTCTCTGTGTGTGTGTGTGTGTGTGTGTGTGTGTGTGTGTGAAAGAGAAAGCAACTGTCTGTCTCTGTATCATCGACGCAGGTTAGTTGTCAAAGTTGCTACAGATTACCCTGAGACTGAGATATTACACTGAATTAATTTTGAAAGACAATCACCTTCTGATAGGGAAGCATGGTGGCATAGTAGTTAGCACTTCTGCTTCACAGCAAGAATCTTGGGTTCAAGTCCCATGCTCGGCAAAGGCCTCTCTGTGTGGAGTTTGCATGATTTTCGCGAGCTTGCGTGGGTTTTCTCCGGGTACTCTGGTTTCCTCTCACATTCCAAAGACATTCACAGTCGGCTAATTGGCTGTTTCAAGTTGCCTCAAGGTGTGAATGTGAGTGTGAATGGTTTGTGTGTGTGTGTTGGCCCTGCTATGGTCTGGGGAGCTGTTCATGGTGTACCCCGCCTTTGTCCAGAGTCGGCTGATATGGGCTCCAGCCTCCCCGCGACAATAATAAAGGACAAATCGGTTTGGGAAGTGAATGAAACAGGTAATACATTTGCTCATAGTCGCCACATGGGCTTATAAATTAGTGTGGAACAACACGTGGACGTATACTGTACCAGACAGTGACCCACAGACGTACATGTTCTAACAGCTGCCTGAGTAAATGAATCCGCACAACTGAATAAAATCATTCTCACATTTATACCATCATCTCATCGAGTTAATAAAGTAGAATAAGAGAAAGGTCCACAGTCTGGTTAAAGATGTGGTAAGTCTAATGATATGTAAGCATAATGAGTAATCGGCAGAAACCACTGGGAGTAATCATATAAAGCTGTCAGGAGTGGGTGGTAGAAGGACTTTATCCTAAGAGACTGAAGCAAAACTATGTCTGTTTTATCCTTCTTTAAAAGCCCAGATGATGGTAGGAACATTTCGGCGAGTGTAAGCGTTGGTAGGAGCGTGTACCACCGCTTAATCTCATCAAATCCATTCCATGCAAGTATCATGCAATTACTGTGGCATAAACAAGCTTCTAAAAAAAACCCTGCATTATATTATTCAAGATACACTATGCACTGTGTTTGCAAAAAAAAAAAAAAAAGAAGAAAAGAAACTGGCTGAGCATGTGTGTCAAACAAAGTAACAACGTCTTGCACATTTGGGCCATGCATGAGCGTTTTTCCATCCAGCTCACTAAACTGCTATGAGCATCTTAGGAATAGCACAAAGGATAAAGAGTGATGGAGAACATCTCTATAAAGGAGAGCTCTGTTGGGGAAAGGCTTTCTTTCGTGAATGACTTCACCAAAGATCACCAGAAGCACACTCTACCATAGGGTCTACTCTTTTTTCCCCCCCTCTGCTCCGGAAAGAGGGATGACCTCTTGAGATCACCAGTTTTTCCGCTTAAAGCCACATATTGAATTCCACTTCAGCGTTTACATTTCCCACCCCTACTCCCTTTATACCTGCCCTCTTTCCATTTGGTGCACTGACACTCTTTCCTAAAAAAACACTGTGATATATTCTTCTGGCTTCATGCAACAAGTAAACACAATTATTTTCGGTAGATTTAGTTATTTATTTATTTATTTTATCATTTTGTAATTAACTCTGCGTAGGCACGGTGGCGCAGCGGCGCAGTGGTTGGCACGTCCGCCTCACAGCAGGAAGATCCCGGGTTCGATTCAAAGGCTTGTTTCTGTGTGGAGTTTGCATGTTCTGCCCAATGTTTGTGTTTCCTCGGGGTACTCCGGTTTCCTCCAACAGTCCAAAAACATGCACAGTAGTCTAATTGGCTGTTCTCAAGCACCTCTACGTATAAGCTTGAGTGTGAATGGTGGTTTGTGTGTTGGCCCTGCGATGACCTGTCCTGGAATCAGAGGAGATGGGCGCCAGCCTCCCAGCGACCCTCATTAGGTTTAAGCAGCTTAGAAAATGAATAAATGAAGGGGAGGCTGGCGCCCATTTCAACCGAGACTGGGTGAGGGTGGAGTACACCCTGAACAGTTTGCCAGACCATCGCAGGGCCAACACACACAAAACCATTCACACTGAAACTCACACTTGGGGCAATTTGGAACAACCAAATAGCCTAATGTGCATGTCTTTGGAGAAAACCAGTGTACCCGGAGGAAACCCACACATGCACCGGGAGAACATGCAAACTCCACACAGAAACGCCCTTGCCGAGCCCGGGACTCGGACCCAGGACCTTCTTGCTGTGAGGCGGACGTGCTAACCACTACGCCTCCCCGCAAATAATTTTCCATGATTTTTTAAGGCAATTTTGTCAGTACATATGGGGTACTAGTGAATATTTCCTGCCTGTCTAGCACTCACGTAACTGATATATTCAGCAGGTGACTCTATCTTTATCCCTTACAAGGCGATGAACTGCAAACACGATAACAGTACAACACAAATGCTTTAAAGTATATTAGAGATTCTTACCAGTGAAGTGCCTTAAAACATTTTTTTTTTAATTTGCCAGATTTGTAGAGATCTGTTTATATTTAGTGCCATTTCCACCATTAAAGTAGCTTTTTGAGTGGCCCTGTAACCCAAGCAGGACAATGCTGGAGCTGAACAGCTTAACAGATTTCCTGTCTAAACTTAAACATTTTGAAAAACCAGCTGCTTCAGATAAATTACTACTCGGTGTGTTTTGCTTCAAAACACATCAGGTCATGTACTATATTAGCTTGTCTTAGAGAGTCTTGTTGGTTTGAAGCAATAGAATGCTTGAAAAAATGTATATTTAGGCATCTTTTGCAAGATTTGACCACAATTAAACAGGTAAGAAAGCTGCCTGCATGTCACATGCTCGCCTTCATTATGACGGACAGGTTACATTCGAAATAAATTCTTCTGTAGAGTTGCTGTGCTAATTTATCTCATTTAGTTAGTTTGAATGGATAAAGGAAAGATGTTTCGTTCTTTCATTCACTCAATTTCTAAGCCGCTTAATCGTGATTAGGGTCACGGGGAGGCTGGCGCCCATCACAGCCGATTCTGGACGAGGGCTGGGTACACCCCGAACAGCTCGCCAGGCCATTGCAGAGCCAACACACACGCAACCATTCACACTCACACTCACACCTAGGGGTGATTTGGAACAGCCAATTAGCCAACTGTGCATCTTCGGACTTTGGAAGGAAACCGGAGTACCCGGAGGAAACCCACGCAAGCACGGGGAGAACAGGGGAAGCCTGGGAATCGAGCCCGGGACCTTCTTTTTGTGAGGCGGACGTGCTGACCACTGTGCCACAGTGTCGCCCGGAAATGTGTTTACCTACAAATAATACATTCATCCATTCATTCATTTGTCAAACCATTTAATCCAACTAAGCTCGCAGGGAGGCTGGAGCCTGTCTCAGCTAACTCTCCGCCAGAGCTTGTCTGACCATCACTGGGCCAACACACACACAACCATTCATATATACATTCACACCTAGGGGCAATTTGGAACAGCCAATTAGCCTGATGTGCATGTGATTGGATTGTTGGAGGAAACCGGATTACCCAGAGGAAACCCACGCAAGCAGGGGGAGAACATGAAAACTCCACACACAAACTCAGGACTTTCTTGTTGAGGGGCAGACGTGCTAAACACTATGCCCTCGTGCCACCCTGGCCAGAAATCACTCTACTGTTAAAATATGTTCTGTTCTTTATTTAATTTTAACCATCTCATAATTAAAGTTATTAAATAACACTGGCTATAGAGCTCATCAAAAATGTTAAACTGGCTAAACATCTGCATCAACAACGGAATGAAATAATGAAATAATAAAAAAGGTTAATTCAGTTTAATTCTAAAACACACTTGCAAACACCAGTATTCAGTACAACATATATTTCTTGCTTTGATGTTGACTCTTTGGCGGTACAGTGTTGTAGTGGATAGCACTTCTGCGTTATAACAGGAATGTCCTGGGTTCGAACCCTGTGCCAGGCGAAGGCGTTTCTTGCATGGAGTTTGGATGTTTTCTCCATGCATGGTGCTCTGGTTTCCTTTTACAGTCCCAGGATATACACATTAAGCTAATTGTCTGTACCAAATTCACTAGGTGTGAGCGCTATTTGTGGCATAGTGGTTTGCACGTCTGCCTCACAGCAAGAAGGTCCTGGGTTTGATTTTTGGGCTCGGCCTTTTTTTTTTGTGAAGTTTGCATGTTCCCGCCGTGCTTGCATGGGAACTCTGGGAACTCCGGTTTTCTCCCACAGCCCAAAAACATGCTCATTAGGCTAAACGGCTATCCCAAATTGGCCCTGTGAGTGTTGTTGGAAAAAGTTGTGTGTGTTGCCCAATAATGGTCTGGTGAGCTGTTCAGGGTGTACCCCGCCTTCGCCCAGAGTCAGCTGAGATAAGAACCAGCCTCCGCACGTCCGTTGTAGGATTATGTGGTTCAGCAAATCACTGCGCGAGAGTAAGTGTGAATGGTAGTGTGTGTTGCCCGGTGATGGTATGGTGAGCTGTTCAGAGTGTTCCGTCTTCATCCGGTGTCGGCTGGGATGGGCTCCAGCCTCCTCGCAACATTATTAAAAATGTGAAAATGAAATGAAATGTCGACGTAAACACCAAGCACCAAGCATTAAAACTACATTACAAATCCTCTTATCACTTTGATTGTTTTGTCTGGAACTCTGCTGAGATATTCAACACTGAGTTATGACGACGAGTCGTTACTGGAGAATATATTGCCACTGTAATGAAACAAGCCTCTAACTAACTTGATCTACACGTGTTCATGTTTGAGACCGAGCTGCACATACAAGAACCAGATTCTGAAAATGGCAGGTTATTGAGTGCTTTTGTAGCATAGTTTCCAGGCAACTTTGCTTTGCTTTGTAAAAACCGAGCCCTTGCCAGCAAGTTGGGAGAGAGGCAAGGAAAAAGTTAAAAAAAAAAAAGAGAGAGAGAGAGAGAGAGAGAGAGAGAGAGAGAGAGAGAGGCTAAGAGGCATCTATGGTTAAATTTAAGGATGTGTTTCTCTTGGACGATGGTCTGTTCAGCTATAAACCAAGGGAGACATTTTCATACTCTACATTTTTCATGGTTTCGCTCCTAGTTTCCTCCCTTCCTTTTTCACTCCACCTTGGATCCAGTTACCTTCTACTGCACTGCCCGGTAGACCACAGACGATGGGGCATCAGCTTCTTGTGAGACCCCACCACCACCACCTCCATCTCCTCCAAAAAAAAAAAAAAAAAAAAAAAAACATGCTGCGGCCTCCATCTTTGTATGGAGCCTCGTTGTCCTTGGACCACTCTCTGACTCCCAATGAGCCCGGCGAGACCTTACCACCTGGATGCTGACTGCTGAAGAATCCTTTCATCACCCACCCCATTTTAAAATAATGTCTTGTGTGCGCACTTAACTATCATTACGTTTTGGTATAGAGACTAATCTAAAGGCTCCCAAGGCCTTTCACCCGCATTTTTATGTGGCAATAAACAGGCCATATTTGACATCCTGGATCTTTTGGAAAACTAGGCAGTGGTTTTTCTGCCAGTTTCATGGCATATCATCATTTGTGTGAACTACTTGTAGTTTGTTATTAATTTAAGCTTAGTGATCCCCCGTATGAGATTTATCATACGCCCTGTCTGGCTCCAGAGCGGACGTTTACACCAGTGATTACAACCACATTTAGAAAGCCCACTGTGATAAAAAAAAAAAGGAGAATAAAATTACTGCCATCAAAGGTGGAACCAAATTGCATTTAGTTTGCTTTCTGCGTATAATTAACTTGCCTTTGACATTTGAATTTATTGCTGTGTTCCAGTTAAGTGCAGTGATCTTGCAGTCACGCCACAAAGTATTCATGAATTATATCATCTTAGAAATAATTTTTGTCTTGTGAATGTCAGGGAGAGAACTTAACCTTCACAAGTCAAATTCCCATGATCATCAAGTCACATGTCTATATATACCAGCAAACAAATGAACTAAAACCCAGGTAGGAACTAAATGGCTATGTGTATCATCAGCAGCTGTCTACTTGTCATAAAAGAAACTTTACTTCCTTGTGTAACATTTGCGTTTTTTTTTATTTTCTTTTTTCATATCCTCATTTTCACTTTATTATTATCTACAGGCAATTTTCGTTTAAACAAAAGAGTAAAGAGAAATGAAATAACACTTTGCATATACAGTCAAATTTCATTAACATAACACCTGAAAGGCCAAAAGGCACAGAAATGAATAAATATAGCTGCAAGCAGCGATTCACGGGTTCCAAGCGGAGCGACTGAAGGAGAGTACGAGTGATGATGAAGAGGAAGAGAAGTGATGATGAAGAGGAGTGACGAAGATGCGTCCCATCGTCTCACAGTCGTGAATCAGAACTACTTCTGAGTAAGAATTAAGACGCTTGTTATTTATGAGTGCTTCTTTATTATGTGAACCATTTGTTTATATTGTTTAGATGAGTTAAATAAAAGATTAAAACTCACATAGCAGATCTTATGATATTCAGAGAGAGCTCTGTTTAAAGGAGAAGACAGCACTTGTTAAAAGTTATTCTCATTCAAATCTCTACATTAATTTATTTCTGTGGGCAAAACTTTAGGCCGATCACTTCTGTCGAGGCGATTTTATGGGCAGTTATTGTGTCTCAGAACGATGATATCATCAAGGCCATTTATTGACAAAGTTGTGTCGGAGGTGTCAAAACGTTTAGATTAAAATCATTAACTGTGTAGTGGGAAACTATACATACACCAGGATTCATATATTTAAACACAAACACCTGAAATTCTGAAAGAAATGATGTTTAAAGCCCAAACTCTTCCAGGTTAACTTGAACATAGGCCCTGATGATGTCATCATTCCGAAATTCAAGCATGCCTCACACGGGGCAGTTGTCATGGCAATTAAACACCAAATATGATGGGGGTGTGACGGAACATCCTCGCAGGGAAGGGTTTGAATTTGATATTTATTGATTTATATAGCGTATTCTTCCATGATGAAATGATCGAACGATTACAAGAGGTGTTACAGAAACAAAGAAAAAAAATTCAGTTACTCTGAAGGATATTATAAGTAAAATTTATACACGGGAGAGAAAAGGTACTATAATAGATAAAGCTTGAATCTTAAGAATAGCAATAGAAATGTGACCAAAATAGAAACATTATACAATTACTGTCTAATATTATTATTATACTAGTCACAAATCTATATAAAGACAAAAATATGTAGTTAAAAGTCCTAGATACATATACATTCTAGCAGGTGGTTTAAAATGACGGCGGTGTGATCAACAAGCGAAAAAATGATGTGAATAGGTTATAAGGAGGGTGTATTAAACGTGGTTCAGAAAGGTTGTGAAAAGTGACTGCACGGCAGCAACAATGCATGTTATGGCGGTCAGGGCCGGTCAACGACAAACGCCATCATGGTGTCAAGACAACGTCACTGTCTTCCAACCTGGTTCAGAACTGCGCTAATCACGGTATTCAAATTAACCACTCATAACTTTATTACAACAGCAG
The DNA here is from genome assembly GCA_030014195.1 of Neosilurus mollespiculum. Taxonomy (NCBI): domain Eukaryota; kingdom Metazoa; phylum Chordata; class Actinopteri; order Siluriformes; family Plotosidae; genus Neosilurus; species Neosilurus mollespiculum. Next base: position 8,905,614 of record JAQMYF010000022.1, read on the forward strand.
CTGTCGGTCCAATATTTTGCACACAGACAGGTTTTAAAATAGAGATTTGACTGAGAGGAACTTTAAACAAGTGCTTCTCCTTTAAAATTCCTAGTAATGCTTTCTCAAGTAATGGACCTTCAAGCACCCATCACCACAGCGCGCACATTAGACTCTCAGCCACGGAGACTGAGTCCTGGACTGGTCATTTTTTATTCACTGTGTGTGTGTTTTGGAGTGAGTCCATGTGGGAGGGTGTGTGTGTGTGTGTGTGTGTGTGTGTGTGTGTGTGTGTGTGTGTGTGTGTGTGAGTGTGTGATAGCAAAATGCGTTAAAAAGGAAAACTATGACAGATAAAAGCTAATTTTTGACTTACTTAAATTTTAATAAATAAATAAATAATTAACAAGCAAATTACACTGCCGTGTCTTCTGTGAGCAGATCTTTAGAGAGCCAGATGATCCAGAATGCAGGACTGCAGCATCTGAAACCAATCCATTAAATGTGTAAATGATCTCTGAAATCAAGCTGAACTGGCCACATTGGTTGTCCGTTACCACAGAAACTGCCATCCACATGCAGAGGAAAAGCAGGTGAGTGATTTTTAGAAAGCAGTTTGGTTTCACATCTCCTCAGAAATTCCTCATTTCAGAGAGTGAAACATGATGCATGCAAGGATTAGGCCGAGCTGCTTGCCGTTAACGCTGTCTGCTTGCTCAAGTTTCCCCCCAATGTCATTTCTGTCCCTATTAATATATTAGAATATTCATGTTTACTGCGCTACAAGGGTTTTACTTAAATTTATTTACAAACACCCCAAAGCCAGTCTCAAATGGTGCCTCATACCCTGTGGGTGTGTGAGGTCAGAGTTCACTTCCTCTAGGGTATGTTTAGGAATCTTTGACTCTGTGCAGCTGCACTGATCATCTGTGTGTTGATGACTATAAAACTTACAGAGCGTGGCTGTGGCCAGATGCTTCTATCTGCTTTAGGGACTATTCAGGGGACTATTTCTTCAGCCAGGTAACCAGTTTTAACTATGTAAGCTTTTCCATGGCCTTCCACATGCAGTTAGTTGTTTTGCTTCCACATGCAGTTAGATTTAATTGCATTTTATCCGAACGTGACACAAAAAAAAATCAATCAATCAATCAAAGTTCTCAAAACCTTTTTTGATTAAAATGACACCTCATTTGTTGAAATATGTTTAAACATAATTAAGATCATTAAGGGATGATCACACTAGAGGCGCGATAGAAAAGCGACTGACACGAATTGATTATTTTTACGATTTATTTTTTTTATATTTTGAAATTCGCGCCAAGATGTTTCGTGGCTTAAATACATCTATCACTTGAAAGTTGCGAGAAAGTCGTGTGACCATTGTCGCAACTGATTCGCAAGTAATTTGCAAGGAATTCGCGAATTCGCCAAAAAAACAAGTGCATTTCTTGTCATAAATCAGTCGAGTTTTGTGTTCACTTTTTCAAACCATCAAACCATTTGATTTTCGTTCGTGCGTTATTGGCGCAAACAAAACGTGAATAAAATACTAATGTTGACAAAATATAAGAAATATGGTGGACGGCAGCAAGTCTCAAACTTTCCACGTGGGAGGCTCCAACTTGTCGCTTTTCCTTGCGGACAAAAAACTAATAATTTGTGAGCAAAACGATGACTTTGCGACCCTCTCGCGACATGTGCAGACTGTTTAAGAAGACTTTGAGACTACTCAGACACCAGACCCTGGTTTTGTGACATTCGTGGAAATTTTTGTGATCATTTCGCAAATTTGAGAATGAAAAGCCATTCACGTCAGCTGCTTTTATATTTGCTGTGATCACCCCTAAGCAAAATTATGAGATTTGCAGCTTCTATAAGTTTTGAAAAACTTTTGTACTTACCCATGGTTGGAATCAGATATACGTTCTACGATGACATCATCAGAAAAATAAATTAATAAAAGATTTATATGAACAGCATGGCGGGTAGTGAGTACTATGTTATCACTCCATGTACCGCCCTCCATAGAAGCGCTGTTTAGGTTTTGTTTTTGTTTTTTGCCGCCAATAAAGTATTAAATTACCTTTAAAATGGCGATACCATTATCCATACAAAGGTTTTTTAAGGAAGCGATTTTTTTCCTGAGAAAACTATCTGTGGAGACATTAACATTAGCGTCGATTTCTCGATTCGTTGAAACCGTTATCGCGTTGGAAGTGAAACAAGTTTACTTGCAGCTTTTCACAGCTTCAACAAAATTCTGATGGTGTGATGTTCACAATTTTGATGATCTTCTCCACTGCGAAGATATAATATAGAAAATATGCTTCTGTACCTGAACCTATGAATGTATAAGAGCTATCATGCTGCGCTGCAATAGCCGTGTGTGGTTTATTTTTCTGGCTCTACTCTGCTACACTATACAAGCTGGAAAAAATAACACTTTATAGATTTTGGATGAAACCAGGAATCAAACTCGAAATTTTTTGAGTTATCCTGTGGAAACCGCCAGAATCGAAGATCCTTACAGATGGGTGGTCTTAATAAACAAATAAACAAATAAATAATCCCTTTGCTTTTGGCATTGTGTGAATTCTTTTCTTTCACTCCCTTCTGGCACTCCTCCTCCACACCCGCTGCCCTCCATTATCTGTTATTGTCTCTGGGTTTTCTCTGACATATGGTTGAGCTCTCACATGCAACATTCATCAACTGGTCATTACAACCTCAAGGTCTTGACCTACAGCATTCTGACCATGAACTGTCTCTTTTTCTTTCTCTAATTTCTGCTCTGTTCTCACCTTAAAACTTACAACTTCTTACCTGTTCGATTCGTCAGAGTCACGTCGCTTCGTTTTTCGGAGTTTTGTGGCCGTGACTGTTTAGCCTCGACACCAGGTGTTTATTTGAGGAGGGAATTATTTGAGTGGAATTCCCCATATTCCCACACACACACAGAGAAACATGGTCCGTGGTGTCATATGGACTGCTTAGTTTGCAGGGAGGTTTTACTTCCCTGAACCTCTTTTGACCTCTCGCACATACAAACAAACACAAACAGTACTCCTGCTTGTCCCGAATCCAATTAGTTTATCTTGTGTCTGACACGCTGATCTACAGATGCGGCTGGCCTTCACACACCTTTTCATAACAAAGATTTGTAACATTCAAATAAGTGTGAAGGTGCTGTTGTGATCGAGCCTCAGCTTAAACACACAAGCATCTGGTTTTCATCAAACGTAACAGATTAGTACGGATTTAACAGATAAGTAAGTTTGCATTAAGGTTAATAAAACGAAAACATCATTTATTTATTGTCCATTAGCTGCTAATGAAAAGTCACCAGAAATAATCAGCAAGATGAACTAATTAGGTTTAACTTATATAGGTTTAATATATATATATATATATATAATTTTTTTTTTTTATCTGAAGTTCTTAAATGCTGAAGCCTGAAGTAAGGCAGTAACTTAAATAATCTTGTTCTTTATTAAATACAGTATATTGATAAATGTATGAAAATAAAAATGATAATTCATTTACACTGGTTCTGATCAGTTAACCAACTGTGAAATAATAAAGAAGCAAAGTTAAAATGATGAAAAATCCAGACCTTACAAATAGAGGTTTTGTATTAATGTAGTATTTATGTAGCAGGCGGGCTACTGCTTTATAAATAAAATTATAGGAGTAGGAATATAAAAAATTATATCACAGACCCTTAGTATTACTTTTAATTCTCTTTTATACTTTTTAATGATTAAAATTGCCTTACATGGCACAGAGACCTCAGAATTTGAATAATAAATAAATAAATTTACATTAGGTATTTCCTGCAGTATATTGCATAATTTAACTGATGGTCATCATCACAGATTTATGGAAAGCTGCTTTCTCATACAAGTAATTAAGCAATGTGTGTCAATTTTTTATGATTATTATTATTTTCAAATATGGCACCATTAACTAAAACTGCAAAAAAAAAAATATATTACGCTGAACCGGTTTGTTTGGGTGGGATGAGGGCTGGGTGTCAGAGTAGACATGATGGACTTGTCAGCTAAGCCTTTACCTCATAATTCACGAAGGCACTCCATGAGCTACCACGGCTAAGTTAGACAGAAACCATAACTGAGATGGACTGCTGTTGATAGTAACCAGCCAACAGCAGATGTAATGAAATTCTGTGACGCATGCTCCGATATTAATGGGGCTGGTTATACAGTAACGGACGTCTCATTATCGGGGTTAAATTAGTGAATTTCTT
>JAQMYF010000022.1:8911471-8929738 GCA_030014195.1 Neosilurus mollespiculum
TATATATATATATTATTTGATGTGTTATTACTATATTAGTATTTAATGTTGGCCTATGATTTTATATTTTTTAAACTCTTTATTATTACATTATTTATTATTTCACTTATATTTAACTATCATCATGCTTTGGATCATCTGCAGTTAACGGTGCTTGGCGGATGTTAGTCCAAAAACAACTGTCATTGAAAGAAAAAGAAAATAAGTCTGTAACATTTGGCTAGATTTGCTATTACATTAACAGAAATGTTTTGAATGAAGATTAACATTAAACATTGTACATGGGGGAGGTAAGAAAGGTAGTTTACATTCTCAGCAGAGTAGTCTTGATAACAGGCCAAGAGAAATATGAGCCGTTTAAAATGTGTGCATTAACGTAATTTATTGTTCTCCTACTCTGCTCGAGTACTCTTCACAGTTGCCCTTTTTCAGGCCCTGAGACAAATGACAGGTCCCACTTCAAGAACGGATGGGAGTGAAAAATCATTCACAGTTGGTAATCGCTTAAAACAGCACTATATTTACAGACTAATAAGTGCAAAACGTTCCAGGCCATTCCCTCCCTCTGACTGGGATTTGGGATCTTTAAGGAAAAAAAAAAATCATAGTGATTTACGTCACTTTGGAAAAGCTTTCATTTGGAATGAGGCATTGGTTGTTGAGGAGGAGGAAAGGAAACAAAGCGAGGTTGAGGTGGGGGATTTATAATTTTTTTCGGTATATTTGGAAGTCTCCCACACATTTTTTACCAGTTTATGTACAGATGGCGTGACCCTGGAATTAATGAGCTTTTCACGTGAAGTTGAAGCGCAGATGAGGTCAAATAAATTTTTCTGCACTCGTCCTCTCTGTCTCTTCTCTATTCCTCTCTGTGGCTCGACATTTTATCATAACGGACGGAAAAAGAAGAAGAAAATGCCACCTCATCGACACTTTCTGTCAATCCAGTAGGACCTATTTTACTGTCCGCATTCCGAGTGGCTATAAACAGAACTTGATGAATGACTAAGCGATAGACCGAGAAGCCAAGGGTCACTTTCTTTGCTCCAAATTGCAGACTGTGTTGTTGATGTTATACACATTTCTCTCTGCAGTATTTTTTGTTCCAGTTGAGTAGCTAAAATCTTAGACAGTATACTGTATGTGTATACCATCAGTACAGTGCTACGTTATTTAATAAACGCTTTTCTTGCATGGCGTACAAAATTCCAAAAACTTTTTTCAGTCTTAAGAAGAACCTGGGCTGCAAGTACCGTGCAAATGTATTGCGGACATCATGACATGATTGAAGTTTATTTATTGTATATCATATTCTATATATTCATTCATTCATTCATTCATCCATGTTCTCAGCTGCTTATTCCTAATTAGGGTCGAGGAGAGGGTGACGCCCATCTCAGCCGACTCTGCGTGAGGGTGGGGTAGACCCATGACAGCTTTTTAATTTTTAATGTTGCAATCCGTCCCCATCCGCTTCATATCGGTCTCAAAAACTCTTGACTCCTTTAAATTTTCAAGCTGAAATATTGAACAAATATAGACAAGTATTTTGGATGCTCAGAGCACATTTAGATGACTTTTTGGCAAATACATTTGGGTAGAAATCATGATACCGCTCCTTTAAATTAATCTAGGGCACTTCAGGTATTTAATGTACACTTATAGTGAACATCTGAATTAAGATTAAATAAGAGTACTTGGGCTGTAATGGATGGCAAGAGGTTTCATGATGTTTCACAAGAAGTACAGCGAGGAACACATATTTAGAAATGCCGCCAAGCCCAGAAGTGAAGTCCCGCTGCATCGTAAAAACCCGAAAGTGATCGTGCTGCAGAAAACATCGGGTAACTGAGTCGAGCTGAACTCTGAAGTCTTCTGCTGTTACACTGCACTCACCAGGCATGTCAGAGAGAGCTTCCGATACATTCTACAGCACATAAAATATGGCAAAAGGACAAAAGAAACGAACACACGTAAGCTCAGCACACACGGGACACTCGAGTTGCCTGAAACTGGAGATTCTGAATGCCCTGAATGAAACCTCATGTGCAGGCATGAGCGATTAGATATTTTGTCGCTGGCAACGAGCTCCAGAAGCTTTGGTGTGATCCAGATACTGAGTCGCCAGCAACCGAAGCTCCTCGTGTGCGGGCAAACCAGCTATTCAAGATCCTCAAGCAGGTCAGTGACCCAATCAGAGCCAAGCTACAAGTCATGTGAGTATCTGGACAAAATGGCAGGTCTGCTTGAAAACAATTTGGTAATGGAAGATCTCGGATGCTGGTGCGCTGGTGTCCGCTTAACAGCAAGAAGGTCATGGGTTCGAGTCCCGGGCTTGGCGAGGGCATTTCTGTGTGGAGTTTGCATGTTCTCCACATGCACATTAGGCTAACTGGATGATCCAAATTGCCCCTAGGTGTGAGTGTGTGTTGCCCTTGGCGAGCTGTTCAGGGTCTTCCCTGTCTTTGCCCACTGTCGGCTAAGATAGGCTCCAGCCTCTCTTTGACCCTAATAAGACTAAGCAGTTAGCCAAATGAATGAGTGAGTGATTTCTAGTAAAAAATATGGTAAATAAAATTTGTTTCCGCATAATGAAACGTCTTCACGTGATTATACTATCACACGTGACCTGAACGCATTGGAAGTGAGCAACTGGAGTTACTCATTTTTTTCTGGACTGCTTTATTCTTTATTAGAGACGTGGCGAGGCTGGAGCTCATCCCATCAGACTGACACCCTGAATAGCTTGCCAGACCATCATATCGGCATACCAAATTATCCTAATGTGCATGTCTGATGCGATGGACTTAAGTGAGACAAATTAACCAATTAACACCCTTCCATCCACCCATTCATTATATACACCACTTATCCATCATGGCCTCGGGTGCACCCCAAGAGATGATCTGGTACACCCTGGGTAGGTTGCTAGTCAGAAGAACCATTCACACCCAAAGTGACACCTTTGGGTCATTTACACCAGCCAGTTGACCTAATCTTCATGTCTTTGGACCGTGTGAGGCAACTAGAGCACTCAGAGGAAATCCACTTGCCAAATCCATGCAGATGGGCGGCAGTCAGCCGTGAGGGTCAAACCCTGAACCTTCTTGCTGTGTGGTCACGGTTCTAACCACTGTACTACCATGTTGCCTCATTAACTCACACACACACACACACACACACACACACACACACGTATATATATATATATATTTATATACATACATACACTAAGGTAGCCTCAGTATGCTTTAATAGGAAATAGATAAAGACCTGGGCGGCACAGTGGTGAGGTGGTTAGTATGTCCGCATCACAGTGACAAGGTCATAGGTTTAAGTCCCGGGCTCGGCTCAAACTTTTCCGGGCCCTTATAGCGTGTAGAATGATGGTATACTGCATGTAAATCTGCTTGGTCCCTCATGGTGCCATATTATTTGAATTTTAATAAACTGTGTTCCTATAATTAGTGCTTTACTATCAGAAGGAAAATGATGACAGCATTTTCCAGCAGAACCTTCAAATAAAAAAATTTCACCAACGAATTAAAGCTCCACATTACAACTCTTTCATACACTGCAGTTATATTTTAACATTATCATGGGATCTTGAGCTTTTGATGCAATTAAACTTGCTTAGCACTGATATAAAGAGCTATATGTTCTTTCCTATGCTTGCACGGGTTTCCTCTGGGGACTCCGGTTTCCTCCTATCCCACAGACTAAAGATATGCATGTCAGACTAATTTGATATTCATGATTGCCATTAGGTGTGAGTGTGTGTGTGTGTGTGTGTGTGTGTGTGTGCGTGTGTTGAACTGAGTGGACCCCAGCTTCCCTAATAAAAATAAAGAATAAAAAATAAAATATAAAGCAGCTCGAAAAGTAAAATTCATTCATTCTTTCATTGAACTGTTTTATCCTGCTAGGATTGCAGGGAGGCTGGAGCCTACCTCAGCCGACTCTGGGTGAAGGTGGGGTACACCCTGAACAGCTCGCCAGAGCATCACAGGGCAACACACATACAACCGTTCACACCCGCACTCACACCTAGCCACATTTTGTACAGCCAATTAGCCTAACGGGCATGTCTTTGGACTGCGGGAGGAAACCCGAGTACCCAGAGGAAACCCATGCAAGCACAGGGAGAACATGCAAATTTCACACAGGAACCGAGAAATCGAACCCAGGCCTTTCTTGCTGTGAGGCAGACATGCTGACCTCGACCGAACCATGCCGCCCTCCCCAAAAACCCATATAAAGAATAAAGCAGCTCAAAAAGTGAAATTCATTCATTTCCTGTTATCCTATTTTGGTCATTGGGAGGCTGGAGCCTATCTTAGCCAACTCTGGGTGAAGGCCGGGTACATTCAGTCCATTGCAGGGCCAACACACTCAATCATTTACAGTTAATTAGCCAGTTAGCTTAATATGCATGTCTTTAGACTGTGGGAGGAAACCGGAGTACCTGGAGGAAACCCAGCAAGCACAGGGAGAACATGCAAACTCCATACAGAAATGTTCCCGTTGAGCCCGGGACTCGAACCCAGAACCTTCTTGCTGTGAGATGGACACGCTTACCCTCGGAAAATTATATGTTTAAAAAAAATTCATTAAAAAAAGCGAAAAGCGAAGAGAAATAGAATGAAAGTTAGAATCTTAACACACGGTTTAAGACTTTACAGACTTGATTTTGTATTGTGTACGGCGTAATCACGGCTATATTTTATATTATTTGCATGAGAGCTCTCTGAGCAGTGTTTAAGTTGATATATGGGTGAATCAATGTGGCAGATGTCTATATAAATCTGGTCCATCTGCCATTAGAGCCATTACATTCTTTAGCCACTTTTAAAAAATAAACTACAAGATGATGTCAGCGGGGTGCTCTGAGATTAAGCAGTTCTGTAAAGTTCTTGGCTGATGTTTCCAAGGGAACACCTTGATGGCTATAATTACTGTCATGTTAGAAGAGCGATGAGAGATACCAGAGGTCCAAATAAAATGTAAAATGGTTTTGATATAATAGATGTGTATCTCTTTGTTTATAAATTCCCCAGACCATCTGCTGCTCATCTCAAGGGCTGAGTGGGGCTTTACTTGGCTTTGTTTGCTTAAGTATTTCAGTCTGGACCGTTGCTGCAGTGTGAGGGGTTGTAATTAGAGGAGTGAACATCACCTACATTTTTACTGTTACTGAGATCCACTCCAATGACTAGACAGACTTAACACACGTCAAGTTTATTATGGATGATGTGTCTTTCTGTGTCTAGTTTCTGCGCTACGGAGCCAGTTGGTCAAAGATGCTTCATGAACAGCCCTATTACCAAATATCAACTTTTACCTTTTTTGGTGCAATAATGTTATCCAAATGGTATCTGTTCAGAACAGAGAAAAGAAAGAGAAGCAGCAGTGAAGATGATGATGATGATGATGATGATGATGATGATGATGATGATGATGAAAATCAAGCTTGGGTCAATTCAACAAGCTCAAGGTAGGTTTATGTTAGTTAATTCATTCATTTTCAAAGCCTCTTAATCCTAATTAGGTTCACTGGGAGGCTGGTGCCCATCTCAGCCAATCCAGGTCAAAGGCAGCCTGGACAGCTCGCCAGGCCATCGCAGGGCGATTTTTGGGGTTCAAGCAATGAGGCGAATGAAATGGTTAAGCAGTAATGATAAAGAGGAGCAGCAAAGAGAATTATGATGAAGGAAGAGGATTAATGGTGATGAAGAGGAGTGATGATGAAGATGAATGATGAAAAGGAGTGATGAAGAGCAAATGATGTCCCAGAGAGAAGTTCAAATCTGTGAAGATGTCACAGAAAGAGTTTTTGGAGGGTTAGTGGAGTAGTAGTAATAATAATAATAATAATAATAATAATAATAATAATAATAATAATAATGATAATAATAAGGGAAGTCTGTTGGACTTTTACACTGGCTCAGTGTCACAGCCGGAGCCTATCCCCAGTCTCCATAGTCTGAAGCGACTAGGAGTTCAACATCTCCTGGATGGGACCCTAGTCCATTGCAGGTTACCTTCCCAGTATTTCTAACTGGTACCCATTTATACTGCTGGCTGGGCAGATGCACATTTGTAGTTAGGACCTTGCCTAGTGGTCTAACAAGGATTTGGACCCGCAACCTCTTGATCATGAGCCCAGGACCATAACCACTACACCTCAGGTCCCCAGATAAACAAACAAACAAACAAACAAACAAACAAACAAACAAACAAACAAACAAACAAACAAACAAACAAACAAATAAAGAAACAAATTGAACAAACAAACAAATAAACAAATAAATAAACAAATAAACAAATAAACAAACAAACAAGCTCGTAAATAAATAAATAAATAAATAGATAGGTAAATAAATAGATGAATGAATGAATGAATGAATGAATGGCCAAGTTAAATCAATAGGAGTTTAAAGCTGATACTTGGACCCCTAAAATTATTCATAGTGTTAGAACAAACCATAATTCCTAGAGGGATTTTATTATAGCCTCTGTGGGTCTTGCCTTTGCTCATGCTATACCGTGTATTTTTCTGCTTTTCTTTTTTCTTTTTAAAATAAAATAAATAAAATGCTGTGGAAAGATATAGGATTACAGTGAAAGACCAATGTACCAATTTCTAGCAGACAAATTGAAACGATGTTCCGATGTTTCTTTTAACACATACTGTATTAATGACTGGGGCATGGAACAGAAAATACTTCCAACACTGACCGGTACGGGCTATCTCGACTCTTTAACGACTACGACCGTTCTCTTTAGAGAGCAATATCTATAAATATTTATTTATTGTAATGACAAGCGTTTGTGCAGAAATGGACCTTGGAGCACGTGACTCAATAAGTCATCTCCACATCAATAAAAATGTAAAATTCCAGTTTTCAGGAGTGATGAGAACACTCCCAGAAGGGGTCTTCTCTGGGGTTCGGCCCTCCGTTTTGCCAGTTGGCACTCTTTTTAGAGGTCTGTGTTTTCTGAAATAACAGAGGATCTAAGGCCCATTGCTCTATATTTGGAATATTGTAAAGAGGTAAGTGGAAGCCAGTGGAACATTTTGTAAATCTTGAGTCACCCCAAACCACCATGAGGACGATAAATGTGTTGGTCTGTCCAACAGGATATCCCCTTTGCCTCACTTACCATGGTCATAATGAGAATAACAGAGGGGGCATTATTTTTCCTCAGTAGTTCAGGAAGGTGATAAAGGGCTCTCAGATCCTTTCACATGGTGCAGTGGTATATACACATTAATTCACATGGACACGTCTACATCTCTTCTTATTATAGAACATTTTCCCCCTTCACTAAGTACCAATAGGATATACTGGGGACTATGGGAGCTAAAACATTAATCCTTTAATAAAACCGTGCCTTCCATGGAAAGAATAACTGGGCACGTTATGTATAGGTTTCACATATATAAGACTACGAATACCAACCAGTAAGAATCTAATCTAGAAATTCATTACTTGGGTCACAGGGAGGATCAAGCCTATCTCTGAGCAAGGGCGGGATACACCCTGAACAGCTCACCAGACCATTACAGAGCCAACACACACACAACTATTCACACACACACACACACACACACACACACACACACTCACAACTAGCGTCAATTTAGAATAGCGTGCATGTCTTTGGACTATTGAAGGAAACCAGAGTACCCAGAGAAAACCCACGCAAGCACCGCAAACTGCCCTAATCTATAAATTATATTCATATAATTAACCTAGGTACATCGCCGTATTGCTGCCATATCAGAATAAGATCAGTATCACTTTATAACGTGAAAAGTTTAATGTCGTAATGCCAAACTTTTTATGGTATTACAATATCTTTTCACATTATTCTGACATGGGCTACACGGTGGCGTAGCGGTTAGTGCTGCCGCCTCACTGCACGAAGGTCCTGGGTTTGAGATTCGAGCTCGGGCGTTAAAGTGTTTGCAGGTTCACCCTCAGCTTGCGTGGGTTTTCTCTGGGTACTCTGGTTTCCTCCCATAGACTTAAGACATGCACATCGGCCTCACAGCATGAAGGTTCTGGGTACCCTGGTGTCGCTCAGTGCTGGCTGGGATAGGTTTTAGCCTCTCCACAATCCTAGTAGATTGAGTGGCTCGGCAAATGAGTGAGAGAGTAAGTTATTGTGACATACAAACTTTTCACGTTAAAGCAATATAATACGTAAAATGTGAAAAAACTTTTCAAGTTATAACGATATGTTTTCATATTACATTAACATACAAATGTATTAGTTATAGCAGTAAATGTTTAATCTTATAAGAATATAAAATTTTCACGCTATAACAATATATTTTCATGTTATTCTGATATATAAACTTATCATATTGTAACAATAAACTTTAATTGTTGTAACAGTATAATAAATTGTTATAACTTGAAAAATTTCATGTTATGTGATAAATATTATATAGCAATGTAGTATATCTTTATAACATGAAAATATATTGTGATAATATGTGAAAGGTTTGACGTTATAACAATAAACATTTCATGCTATAATGTGATACCAGCAATATGCTGCAGTAGCAAATACCCGAGTTATATATAACTAAAAACAGTAACCCAGCACATATCTTTGTTTTTTTCATTTGAATAATAAATGTATCTTATCAAGGCCAATAGGGAGAATAAGATTCCAGAGGGTTTTTGTTTTGTTGCGTTTTGTTTGTTTTCCTTCAAAGTTCCTTATTTACATGATACGCCCAAGCTAAAAAGAAGTATTGCTTTTGTTTCCCATTTATTTTTGTTATCTCACAGAGTAGGTTCTTGGAGTATTAATTCTTTTAAAATCTGAGGTAAAAAAAACACTCATAAAAGACAATTTTTCCTATGGGATGTGAGATTATGTTACTTTCTTGGCAGGGCTGTCGATGAAATATGTCAGTGACCATCTGCTAAAATGATTACTAAACATGACTAAAAGTTCTTAGTGCACAAAACTGATTTATAAAGCATTTAGTGGACATATCTTCTTTTTATGTGTCCTATTAACACAAAGATAAAGATTTAAAATATAAATTATTGGTAATCGTACTGTATGCATGTACATTATAAAGTACACTGTAGATTTTCAATCAACCCTATTAAAGATCGGATATTAACCTTTATTGTTCATTTCAGACACCAGTGGAGCATTAAAGTATGAATCCTAATCCAAAAAACTCTACAGTCCTTCAAGAATCGTTTTCTGCACCCCCCCTCTGAAATGTTGAATTTGACTGCACATGCTGGACGGCTTGTTTGGCTTCCTCCTCCCATTTATTGTCTTTCTGATATGTGCCTACTCTGCTCTCATTGGTCACCTGAAAGCTCGATGTTCAGTATGCTGTAAGGCATGGGATGGGTGGAGATACAGTTGTGCATGGGGGGACATTGGGGTAAGTGATGTAATCAGAAGGCCCAACACACAATTATGCCCCCTGGCCAAAAGATTATCCATGAAAACCTTGCTATTCAACACAGAGGGAAAGTTTAACAATATGATGACCTCATTATTTGATAATCTGGTGTTGTGTAACACGGATATTCAACATATTAACAATATTTATGTATTAGCAAAGTGATAGCTTTATATCGCCCCCAAAGTCAGACTATAATAATTTAGCTTCTTTTAAGTGCATCTGTATAATACAATAACGACTGGAAAAAACCTAATAACCTCACTAGGTATGAAGGCGTGTGCATAAGTATGGAGTTAGTGCATAAACAGTTCAAATGTCTTCTTGTCTGGGTTTTTGCTCCATACAAGCATTTATATATTATACTGTGTATACATAACTACATTTGGCAAACAATGTCAGTTGGCTTTAGGCCGAGAGAAAATGTAATACCATTAAAGGGTGCATATAGTAATCAATGTACAACGTTCTTAAGGCCAAGATAACAAAACAGGAAGTAGTGACAATGTGTCATTTCCAGACTAAGGAAGTTTGTCATCCAAGGTAGTGCTAATATAGTTTTTGAAGAACAATCAGTGTGCTCTCGGGTCATCAGTAGTTGTGTGTATAAAGCTGATTTGTTTGTGATATAAAGTGCCTTATATTCATATAAAAAGAGCTGTACAGATGGATCTGATGATTGTAATAGTGGTTGTTTTTGTGGGGAATACAACAACCCACCCCCCCCACCCCCCCAATCTCCCTTTTTTTAAACTTGCGGGTCTGGACCAAATTTAAGGAAGTAACAACGCTTTTAAACAGTGAGAAACTAAGACATAGCCAGCTGCCTAATCTAAAATGAGGGGTTTCAGTTCTTGTTAAGAATACCTTGCAACATCATTGACAGTCTGTTAAATGTAAAGATATATCATAACAGTTACAACACTCAAACAAACCACAGACACTTTCTTTCATACAGAACGAAGCAAAAAACCAAAGGCCTAGTTTAAATTTTTGTAACTGATGTAAACATTAAAAATGTTTGATTTTTACTAATATCAATAATTCATTTGCCTATCTCAGCCGACTCTGGGCCAACACACACAACTACTTATACCCACACCTAGGGGCAATTTGAAACATCCTAATGTGCATGTCTTTGGACTGTTGGAGGAAACTGGTGTACCCGGAGGAAACCCTTGCTAGCACGGGGAGAACATGCAAACTCTATACAGAAACACCCTTGCCGAACACGGGACTCGAACCGAGGACCTTCTTGCTGTAAGACAGAAGTGTTAGCCAAGATGCCGCCCCACCCACAATTATTAATCGATTCTATCGAGCGGTTTGGTTTGTTATGGATGTCAGATAAAATATGATGCATATGATACAGAATGCTTGTTATATTTAAAATAAATGCTCGATAGTAATAGGTGGCACAGCTCACAACAAGGAGGTCCTGGGTTCCGTTCTTGGATGGCATGTTCTCCACGTGCTTGCATGGGTTTTCTCCGGGTACTCCGGTTTCCTCCTACAGTCCAAAGACATGCGCATTAGGCTTATTGGCTGTTCCAAATTGCCAAAGTGTGAATGTGAATAGTTGTGTGTTGACCCTGAGATGGTCTAGCAAGTTGTTCAGAGGCGGTGTACAGCCTTCGCCCAGTGTCGGCTTAGATAGGCTCCTGCCTTCCCGTGACTCTAGTGAGTGACTGAATGAATGAATTGCATTCCACCATTCCTGGAGTTGTATCCATTGTTACATCTCTAAAGCAAATCAGAGCTGAAAATAAAATGTACAGTAGTATTCCTGGCGTAGACTTATTTGTGAAGTCTATATCTTCTATTTACATCATTCAAGTCCAAGCTTCTTGCTTATAAAATGATGGCCTCTACTGGAGCTGCAGCAATTGACAAAGACGGCTCAATCATTTCCACTCATCCTTAAGCTGCCAGACCCAGCTGGCTTTGACATTAACACTAGACCATGACTGACAGAGGCCCTGGCCTTGGGTTGGATCCCAGGGGTCTCTAAAGTACATTCAGCTCTCCTTTTGCCTGTTGATTTACTGTTCTCAGTGGCCACACGTTGATCCATTTCCCCTCTCAGTTTGCTCACAGGGCAGCTTGAAAAACTGTCTCCTAGCAATATTTTTGCTTTATGATTTCCGAAGGAGCTGATAAAGAAAAAAAAACACGTTTTCTTTTTTTTGCACCTGTTTCAGTTAATGTGCGCTCCAGTCCAGGCCGGCTGCTCCAGGCAACGGGGGAATAAAGGAAGGCCTTTCACAGTATGTCACAGGCCTCAATATGGATCTTCTATTTTCCTTCTGCCCAGGCCTGATATGGCCCCAGCAGCAGGGTGTGTCAGTTTAATGTGACTCAAATTGAGGCCCCAACCCAAGCCCTGCTGCATGTGCACTATTAACATGTGTGGTGAGTATTTGTATAACATGAGCCACGACATGGAGCCGACATTCATAAGGCAAATGTGAGGAAATTTATGTTGCTTTTCAGGGGCAACATGCAGACGTGGCCCTGCTTAAATCTGTAAAGCATTTGGAGACAATTGGAGCAGTTTTTTACAGTCACAATCCGAAGACCAGTGGTTTAAATTCTGTTTTATTTGCTGTGAATCTTTTAAGGAGGCTGCGATCAGTATCATCGAGTTAATCTCTAAATATAAAGAAATACATTGATAAACAAATAACACCATCAGAAATTTTGTGTAGGTTGTTTGGCTAGAAAAAAGGATGGGTTAATGCTTTATTTACAAAAAAAAAAATTCTCCTATTGAAGAGTCCATCACAGTACCCTTTGTTTCACGAATGTCTGAGCATTAATGGAGAACAGTAATCTTGCTATGACCCCAGACTGACCCTTGCACTGTGGAGGCAGGGTACACCCTGAAGAGTTTGCCAAACCATTTGCAGGCCATCTCAATTAGCCTAATGTGCATGTATTTACACTGTGGGAGAAAACTATAGTACCCAGAGGAAACCCATGCAATCATGGGGATAACATGTAAACTCCACACAGACACGCCCTTGCCGAGTCTGTGACTCAAACCCAGGACCTTCTTGCTGTGTGGCAAACGAGCTAGGCACTGTGCCACCATGCCGCCCGCAAATGCAGACATGCTAATGCAAATTTAAAAAGTTTCCACTAACAAGTCTTGGTGATTCCAATTTGCCACTTTTTAAATGTGCACAGCAGTCAGTAGTGAATTATATTAAATATTATGGCCTGCATAGGGAAATGCATGCTAATGGGTGAAAGACAAAAGACACAAATTTTCTAAGACTGAAACCCATTAACAAAAGTTGCTCAAAATAGCTTCAAATAAAGACACCCACCCAGCCACAGCGATTGCTACTTCCTCAGCTTTTCCAGTTCATGGACGGCTGTGCGAGTTAAAACTACGTGGTTAATGGAGACCTTACCGGCCCCAGGGACTAATTAAAATCACATGACTTCCTCCTAGGCTTCCATGAAAATAACTGTATCACAATGGACTGTGTTATTAATATCAGCTTTGGGAAAGTCAGGGCTCTATTCAATGCATGACCAAACTCAGAAGAATGCATAGAATCTGAGAGACAGAGAGAGAGAGAGAGAGAGAGAGAGAGAGATGGGGGGGGGGGGTCTGTATGCTGTATACAGTACTTGTGTTTTGGCCTGGAGAAACCTTCTCATGGTCACAGTGACATTTTCAAATATATGAAGATGTCACACTGAAATCTGCACAGACATCACGTTGTACCATTTTAAATTCCTGTTAGGAAGAGGATCCTATTTAAAGATTTTATAGCAATTCCAATAAAAAGAAGAAAGTTCTGACATCACAAGGGTGAAGTTTCAGGGATATACAGCAGCTCAGTCTTTGTATATCGATGATGGAGGATCCAGTCAGAGATTTGTGCAGAAATACATGAGTTTCAAAGAGAAGGTAGAGGGTAAGTTGAGTGCCATTAGAGTATACAACCTCACTAATGGTGGGGGATTACTGAGAGAGAACAGAAGAGGACCCAGCACTGAGCCTTGGGGGACACCAGTAAACAGGCTGCATGGAGTAGAATAGATTCCCTCCATGACACCAGATATGACCATCCCTCCAGGTAAGAAGCAAATCACATGTAAAGTCCATGGCGTGTTACAAACCAAATTAATAATAATTTAGTTTTTTTTTATAAGAACATTGTGTTGTTGTAAACCAGAGGGAGGAGGTTTGCAATAAAATTTCTGTATTTGATTGCTCTGTTTGTATACTACTATCCTGAGCTGTTATGTTTCCACTAAGCAGCACTGATTTATGTGATCAGTCATTAGTCTTACTAATATAGCTGGCTGGATAGCATATTGGCATAGTGGTTAGCATATCTGCCTTACCTTACAGCAAGAAGGTCCTGGGTTTAAATCCCAGGCTTGGTGATGTCATTTTTGTGTGGAGTTTGTATGTTTTCCCCAAGCTTGCGTAGGTTTCATTCAGTACTCCAGTTTCCTTCCACAGTTCAAAGACTTGCACCTTATGCTAATTACAATATGCTGGTCCAAAGTGCCCCTGGGTGTGAGTGTGACTGGTGTGTGTGGTCCTGCAGTGGTCTGGCAAGCTGCTCAGGATGTACCCTACCTGCACTCAGGGTCAGCTAATATAGGCTCCAGCATCCTGATGACCCCAGTAGAATTAGGCAGTTCATAAAGTCAATGAATAAATATAGAAGGAGTATGTGGGGCAAGATGTTTTGACTGTGGGCTTCTATTTTCAGCTTAGGTTTCTGTGCAGTTCATAGTTTTAACTGTAACTTTTTTTATTTCGTGTGCATGTAGCCCAGTATTGTCCTAATACTTTGACAGAAATGAAGAAACGTCTGTGTTTTTTCAACTGAGGCATGAGTCAAAACCTCTGCATGCAAGGGACACCATATAACATATCACAAATTTTCCGAGACTTACGACAGGATACCATTTCTGGCAAAGATACCTAATGTGCTGTTGATGTTAGTTTGGCTGACTCAATAAATCTGGAGAAGTAATCAATTATAAATGGATCCTAATTTTCGTGAACCTCACTGAGTATAACTAACTTCTTGGATATCGGTCTCGTTGTGATCAAAAGGTAAAATTATTAGGCCCCAAAAGAGACATGGAGGAATAAGGATGCATAGATATATTCTTAGCAGATATACACTGCCCAGCCACAAAAGAAACCTGCTCACTGTAATCTTTTGCTGGACCATCTATAGCCTTTATTTCAGCACGTAATCACCACGGCATTATTCGAACAAACTTAAGCAACACCACAAAATTTATTTTCAGCCAGAGCAAAACGTTAGCTGCCATAAGCCATATTGGATTTACCGTCATGCTCATCTCTGACAGCATTCACGTCTTCAGAGTCACTAGAATGTAACGTCTCACTGTCTCCACCCTGCCCAACGTATTGACATCACTTCCAGGGGAAAACGACTGCTAAGCTGCTTACCCCTAACCCTAACCCTAATCCACAGGATAAAATCACCAGTTTTGTGCTTCTTATAGGTCATTTATGTTAAAATAAGTGTCTGCGTCACTTATAATTATTACCTACAGACAGATTATGGTGTAAGGATGAACAATACTGGTACCTTTAAATCAGTTGGGTTAGGGTTAGGGTTAGGGCTGTCAGACCAATCGTAATATAGGGCTGGCATCAACAAATACTTTAACTTACTTGTTTAGCTTCAGTTTTTCTGTCATGCTACTTGAATTTGTAACCATCATAAATATGATGCCTCCTAAAAAGTATTTACTGCCTTCTCTGAACACTCCTTTATACCGTTTCTGGCTGCACCGGTGTAGTGCACAAATACTGTATATAAGGGATATAATAGAAGGCCGTAAAATACCCAGGTGGGGAGAAATCTATAACTTCTCTAGACCTCATTTTAAAGTCCTCTGTCTTCATATGAAACTGTCATGGTGTCTGTCAGTGACCTCAGAAGGGCTGCAAGAAAGCAGCTGCATTTCACTACTTAAATACAGACCCACTCATATTCTGTACCACCTGAACTCATCTCAACATCTTCAAGTTTTATACGTTCAGAACAGCTCAAAGTTTTGCTGGTACAAATCCCTCCATCTGATAAAATGATTTTAAGCTCGTTTTCCCATGTATCTGGAGCATTCTTTCAGCGCTCCTATATTCTTTAGGAAAAGTCTTTAAGTCTCTCTAGTCACTGTAATATTATAAATTAACATCTGACAAGTCAATCTCTTGGGCCAAGTCACATGGATGTACATTTTTAGACAACGGGCCTTCGCTGTACACTTGACTTTTTTTCCCCGCGTGGTTCACAGGATGTGTTCTTAATGGCCTCTTGTGGCCATTTGTTTAAGCTGATGTTCTACTTGAGGGATTTCTTTCCATCATAGCATTTTGATTCTGACTAAAATGAATTTAGATCTACGTCCTTAATGAGCAAGCCCCGCCCACCTTTTTTTTTTTTTTTTTTAGCAAAAAGTCAAATTGAAGGAGAAAGAAAAAAGTTAAAGTTGTTTTTTTTCCGATAATTTATTTGTCTCCTATCAAGTTTCATCAATCACCACAACTGAGCTTAGACGGTTCTGCTACACATGGAGTTTAACCTACACACGTTGCTACGGACAGTCAGGGCTGAATAATGAATTGCCTAAACTGGTGTTAAAAGATACTACAACAGTGATTATGATGGCTGTTAGCAGATTCAACACTGGAGTTTGAGCACATTAAAGGAGTCCATTCACTAGTGAATATCTGATGACGTTTTATCTTCCATCATCAGCTCATTCTGGATGAATATAAAGGTTTCCTGATGAAACCACCCCAGCTTACAGGCTTCGTGACTCTTATTCACCTGTTCTATGTCTTGTTTTGGTTCTGTGTCTGCTTACAATAACGATAACGAAACCGCATGACCGGAGAAACAATCTTGCGTATGTACGATAACTTGGCAGCGCAGTGTCGATTGGTAGAAAGTAGAAAAGTCTGAGATCGAGTGTTAAGAAACAGAAGAAGGGATACGATTTCAAGGGAAATAAAAAAGATGGTGATGTTATTAATATCATGGCGGCTGGTGCAGGGATCACTGGAGGAAACAAATGGTTTCAGGAAGACATCGTGGATCCGATTCCATTTTATTTCCAAAAGATACCACTGTATTTAATATTCCTGGATCTGAATCGGAATCTTAAAAATAAACGGGGTGTGTTTGGCAATGCAGGCCAAGTGGAGCATCCTCTGTATTTTCCCATAGTCATCAGGGTAATGCACAATGATAATGTTTGGATATGAGGAATTGAAAGGAATTGCTTGTTGGTATAACAGTGCCAAGAGACTGAATTCATAAGAGCAGTGTAATACGATGGTGACTCTAGGACATTTGAAATAGTCTTATCCAAGTATCCTAGTGTGAAAACAATTAAGATAATTCAATTACAGGCAAAAATATGGATGGCACGGTGGCATAGTGATTAGCACGCCAGCTTCAGGGCAAGAAGGTCCTGGGTTCGAGTCCTGGGCTCAGTGAGGGCGTTTCTATGTGGAGTAGAAACGTTGCATGTTCTCCCCTTGCTTGTGTGGGTTTCCTCCGGGTACTCCGGTTTCCTCCTGCAGTCCAAAGGTATCCACAATAGGCTAACAGGCTGTTCCAAATTACCCCAGGTGCGAGTATGGGCATGAATGGTTGTGTGTGTGTTAGCTCTACGATGAATGGGATGAATGAATGAATAAAGCTACAATAGTCTCAAGTGCAATTTTTGTTATAAGGAAATCAGTGTTATATGGAGGATAATCCAGAACCCGCCACAGCTCTTCAGGAGACACACGTCGTGATGTTGGCAGAAGCCGTTGCCACCCACGCACGAAACTTTAAATGTGCCCATGATACACCCAGATAAATATTATTGGCTGGCAGGAGTGGAGCCTGATGTGGTCAAACAGTCTGATTCACTGATTTATTTTCTTTTTATTTTAATGTGTTAAAAAAAAAAAAAGGAAAGGCCTGTTTCTTTTTATTTTAATGTGTATTTAAAAAAAAAAGGGAGGCCTGTTACCACCCTGGCTGAACAGAGGCTAGTGCGCCAAGCTCACATTTCTACTTACTGCATAAAATTACCAGTTTATGAGGTATTAAAGATTTTCCTTGTATTGCGTGTGCAAATGTTGAAGCCAAATGTTTTTTTTTTTTTTTCAGTGTTAGAGCCCTGCTGTGTAAAAATAATGTCACTGTTTTTTTTTTTCAGTGTTAGAGCCCTGCTGTGTAAAAATAATGTCACTGAGCTGCGTCGATTATACTGAAGATGTTTAAAGTGTGTAAAGCCTGTATGAATGGGTTTCTATCACCTCGATATTCCTTAACAATCTTTTACACAATAAATAATTCCACTAGAAATAGACTGAGCACTAAATCAGCCAGTTTCAGCCTAATTTCTGATGAAACTAACAGACAGCTGCTCAGGAATGCACTGAAGCAGCACTTCCATTATAGAGTTCCCATATGGTATGGATTAGTATCTGGAGACAGGTACAAGCACTGATATCGTGTGTCATACTTTTTACATGGCTATCAAAGTTTTTATTTCACCTCATACCTTATTTCTTAAAGGAAAAAATACTACACAAAACAAAACATAAATAAAACATTCAGAGCGCACAAAGTGGATGAACCAGCTGCTTAGAACCTCCTCCTGACCACCAGGGGGCCCCCTTTTTATATGTGATTCATTTGCTAAACTGCATAATCCTAATACGGGGGCAGTGGTGGCCTGGTGGTAAGGTGCTGGATTACTGATCCCAAGGTCGGGGGTTCAAGCCCCACTATCAACGG
>JAQMYF010000022.1:8984807-9000241 GCA_030014195.1 Neosilurus mollespiculum
CTGTCAATCTCCCGCTCCATCCTTCCCTCACTCGTGAACAAGACCCCGAGATACTTGAACTCCTCCACTTGGGGCAACAATGTCATTATTTAATATACATAAATTATATTAAATGAAATCAAATTTGAGTGGTGCCTCGACAAGGTGCGTGACTATTAACCTGGAGATCGCAAGTTTGAATCCAGGTTGCTGCCACGGCCATCCACAACCTGGAGTCCACGGGAGCTAATTGGCAGAGCTCTCACGGGAGGGATGGCGTACACTCCCCTGTCACTCACAGCAATCACCAGCCAATCCACAGTCTGTGAGCTCATTCGTACAAAAGGGGCGAAGAGAACTTTCCCGCAGAGTGTGTTAGGCCGCTTCCAAATGCGCATTTTCTGTTTCTTAAGAAGCAGGTGGCAGCATCGCGTGTCATGGAGGGGGCATGTGCAGCATGCCCCTAACTGGTTGATGGTGGTCATATGTGATAAAGAAGGAACTAGTTGATGGGTGCGAACTGGATACGACTAAAATTAGGAGAGAAATAAAAAAATGAAATCATGTTAAGTGGATAAACCTGATCGGTTGCACCTGGTTTAGAGCTGTTTCCAGGTACAGTGATATCAAGCTTCTAATCACTGAGGAGAAGTAGAAAGTATAGTCTAGTCAGCCCTGATTGCATCATCTTTGCAAAACAATTCATTTCTTACATGCAAGCTAAAAAATGTCTTTCCTTGCGGAATAAAAAGCCTGATCACACCTGCTTACACAGAGCACTCTCTTCCCTTTCTCGTTTTCACTCTCCTCAATAAAAAAAAAAAATGTATAGTGCGCAACACATGCACTAATAATAATTAGGCATCTTTGATGCTCTACGTTACACTATGCCCTTTGCAGAAGATGCTTTGTACCGTGGAGGTCATACCTTAAACAAACCTAGTGTCTAATTATGGGGTACTGAAGTGGGGGGGCCATGACCTCGTTCAGGCGTCCAGGACTGAGTGCACTGATAAGGCCAGACCTTTCTTTTAAGTGGGTAATGATGCCGTAAAGAGCATGTGAGGTCCGCTGGGGTTAAGTACTCCGCAAACAGAAAGGAATGTGAAAAGTATGGGGTGACTGATAGACTCAGAGGTCATCCTGTGGTTCATGCTTAAATACGAGTCAGTTTGTATTTTCATGTTCTGGCTGTAGTCAGGTTTCTAGGCTTGGACTCTGGGAACTTAGGGTGGAATTTGCATGTTCCTCCCGTGGTTGCGTGGGATTCATCCGGGTACTCCGGTTTCCTCGCACAGTCCAAAGACATGTACATTAGACGATACATTCAATCATTCATTTTCTGAACTGCCTAATCCTAATTAGGGATGCTGGGAGGCTGGCACCCATCTCAGCCGACTCGGGGCGAGGGCAGAGCACACCCTCGACAGCTCGCCAGGCCATCGCAGCGCAGAAACATGCTGACGGCTATGCAGCCTACTCTTCACGAAAGTCCGCAATGGTTCTTTTACATGCCTCTCACCATAGACAGTGAGAGACATGACCAGCCTTTGATAACACAGTTAGCTGCACTGGGGGACAGCAGTTACAGCCCGTTGATTGTGGGCCTGAATCCCCGACCTTGGGATCAGTAATCCAGCACCCTACCAATCAGATCAGACTCCTCCCATGTAGTATATACTACCCATCCTTCACCATAATCACATACTCTCTGTGATACAGTGCACTGTGTTAATCATCAGCCAGCAAAGTGAGCTTAACTTTATACCACAGGACTGGAAAAGTACCAACTAATCTGGCAAGTTTCCCTCGACTGGTCAAGCATGTCAGTCAGGACAACGTTGTACTTGACATGATTATATTGTTTTAAACTGATTTTTATTGTTTTAAGAAGAAAACCTTGCGAGAGGTATTGACTTCTAAGAAATAGTTTTGTCGAAAAGCTGCAGTATTTGATTTTTCTGTGAACTTTTTATTAATACAAATAATCTCTATGAATAAGAACACTCTATGTCTCTATGAATGATTTTAAAAACATGGGGCACTCATACAGAGTACCTTCACTAACAGGCCCTGTACAGGTTCTGATTTTAGACACTCATATGCCTGTCTTACTATATTTTTACTACTTGGACATTTGAAGAATTTACGAGATGGTTGGGGTTTGACCTTTTAGCGTCACTCAGGCTCAAAGGTCATTGTCCCACTTGGAAGTCCACATGTAGTTTCCTATTAGTGCTCCATAGTAAGGGCATATCTATCGGCACTCATTTCAAAGTTATAAGCTTCAAAATCTTGTCACCTTGCTCTGACCTTCACCTTTGACCTTGACATTAAAATATCAAATCATCTCTGAGACTCAGCTAGGGTAGTGTCCACACCAAGTTTGGTGAAAATCCGTGCATGGGTCTGGTCAGGATGTTGTTCACGAACAAACAGACGGACAGACAAACAAACACACACTCCTGATCACCATACTGCCGCCAAAACCTTGTTGATTTGTGCTGAAGGTAATAAAAACACACATGCGGTAATGCCCACGAAAACACTACGATACTGTGTTAGTGTGAAGGCTGTTTTCTTTCCAGTTTAAGAACTAAGCATTATCACTACATCATCAGTCAAGCACATCTCTATCAAGCTCCTGGAATGATTACAGCATTTTAACAAAATAATCAAAAAACATGATGAATTGATGACGACCGCGTGGTCGATGACAACTTTGTCATCTAAAGGTTAATGAGATTTTGTACACTGATGAATGTTGTAAGGTAAAACAAGGTTCTGGTGTGTGTGTGTGTGTGTGTGTGTGTGTGAGAGAGAGAGAGAGAGTAGATATGGTCATCCAGCTAGCGGAAGCCAATGCACTTTAATCTCCGTCATATCACTGAGGTCAGACATGTGGAGGGTCTGGGAAACGTTTACAGGTTGAGGGGAAGGAGGTCCGCCAGATTTACTGCAGTCTGGAGGATTTTAACCTGGACATTGTCATGAAGTCATTATCAGGTTAAAAGAAGCCTGGGGCATACTGCTTTTATGATTGTGTGTGTATGTGTGTGTGTGTGTGTGTGTGTGTGTGTGTGTGTGTGTGTGTGTGTGTACCTGTGCTTGCTACATACTGAGAACCGGTGTATGTATTTAACCAACAAAGTGAGGACATTTTGTTTGGTCCTCACTTCTTCGAAGGGCTATGTGAGGGTTAAGAGGGTAAGGGTTGGGGTTCGGGTTAGAGGGTAAGGGTTAGGGTTCGGCATTCAGCTGTGTTGGTTAAGGTTAGGGTAAGGGGCTCAGCTGTGTGTGTGTGTGTGTGTGTGTGTGTGTGTGTGTGTGTGTGTGTGTGTTTGTGTGTTTGTGGAGAGAAAAAGAGAGAAGGGGCCATTTGAATTATCACTGTTTAATTATCATTGTTTGCACTGGAATTTTAATGGGGCTCTTAACAGTCGATCATTAAAGGCCAACGACGCATCACTTCACTCTCGTATTTTCTTTCTTCTCTGGGCTTTTTCTCCTCATTTTGAGCAAAAAAATAGGATGAAATGTTTAGAATCGTAAAATCTGTTTCCTCAGCGAGCCAGTGCTAATTATTATCAAGAAGTGGATTCATCTTTAACCTGCAGAAGAACGAATCACTTTCATCTAAGTATTACTTGAACATACAAGTCCAGTGTTTTACTTCTCTGCTCTAGTAGCTCTGTTTAGATGGTGAATAATAACTTTTATTAAATCCTTTTTAAATCAGATTACTTCAGGAAAAAAACTCCACTTTTTCTTGTGGAGTTTAGCAGCTGACAACATTTCCCCTGATTAGCTTTACGGCAAGGTTTATAAATCAAAAAATAATTTTAACGGTTTTAACTAATCCTAAATGTGGACTCGAACAACATAAAATCTAACTGATTTAGCCACTTTTTCCAGTGGTTTCCGCTACTTCCTCGGCTATTTCCCGGGGTGTTTGATACTTCCCCGGCAATTTCCGATGGTTTCCGCTACTTCCTCGGCTATTTCCAGTGGTTTTCGCTACTTCCTCGGCTATTTCCAGGGGTTTATGATACTTCCATGGCAATTTCCGGGGGTTTCCGCTACTTCCTCAGCTATTTCCAGTGGTTTCTGCTACTCCCTCAGCTATTTCTAGTAGTTCCTGCTACGTCCTTTCCTATTTCTAGTGATTTCTGCTACTCAATTATTCCTGTGGTTTCTGCTACTCCCCTTGCTGTTTTCTGTATTTTTCACTACTCCCATAGCTATTTCCAGTGGTTCCCGTTACTCTCTCAATTTTGGGTGGTTTCTGCCACTCCCTTAGCTATTTCTGACGTGCTCTGCTACTCTACTGGATATTTCTGAGCAATTGAGGGTTAAGGGCCTTGCTTTAGGACCCAACAATGGCAGCTTGGTGGTACTGGGGCTTGAACAAGCAACATGCTTCAAGCAACGTGCCTTTTTCATCTTGAAAGATTTACTTAAATGCCAGGCATCTACATTTGTAGGAAGTGCACTACTTCCTGGTTTGGTTGAATACAAAATCTGGTTCACCCCTTGTCCCATTTCTGCAAAAACGTAGAAGGATCGCTCTACACCAAAATTACCTTTCACCTTGAGTAACCTTTAAAGGCCATTTTATATAATTTTTTGACTCAGGAAGGTTTTCCCTTCATTTTCCAAGCCGCGGGATGGAGGTGCCTTGTTTAATATCTTGAGCAAACCACACACAAACCACCACACACCTCACACACACACACACACACACACACACACACACACACACACACACACTTGCCAGAGAGCTACTTAGGAATTCTGTAGCGATTGAGCCAGACTTGTATCTGACAGGCAGGGATTTGACGCCAATACTCTCTGATCTTGTGTCACAATATTGATTTAAAAACAATTACACACTGCTTAGTTATTCCTCCCTCATTCCTGCTGAAGACCTCACAGACACACACACACACACACACACACACACACACACAAACACACACCACAAGAACCAACTTCTTTGCCATATGGAAGATTCCAGAAACCTCACTTGAAAATGTAATTAGCACTTTGGTTGGGGGGGGTGTCATTTGTGTGTGCGCGCACGTGTGTGTGTGTGTGTGTGTGTGTTCTCCTGAGCTTTCGCAGTGTACAGCAGAGCTGTTTAACACTGTCAGTCGTAAATGAAAATTTCCTCTGTGTCTCTCTGCGCAGCTGCTGTTCCTCCATGCCAAGATTAAATTGCATTCGGGAGGCTGCGTTATTGTGGCATAATTTTATCGGGGTCATCATTTAAAAAGATAAATCTCTTTATGTTAACACCTTAGTCTCATAACTATAGTAGGGATCCTACAGTACTTAGGACAGTCATTTTTGCAGGATAAGAAAATCTCCTAAATCATATTTAAATAACTGTAGTGATGGATGAATTACTTTACTGTTTATTATTAGCGGAAGATACAAATTTCTTTTTCTTGTTTAGCTTACAAAGCTAGGAGGTACATGAATTTATTTACTTATTGTTTTTTTTTTTAAGTGGTACAACTGGCTTTGGAAAGGGAAATGAATTGACTTTGGTTTTCAAAAGAAAAAAAAAACTTAGCATGTGAGTAGTGCTTGAATTAAAACAACGGTCCCTGACGTTTCGTCAGGGTTACTTGGATCAAGCGGCGTCATCATTGTCACGCTTTAAAAAGGAAAAATAATCCATAAAGACTTGCTTTAGTTGTTTTTTTTTTCTTTGTACTGAACTCAAAAGTGATTCTGTTAAAAGGGAGATTCACCTCTAGCTACACTAGCGTTAGCATGCCACCGATAGCATGCTAACCTAAAGCTGGTTGGGTTAGAAGGGAATCTTAGCCAGGAGCCGACTTCCTTTGGCGTATACCTCTTATGATGGATTCTTCCCTTGTGTACGGCAGTAGGAACCCACGACGATTGCAGACCGATAAAGTCGCATTTGGTGAAAAAAGGTTATTCCTACTAGAGTCGCGGGGAGGCACAAGCCAATTTCAGCCAACACTGGGTGAAGGTGGGGTACACCCTGAACAGTTCGCCAGACCATTGCAAAGCCAATACACACACAGCCATTTACACTCACACCTAAGGGCAATTTCGAACAACCAGTTCATGCCTTTGGACTCACGGAGGAAGCCAGCGTACCCGGAGGAAACACACACAAGCACAGGGAGAACGTGCAAACTCCACACTGAAACGCCCGACCCGGAGACATTCTGGCTGCGAGGCAGACGTGCTACCCCATCGTGCCGCCAAGGCTAATTCTTTAGAATGAAAAAAGCAAGGCGTGTTCACACTTCACAAGTTATCATAAACGAGGCTCACACACTACACAATCTTACACCTCTACAGATCCTGATCTCCAAATCCCACCTTTCTCACACAAATAAACATGAGAGCTGTCTTATCATGTGAGTTTGTCAATCGCAGCTGGCTGTGGTGGTTATTTCTGCATGACGCCGTCAGGATTTGGAGAAGGGATTGGAGTGCAAGGAAACATTAAACAAATCATGTCTCATAGAAGCAGTGTTATTATGTGTACAGTTTGCCCCGGCGCTCTGATGGATGATGGATGATGATCCTGGAGGCCATTTTATTCTCATCTGAGGATTCGCAGTACGATCATAACAAACATTCAGGATCCTTTCAACACATTTAGTACCGTTCGCGGTTTTCTCTGCATGACTGTAAACTATAACGACGCAACTTTCCAGAAAACGATGGGCTCAACTTTCTGGGTGAGAAAAAAACTGTTACGTGTCCTGATTTTTTTTTGTGCAGCGATTCATGGCTGCAAATTTTGGAATGGGTTCCGTCCATCTGTCTGTCCGTCTGTCCGTCACACTTTAGTACACGGACATTTACTTGCTGCGCGCCGAAGCCGGGGCTTGCAAACATGGTATGCTGGCTTGCTACTATGAGTGCTGGGTTGAGTTTGTGTGTGAGTGACCTTGACCTACTTTTCAAGGTCACAAAGGCGAAACTATACATTAGGTTTCCGGACATTTACTTGCCGCGCACTGAAGCAGGGGCCTTCAAACTTCCTATACGTGTTCGGTATTAGCATATTATGAAACGATCCTTTCGACGTAAACGTCTGGACACCTGTCTATTTTCTAAATTCATTTTTAATTTATATGTTTGAATTCAAGGTGGCGAAGCACTGCCGTTCCTCTGTAGTCCTGCAGGTGGCATACTATTCACTTTAAACAATTCACACAACTAACAAACGTTCTTTTATATCCAGGTTTTAAAATTGTAACAAAAGTGCAGAAAAATATTGTAACATCGAATCAGGGTAGGGCGCTACGGTGGCGTATCGGTTAGCATGTCCGCCTCACAGCAAGAAGGTCCTTGGTCCTAGGTGGGGTTTGCATGTTCTCCCCATGCTTGCGTGGGTTTCCTCACTGAGTTGTACCTGTTTGAATTAAATTTGATTTATATCCTTATTTTAAAATAATAGTGCTTGTTTTTTCCTTACTCATTCTGATTTTCTAATTGTGATTGAGAGAAGCCTGTAGTAATAAGAGCGTTTCTGACAGACCTCCTGATGCTAATAAACCAGCAGGCTGTCCGCTAGTCATTAGTGTCTGCTCTGTGAATAATAACTCTACCACAGACAGAGCTGGAAAATATATTTTAAAAAGCCACAACCGTGGCACACGGCGTAATGCAGTCTTTATAGTTTTATACACTTGTATAGAAACTTGTACACAGTTTCCATATGGAAGACAACCATATTAGAAACATTGCCGTTGCAGTGTAGCTTGTTAAATGGCTCACTTGGTATTTAACTTTATTGGTGTAATTTAACAGTTCTGGATGGGGATCCTTTTTTTTTTTTTTTTTTTTTTTCTGCCTGCAGTCATCTAAGATTTAAAAATAAAATTAAGAGTGAAGCCCATGTCACAGATAGAAGGTTAATAACATGTTGCCAGCTGAAACATTAATCACCACATTAATTATCCACTTAAAGTTCTTTAATATTTGCTCATTTAAATCCAGGTGGTGAATTGTTGTGGTAGCATAGTGTACCTCACAACATGCCTGAATAATTAAGATGTAGTAGGTATTAATATTGTTGCTTGCTGTTTATTGAAGTTGTAAATACATGGCAACCGGCTCCTGTAGGTGACTAGGACCGAGTTGTATGTAAGGTATGTATGATGGTATAATTATATTGTAGTTTTAATGGAATTTATTACAGAAAGATGCTCATCGTTCTGACATGATTCCAGGAATCGAGCAGCGTGTGTGGGTGTGGGAAAGTCTATTAACTGGTGATGGTACGGCTGATGTAGGAACACCAGATGTTTTCTGCTTTATTTACAGAGTCTGAATAAGTGTATGTTGGTACACCGGGTGAATTATTTTATTTATTTACTTATTTTTAGGCAAGTACAATAATTTCCACAGCTGGAAACAGATTGCAAATACATGTGATGATGCTCTGATGGGCTCTCTCTCTCTCTCTCTGTTTCTTTCTCTCTCTCTCTCTCTCTCTCTCTCTCTCTGACTGTGTTCTTGTTTCTCTGTGTCTCTCTCTCTCTCTCTGTCTCTCTCCCACTGTCTTTCTGTTTCTCTCTCTCTTTCTCTTGATCTCTCTCTCTCTCTCTCTCTCTCTCTCTCATTGTCTCTCTGTTTTTGTCTGTCTCTCTATGACTGTCTTTCTAGTTCTCTCTCTCTCTCTCTCTCTCTCTCTCTCTCTCTCTCTCTCTCCATCTCTTTGTCTGTCTGCCTCACTTTCTATTTCTCTCTCTCTCTCTCTCTCTCTCTCTCTCTCTCTCTCTCTCTCGTTCTGTCTAGCATAAATATTTTACAAATCTCAGCTTACGCAGAAAGAGAGCAAACTAATTACGTAAAATAAAATCAAATAAATAAAGTAATGTTGAAGGATGATGCGGAATGAGATGACCCCTGTACTGTAACTGGCGTTGCTTACATTCGAGACGACTTCCATAGATGTCAAATAAATGTCAACCAAAAAAATCTCCACATGTTGTTAAGAATTACTTTGTTGAACGACACCATATCTTAAAAATGTGATTATTATTAGTCTTGGATTACTTGCAGTGTCTGCCTGACAAGTCCCTCCCTCTGAACGAGCAGTCAGAGTAGAATCATTACCCAGTACTACCTGTGCCTGTCCCGGGTTACAAACATTTGTACAACACAAATTTCCAAACAATTACATTCCATAGCCTCCTTGTGTAGCTCGATGTGTCTGCATTCGTGTAGCTATGACCTTCATGGTACGGCCGATCCTACTCTACTGACCAATCAGATTTAAGCACAGTTATGACCACGCTGTAGTATAATCTGGAGATAGTATAAAGATTTTTAGTGACAGATCGTATTGCTTACAAGGCCGTGTTTTCACGTTCTCTTCAGGATCAGTCACTCAAACAAGCTGCTGTTTGTGATGATACTGAACACCGCACTAGCTGCATGTCCTAACCTATGACATTCCTGTCTTTGTTTAATCTGCTCACTCTTACATACCGCTTTTGTGAAGAAAGCACGTACAAGGGCACATACCACAGATAATCACTTCTAGCAACAAAGATCATGTCTTTCATTAGTTATATCAGTTTAATAATAGGGCTTATTAGGCTAACTTCTAATTATCTTAAGCAGCTGTATGACTGCAGTGCGAGCGCATCACAGCAACAAGGTGCTGGGTTCCATTCCCGGGTTTGGGGCGTTTCTGTGTGGAGTCTGGATTTTCTTCCTGTTCTTTGCGTGGGTTTCCTTCGGGTACCCTGGTTTCCTCCGACAGTCCAAAAACATGCACAGTAGGCTGATTGGCTGATCCAAAATCGCTCCTAGGTATGAGTGTGAGTGTGAATGGTTGTGTGTGTGTGTTGGACCTGCGATGGCCTGGCGAGCTGTTCAGGGTGAACCCCGCCCTCGCCCAGAGTCGGCTGAGATGGGTGCCAGCCTCCGCGCGCCCCTAATTAGGATTACGCGGCTTAGAAAATGAATGAATGAATGAATATTTGAACATCATACAATTTTCACCTAATAAAACAGCTTTTTATGTTTCCGCACTGCGATGGCCTGGCGAGCTGTCCAGGGTGTACCCCGCCCTCGCCCAGAGTCGGCTGAGATGGGCGCCAGCCTCCCCGCGCCCCTAATTAGGATTAAGCGGTTCAGAAAATGAATGAATGAATGTTTCCGCACTGGCAACAGCCATATCTGCAGGCATTTTGTTACGTAGGTACATCCGTCCATCCGAGCCTTTGTTTTCAACCTGATACCTCAAAACCAGTTTGAGGGATTTTCTTTAACCTTTGTGCACATGTCCATCTTGACTCAAGGGTAAACTGATGTTATGTTCAAGGTCATGGGTCAAAGTTAAAGGTCACCGTAGCCTTGTTGTGTTTTATTCTTGTGAACGTGATATCTTAAGAATGCTACGAGGACTTTTCTTCAAACTTTGCACAAATGCTCACCTTGACCTAAGGAGGAAATGATTAGCTTTTGGAGGTCATAGGCCAAAGGTCAAGGTCACTGGAGTGTTTTGTGTGCCATTCCTGTGAGCGTGAAACCTTGAAGATGCTATGAGGAATTTTCTTTGATCTTTGAATAACAGTCCACTCTGACTTAAGGATGGACTGATTGGATTTTGAAGGTTATAGGTGAAAGGTCAAGGTCACTGCAGCCTCATGCCTCATGAGGGCCATATTTGTGAACATGATATCTTAGGAATGCTTTAAGGGATTTTCTTCAAACTTTGCACAAATGCTTATCTTGACTCAAAGGTTCAAAGATTTTGGAGGATAAACTTTT
This sequence comes from Neosilurus mollespiculum, assembly GCA_030014195.1. Taxonomy (NCBI): domain Eukaryota; kingdom Metazoa; phylum Chordata; class Actinopteri; order Siluriformes; family Plotosidae; genus Neosilurus; species Neosilurus mollespiculum. The sequence continues at coordinate 8,995,572 of JAQMYF010000022.1, forward strand.
TCTCTTTAGGTATGTGTGATATCTTCAACAGACTGTGTAATTTTCCAATGATTTAAATATAACACACTTAAATGACTCAATTCCGCAGTCTATATCAGTAGTTCTTGTGTTCAAAAGGAAGAGCAGATTTAGGATATATTCAGTATTACCCCCCCAACCTTCCATGCCATATCCTCTGTCAGATAATGGGGCTGCATGAGCACTGGATCATTGTGCAGCAGCTTTATAATGATCAGGTTTTTCAGTTTCAGGTCTGAAAGCTCTCAGCATGCTGGAATTTCCAGGCTCGCGTTTACTGCTTGCTACCTGATTACCTGATTTTTTTTTTTCTTTCTTTTTTTTTTTTAACATTAACCTTCAACCTTCTTCAAATCATTCTTACAAAGGCAAAGAAAGGAGTCGGAGTGTCCAAAATGCTGCTCAGATTGTGCATGTTGTCCATTTAATGAGTCACTGATTGGTAGAGAGACAAATCAGCTGTGTGTGTGTGTGTGTGTGTGTGTGTGTGTGTGTGTGTATGTGAGAGAGAGATAGAGAGAGAGAGAGAGAGAGAGAGAGAGTTGAAATGTGAATCTGCCTCTGGAGCAGTGACAGCTGGCACCCAGCGGTGAGAGAAGCACATGAAAGCTAGTGTATTTTTTTAGGCCGCGTGTCAGACATGTCAAGTCTGTATTTGTGTATTTGTATTTGCTGTATAACTGTTGACTGCTGACACTATAATGAAAGTCTTTTGAATTAGGAGAGCATTATTTGGAAGCATATTTCATATTCGTGAATTTGTATAGATAAAGCTAAGTGAGGGCGGCACTGTGGCGCAACGGTTAGCATGTCCGCCTCACAGCAAGAAGGTCCCGGGTTCGATTCCCGGGATCGGAGTGTTGCTGTGTGGAGTTTGCATGTTCTCGTGCTTGCGTGGGCTTCCTCCGACAGTTCGAAAACATGTACGGTAGGCTGATTGGCTGTTCCAAATCACCCCTAGGTGTGACTGTGAGTGTGAATGGTTGTGTGTGTTAGCCCTGCAATGATGTGGCGAGATGTTCTGGGTGTACCCGCCTTCGAGCCGAGGTTCGACTGAGATGGGCACCAGCCTCCCCATGACCCTAATTAGGATAAGGTGGCTTAACTGATATAGCCATGAGTGTCTTCCACCTCACAACAAAAAGGTTCTGGGTTCGAGTCCTTGCCTCGGTGAGGGCATTTCTGCGTGGAGTTCACATGTTCTCTCTGTGCTTGTGTGAGTTTCCTCTGGGTACTCTGGTTTCCTCCTACAGTTCAAAAACATACATTCACTCACTCATTTGCCGAACCGCTTAATTCTACTATTAGGGCTGTGGTTACTCTGGGCGAAGGCGCGGTTCACTCTGAACAGCTTACCAGACCATTGCAGGGCAACACCATTCACACTCATTGCCAATTTGGAACGGCCAGTCAACCTCATGTGCATGTTTTTTGACTGTTTGAGATAACTGGAGTCTCTGAAGGACACCCACGCAAGCACAAGGAGAACATGCAAGCTTTTGCATACGCCCGAGTCCGGGACTCGAACCAAGGACCTGCTTGTGTGAGGTGGAAGTGCTAACCACTACACCACCGTGCCGCCCCTAATGACGTGCACGAGTTAATTCGCTAATTGGATATTCTTGGTTGCCCCTAGGTGTGAATGTTAGTCTGTTAACCCTGGCATGGTCTAGTGAGCTGTTCAGGGTGTACCCCACCATAGCACAGAGTCAGCTGGCATGGGCTCTTATAAAGGATTAGAAGGTTTAGAAAGTGTTTTTATCTCGAGTACAAGAACAGAAGTGTATCACATTCAGTCAGTTATCAGTCAGTCATCTTCTTCCGCTTGATACGGGGTCTAAGCAGTGCCTAAGCACTGAGGTCCAGACGGCCACTTCCCAGCCACTTGCTCCAGTTCTTCCGGGGGACACACCGAGGCGTTCCAGGACCAGCCGAGAGACATAGTCCCTCCAGAAAAGTCTCCTGTGATGGTGTATAGACTTCACTCATGAGGAGATGGGTGCATGGATGTAAAGGAGGAGGTCTGTTTTGTTGAAGTAATGGTTCACTATGTAATTAGAAGCCACGGATTCATCTCGCTACAAGCAAGGTCCGAGGCCCTTTTTTTTTTTTTAACAAGGCTCACTTTCGGAAACGCGAGAGCTCCGTGCTGTTAGACAGACGTTTCCAGCTGCATGGTTTTAGAGATCAAGCAGACCCTGTAGTGTTTTTGATGGCTGTGGTATTAATGGAACTAAACCCGAGGACAAAATCAATAGTCACTCAAGGCCACAGAAATCTGTGATTTAGGTTTAATGGAGTGCTTTTAGAGCAAGCTGAGACAGATTACAGACGCTGTCAGCGAGGCTTCACACTGAGCTGACAAAACAGGAGTCTATGACAGAGCTACATCACTCATCTATTACTATCACTCACTTATTTACCGCAGGGTGCAAAAGGCGGGGTACATCCTGAACAACTCACCAGACCATCACAGAGCAAACACACACACACACCCATCCACACCCACACTCACAGCCAGTTAGCCTACTGTGTATGTCCTTGGAGTGTCTGAGGAAACTGGAGGAAACCCATGCAAAAACGGGGAAACTCTGCAAACTCCACACAGAAGCGCCCTCGGAGAGCCCAGGACTCGAACCCAGGACCTTCTTGCTGTGAGGTAAACCAGAGGCGACCATAGCCAGGTAAAGCATAGGTCTCACATAGCCGGTTGATACGTGAGATCCGTAGGGATTAATACTGCGGACGTTCCGTGACCTTTCGGGCAAATGTTGGAGGCAGATTTCGTTCGCAGAAATAAAGGCAGTTGTCGGAGAAGCGTACGCATCTTGGTTGCATACATCTCAGCCATCATGTCTACCATTTTAACCTCCAGGAAAATCTACAGGAACATTCGGTAAGCCATGAAATCCTCACGGATGCCTGCATGGTTAAACTGATTTGCCACTTGACCCATGGTTAATTTCAACGTGACTCAACTTTCCTTGAATGGAAGCCACGCCCTACCAGAAAGCAAGGCAGCTCCCTGGCTCCCAAGTGTTCTGATGGAAGTGCCTGGGATGATGCTGGATGATTCCTGGAAGGTCAAAAATCGCCTATCATGGCGTACTGTTCAGTCATTCCAGTTACGTGAGACCACGTGTATTCAGGGGTGGCCTAACACCCTCTGAGAGAAAGCACTCTCTGCCCTTTTGTACGAATGAGCTCACAGACACCCATGATTGGCTGGTGATCGCTGTAAGCATGTGCCACCCTTCCCTCCCATGAGAGCCTGTCCAATTAGCTCCCATAGGCTCCCGTTCGCGGATGGCTCGTATCTGCGAGCTCCGGGTTGATAGTCGCGCACTTTGTCACTTTGTCGATGCGCCACTCGGGAGCAAGACTACGTTCTTTATGAACACTATGAATACAAAAATGTTTACAAAACTACCAAATAGCAACTTGTATATTATGTGTTTGTGAATGGCTGTCTGTCTCTCTGTGTTGGCTCTGCGATAGCCCGTGTCCTGTCCAGGGTGTACCCCGCCTCTCGCCCAATGCCAGGCGGGATTGGCTAGAGCTTCCCGGCAACCTGTAATGGATAAACAGTATAAAAAAAAATGGGGGAATGAATTGGTGTAGGTGTGTGACAGAGAGCAGGAGTACTATGATAATAAAGGGCTGGAGTCGTAGCTGAGCTCGAGAGAGCTTTTAGTGTCAACGTGGTACCTTTTGAGATACACTTTGATATGGAAATTGGTGTGTGTGTGTGCACATGTGTGTGTGACAGACAGTGTGTGACTCTTTTGTTCTGTGTTGGCTACAGTGTTTTTCAAAAAGTGAGCTTTTTCCTTACAGTGGACCCCCCCGCGTGGGACGGTCCATGTGAACGGAGCACCATAGTCGTGGAATATGGCTTTAATGGTTGTCCCGTGTCCGTCCCGTGTTCATGCATTGCTGTATAGAACTAACCCCTCGACATCATGTTGGATGGCCATCCCGTGCGCGTGGGTTGCTGAGTTGATGCTAATTGGCTGTTATGCATTTCTGAGTTGCATGACGACGGTTGTCAAGGACGTGTTAACACCCAAACCCAGACATGGCCATATCATGCTTCACATGTCAGAACAGACAGACTAGAAAAGCATTTGTATTGAACTGACTGAGAGAAACAGAAAGCTGTCGCTCAAAGTGGTGGGGCGGGGGGGGGGGGTCCCCCGCTGTCTTGTAAAGAGCAGGAGTACCAGGACTGAGTCTGATGTGAGGTAGACATGTGACGTCTCTGAGTGCAGTTTGACCTAGTAAGAAAGGTTTTATTGGGTGGCACAGTGGTTAGCACGTCCGCCTCACAGCAAGAAGGTCCTGGCTTTGATTCCCGAGCTCGGGGCGTTTCTGTGTGGAGTTTGCATGCTCTACCCTTGCTTGCGTGGGTTTCATCCGGTTATTCCGGTTTCCTCCCACAGTCCAAAAACATGCTCAGTAGGCTAACTGGCTGTTTCCTAGGTGTCAGTGTGAATGGTTGTGTGTGTGTGTTGCCCCGTGATAGTCTGGCGAGCTGTTCAGGGTGTACCCCACCCTTGCTCAGAGTCGGCTGAGATTGTATTTATGTACAGATATAGCAGTTTGTCTGGTGATAGTTTGGTTTAAAGGGTCATTGCTGTATATCTATAATG
>JAQMYF010000022.1:9032599-9047662 GCA_030014195.1 Neosilurus mollespiculum
TGGCTCTTTGTCTCTCTTTTTCTCTCTCTCTTACTCTCTCTGTCTCGCCCCCTCTCTTTCTCTCTCTCTCTCTCTCTCTCTATCTCTCTTTTGTTCTCTTTCTCTCTCTGTTGATCACTCTCTCTCACTCATTCGCTCTTACTCTATCTCTCTCTCTCTTGCTCCCTCTCTTTCTCTCTCTCTCTCTGTTGATCTCTTTCTCTCGCCCTCTCTCGCTCAATCGCTCTTACTCTCTCTCTTTTTCTCTCTCTTTTACTCTCTCTGTCTCCCCCCTCTCTGTCTGTCTCTCTCTGTATGACTGTCTGTCTGTCTCTCTCTCTCTCTTGCTCTCTCTCTCTCTCTGGGTGTGTATTTGGTGGACATTTTCGTCTCTTTTTTCCCTATGATACAGAGTATATTGTACTGTATAAGAAAACGTTATGTTTTTTGGTCCGTGTGCACAAGTACATCTCACTCCTTAAAATTATTTCAGTTATTTATTATATAAAAACGAGACGGTACAGTGGTGTAGTGGTTAGCATGTCCGCCTCACACCGAGAAGGTCATGGGTTCGAGTCCCGAACTGGGGCATTTTTGTGTGGAGTTTCCTCCGGGTAGTCCGGTTTCCTCCCAGAGTCCAAACACATGCACATTTGACTAATTGGATTTTCTCGATTGTTTCTAGGCGTGAATGTTTCACACATGTGTTTGCCCTGAGATGATTTGGCGAGCTGTTTAGAGTGTACCCTGCCTTTTGAGCCGTCTGGGATGGGCTCCAGTCTCCCTGCGGCCGCAGTTCAGGATAACGCAGTTCAGATTGATTTTCCTGTGTTGTTTTATGCCGTTAACATGAGCAGTGTCTGCATACAAATGGCTGCACTGAAAATACATTTTATTGAAAACTATATAAATAAATATATAAAATGTAAGATGTTTTGATCTTCCAGTAAAGTGATGGGATTTAGGTTTCGGTTGCCGGTTGCCGGTTTAAAAATGTGAAGAAACGTACAGGAAACGTACCAGAGATGCCAAGCCATGTCTCTTATGCAGATCCTGGCAGGATCTGATGTTTACAGACTGAAGCAACATCAGAATTTGTATTCAAGTGCAATACTGGCCTGTCAAAATACTCCCTTAGAAACTGTCTGTCTGCCTCTGTTTGCCTCCGTCCCATTTCTCAGCTGCATCCACACTACATACTCACTCACTCACTTGCCGAACTGCTTGATCCTACTAGGGATGGTGGGATGCTGGAGCCTAAATTATTGTATTAAATTGGTGAACTAATGGTCGGTGGTTCGGCAAATGATTGATTGAGTGAGCGAGTGAGTGAGATTTTGCATGTTCTCATCATGCTTCCGTGGGTTTCCTCTGGGTACTCAAGTTTCCACCCACACACCAAAGACATGAACATTAAGCTAATTATGATAGACTCTCTGTGACCATAATAGAAATAAGCAGTTCAGCAAATGATATAATATGGGGCAGCACGGTGGTGCAATGTTTAGGTCAAGGGTTCGAGGTTTTTTTTTCAGAGTGCGCTAAACTATGCATTGTCTTCTCTTTAAAAGGGGGTGTATATAATGCTTTTTCCACTTTTTGACCAATGAATGTTGTTTCAGTGGTGTTAGATGTGAAATAACGTTAAGTTTTAGCATGCTAACATTAAGCGTATGCTATACTGGGCTGTTTGAGCAGACTTTTGCCAAATTTTTTGGAGGGCACACTAGTGCGTCATGTCCCACAGCATGCATCGAACGCACAATGGTATCTCTGCCCATCCCGGTACGCGTCCCAGCACGCCGAAAAAAAAGGCGACCCACTTCAGAAAGGCAATCCATCAGCCAATCAGAGCAGAGCAGGGATAGAGAGTGGAAAGACCATAAATGCGAGGAGGAAGCCAAACAGGTGGTCCAGTGTGTGCACTCAAAATCAGCGTTTTTGGGGAGATAAAGAAGCAGCTTCCTGAAGAACAGTGGAGTTTTTTGGATTAGGAACTGGATTACGATCTGGGTTTTAGGATTTGGTGCTCCACTGGTGTCCAAAATAAAAAATAAAAGTAATAGCGACAGAAAATAGCGACCTTTAGGATGCATGTGACATTTATTAATATAATAAAAATGTAATTATATTATGTCTGATTTTATGTTTTATTACAGTATGATTCAGCTGTGTATTATTCTATGATCTATTCCAACCCCCCCTTCCCACCACACAAAAAAAAAGCAGCATTTCATTCTAACTTCATACCCAAAGACAAGGTAAAATAAACTAGACCGTAGTGTTGATCCGTCACCTTCTTGCACTCCACTTGTCCTCCAGACATCCCTCATGTATTATCTATAAACATTCCTACATGGATCCGACTATGGTGAAAATTGAATGAGCTTAGCAGGCGGTTTAAACATCTCTCATTCATTATACATGATGCTACACAGCAGTAATCTGGTGTGAGCCGAGCGGTTTAAAATAATTTAAAATCTCTTTAAGGAACACAGGAAGGGAAGATAGAGTTTCCATCTTTATAATTATGTTTTCTTTTTGGAATGAATGAAAGTCACTTGCAGATGGACTTGGTCCCAGAATCTGGTTTCAGAGGGGCACAGCAGAAAAGTGTTACCTCTGTCGGCAGGAGTTTGTGAGCTTATACCCCAGGTAATGCACACAGCCAGCCATGGGTGGGAGTCCAATTTGTCTAAGTTTTTGTCACTCACAAGTAACACTTGCCAATTATAGGCATCTCTGTCTTGCCACATTTGTCAATCAAAGGGGTGGATAGCGCTTTCCTCCGATTGTGTCCTCCCTTGCTGGTAGTTCTCCTGTGATAGGACATTTGACAATATTAGGGAGAATGTGGGTGCCTTGCCACCCGTAGTTGATTGTTTGCTTTCAAGTCACATTTCCAGGCACTGGAATGCTCTAGGAATATAGTTTTTAATGCTGCACTTATCAGAATAAATACAGTTGATCACAAATAGAAGCCAGTCAACTTGGTGTGCAATGGAAAAGGTGATTAGTTACACGTGATTGAGTTTATAGATAATTTCACACAATGTGTGTATCTTCGTTTCAGGTTTCAAAATATGAATATTCTTTCATATACCCACTATGTGTGCTTAGGGCGGCACTGTGGCGTAGTGGTTAGCACATCCGCATCACAGTACGAAGGTCTTTGGTTCCAGTCCCGGGCTCGAAAAGGGTGTTTCTGTGCGGAGTTTGCATGTTGTCTCCTTTGCTTGCGTGGGTTTCCTCCTGGTACTCTGGTTTCCTCCTGTAGTCCAAAGACATGCGAAGACTGATTGGCTGTTCCAGATTGCCCCTAGGTGACGAAGTGAGTGTGAATGGTTGTGTGTGTGTGTTGCCCCTGCGATGATTTGGCGAGCTGTTCAGGGTGAACCCCGCCTTGGTCTCCCCGCGCTCTTGATATTCGATCGGCGAATTAGTGATGAATGAGTGTATGTATCTAGCTAGCTGGCTATTTAGCATAGGCAATGTATTCATAGGCACTAATCTGGAACGTATATCCTTTGTTTTAATTTGAAGACAGAACAAATTTTCTGAGATTTAAAGCTGGCATGCTGCTGCAAGAGTGTTGTGAGAGCTGCCTTAAGCACTGGGATGAATTTGTTTCATCAGATAAGACGTGCTTGTCCCACAATGTCTCATCCAGATGCTTTGATGGTTGATGAGGATCCCACTGAGAGAGCAGAGGCCTCAGGGCTTCACCCTCCATCTCACATCAACACAAACGCTCATCAGAGTCTTTACATCATAAAGATTATTCATTACAGATAATTCATTATTAATAAGTGGATCCTTCGAGATTCAGTGAGACTTATAAGACGTGAATGTGCACTCAAGGTGTGTGATGGTGGAAACTCTACACTACACTTGTACAGCATGCTAGTGAGTTCAACTACTGTTTTTTTTTTTTTGCTTTAGAGATCTTGAAGCATGGTGGTCTCACCCAGATGGCTGCTACTTGTCTTTTAAATCAGTGATTGAAATAGGTTTAAGGTGTGGCTACTGGTTGGTTGAAGTGAAAACCTGCACCCACACCGGCCCTTTCCGGATAGGACAGGACATCCATGCACTACAGACTTAAAGGAGATTTTCCCAAACATGGTTTCTAAGCCACCTAATACCGTAGCCTGGCGCCATGTCATAAACCACAATGTTTATCATGTTATATATACTTTTGGGGTTTGAGGAAAAGAAAGAAGAGAGAAATGAAAGTCTGGCTTTCAGGCTCATGGCCTGAATCGAAATATTGCACCAATAAACTCTTATTGCAATATGGACTTCCATCATGGGTTTGCCAAAGCAATTATATTTTAGGTTATGAGAGCTCACGATAATATTTACACCAGTGATATGCTGCTCTCCAGAACGAAATATAAAACCCCTGAATACGCATATTGTTTATTATTGACGTGTATTGTACTCAGTCTAGCATGTGTTTAGATGCTGATAATGCTGTTGGTGTATGTTGAATATACAAATCTATTTATATCCTTTATTTTATGCAAATTATGGGTTTATTACTCACTTATTTGACGAATCATTTAATCCTACTTTTACGGTCGCAGGGAGGCTGGAGCCTATCTCAGCTGACACTTGGCAAAAGCGAGGTACACCCTGAACAGCTTGCCAGACCATCGCAAGCCGACACACACAGCCATTTACACTCACATACACACCTAGGGGCAATTTGGAGCTGGTGATAAACCTAACGTGCATGTCTTTGGATTGTAGGAGGAAACCAAAGTACATGGAGAAAGCCGACACAAGCACGGGGAGAAGGTGAGGTGGAAGTGCTAACCACCGCTTAATCCTACTATGGTCGCAGGGAGGCTGCCACCTATCTCAGCCGACTCAGGCCATTGCAAGGCCATCACACACACACACACACACACACACACACACACACACATGCACACATAACCACCCCTAGGGGCAATTTGCCACAAGTTCTGATTCGCTTGTGCAATCAATCGATTTGCATGCCACTCGATTCGCTTGTCACTCAGCACTTCCTGTGTGGATGCCATGTTAGGATTTTTCCGTCCAGAATTTATCCACGTGTTCGTTTTTAGTACAGCTGCCTTTGTTTAGCCCCCTGCCGTTTCTACATATCCAGAAGTCACATGACTGAAGCAAGGTTCAAAAGTACAAAGTTCAAAAGTTCAAATCAGCCCGTTTAAAAGTGTTTCTCATTTATTTCATTCATTCGTTCATTCATTTTCTAAGCCGCTTGATCACAATTCGGGTCGCGGGGAGGCTGGCGCCCCTCTTAGCCGACTCTGGGCGATGACGGGGTGCACCCTAGACAGCTCGCCAGGCAGTCGCAGGGCCGACACTCATGCAACCATTCACACTCACAGTCACACCTAGGGGCGATTTGGAACAGCCAATCAGCCTACTGTGCATGTTTTTGGATTGTGGGAGGAGACCAGAGTACCTGGAGGAAACCCACGCAAGCACAGGGAACATGCAAACTCCACACAGAAACATGCGAGCCAAGCCCAGGAATCGAACCCAGAACCTTCTTGCTGTGAGGCGAACGTGCCAACCACTGTGCCACCATGCCGCCCGTTTCTCATTTATATTTCATCTTAAAATATACTCGTTGTAATCTTTTAAAAATGGAGTGCTATAGTTAAAAGCAATATTTGGCAACCACACGTTAAACCTTGTTTGTGCAAAGAGGGCAGCATCAGAAGGCACCATGCATTCCATTTACATATCTATCACTGTTAGAGTCGCCGTAACTGATCGTGAAGTTATGAGCCTGCATTACCGAATTTCTTATGGTGTGATGATGGACAGAGGACGGACGGCAGGTTTTTCCATCATGTTCGACTTGAGCCTCTATCGTGTCTGAAAATGAGTTTGAATCAACATCTTTGAACTTTCGTCCCCCATTGATCTAACTCTAAACCAGCCGAGTGAGACTGAATGGTGATGTGCAACCCGCGGGTCTGAACGTGCTCAGTCGTGGTCGTGCTGCAATTTGCCTCAGTGTGATGGTTTTTATTTACATTTTATTAACCATACTGGGAGAAAAACTCTGGTGCGCAGCTCTCCATTTTATATAAAGGGATTTCAAAATGTTCAGCAAAACTGAACGACAATCAGTTAATCTAGTAATAAAACCATAAACATATCCTTTGTAACTTCTGCTGTTTATCACCTTGTGATTGTTACTTGATGTTCTTTATGCCCTCATCATGGAGTTTTGAACTTGTAGCTAAGCCTCCACCTAAGCCTAATTAATGAGCGAGTGGTTCAGGGAGCACGAGGAATCCTTGTGTGTATCGGCACCCCTAAGTCCTGACTTTAACCCTATTGAAAGTTTTCGGGATGTGCCGGAGAAGACTTTATGGAGTGGTTCAGTTTTTCCCTCATCGATTCAAGACGTCGGGGAGAAATATACCCGACACTGGATGGAAATAAATGTTATGTTGCTGAAGTTTGCCATGACGATTACATGCTTTAAGCAAGGCTAAAGGCGGAACAACAACATATTCGCATGTGTGTTTTTTTCATTATTATTTTGGCTAGCCAGTGTATATGAATGCAACTACGTAGCTGACCTGTCATTTTCTTCTGCTGTTCTGTCTATAGAGATAATAACAGAATCCTACCTGTTGTTGTAGATTTTTTTTAGCAGGGCAGATGGCCTGTTGTCAGCGTAATACACTATGCATCCTCAACAAGATACTCGAGGGCCACCAAATCACCCTTCTATAAACATATGCTAGATCATTTATATCCCTGTTTCCAGTAAATAATGATGTTCTCTCTGGCTTTGGTCTGAAGCTCGAGATCACCACCCTTTATTTTTACATGTGCACATTTAATTGACGACCCCAGCAGGTTACACTGGACACCCCCCCCACCAGCCATCATTTTAGAGTAGTATTCTCGGAGAGACAATATATTCCGAATTTTCCAAGCAGTGAGACTTGGAGATGAATTCTTCCGTCCCGTGTATGGAAAAGTTCGGCCTCAACAGTCTGTCATTATCTGCGATCTGTGGTCAGGGTCTGCACAACGGCGCACAAGCTCTCGAACTCTCGGAGAAGACAAACAGCATTTCAGTTCCTATAAACACATTGCATGATTTAAACTATAACAGTGTGGAAATGCACTCGTTCACCTCGAAATGCTGAGGCACGAGAGCACGTATGCTCACCTGAAAAACAGTTTACGGGAAGTGGTTTTTGATCCCTTACACATTTCTACAGCTTTACTGAGCAACAGCAGGTCTTTACATATTAAAAGTAGGCTGTTGTTACGACAAGTTTCTTCATGAAGAAAAAAACAAAGCAATAAATCACAAAGCACACACGGGGGACGACACTGTCTATAAATACGGAAGTAATTTGCATATGCATGAATGTCAGAAGTTCAGTAGTTGTATCTGATTTGTTAGTTTACTATCTGTATAGTGTTATTTTTACCGTTATCTTTCCTTATATTTCAAACTGGCTACTGCAAACTATTACAGTTTAGCAGATTGCAACTTTGAAAATTAAGTCAAAACCACCTGATAATGAAAATATACATGTGTTACAGGAAAGTTTGGAAGGCTTTCTATTTATTTCACAGGATCTTGTTTCTGTCAATGTGTATGATGTCATTTAATATACAGGAGCATGACTGCGGGATATTCCTGTGTAAACGAACCCTGAAAACAAATCCATCATTTGTGTGGTTACTTTATTATTTAGCTGCTCTGAAACCCTGGTCATGTTGGTCCTGAATCATGACAGCTATAATGTCTGTGTACAATGACCTCAAAAATATTTGGACACTCATAGATATGTGGAATTTTATTGCAATAAAAGACAGCACGTTAAACTAAGTGGCAATTATTTAAAAGCAAGACGCGACAAGCCCTGAACAGCTCGGCAGACCACCACAGGGCTAACACACATGCACACAACCATTCACACGCACACTGAGGGGCAATTTGGAGCAGCCAATTGGCCTAAAATGCGCTTGTCCTTAGGCTGTGGGAGGAAACCAGAGTAGAGGGAGAACACACAGAAACACCCTCGCCGAGTCCGGGACTCGAACCCAGGACCTTTTTACTGTGAGGTAGACATGCTAACCACTGTAGTGTGGCACTGTAAGTTTACACAAGTTTCTGTATATGGCAGTGCTACTGTTCCAAAATGTGAGTAGAAGCTATTCTCAATAAATAAATAAATAAACAAACAAATAAATAAGATAAATTAGCTCCTATTTAGTTATTGAGCATCTTTTCAATTAGCAAAAGAAAAGCCAAATATCTCATGTTTGGCAAGAGTGCTTTAAAATTTGAAACTGAGTGAGCACATCCTAAAGAGAGAGAGAGAGAGAGAGAGAGAGAGAGAGAGAGAGAGAGAGAGAGCACTGCAGGGTGATTTCAGATTCTCTTTCGTTACTCATTCACTTTGTCAGTCCCTGTTCTATTCGCCTCTGATGTTAGCAAGTCTTTTGTTTCTGAGAATGATTCCGTGATAGAAATGTTGCACACGTTTTACAATATTCCCATAAAGAAAAATCACAGGGGTCCAGATGCTCCCGTCGAAAGGACCATTTCATAATATAGAACAAGCATACCAAGGTTAAAAGCCCCAGCTTCAGCACGTGGCAAGTAAATGTCCAGGAACTAAAGTGTGACGAACAGACGGAACCCATCCCTCTAGCTCCAGAGCCACTTTGTGGGCGGGACTTAAAAAATCTAATCAATCAGAGGAACCATGTAATAGATGTGATGCAGTTTGTAATCACGGTGGGCTTGATTGTCATAGCAGAGTTCCTGAGCGGAGCCCCATAGGCATGGAACATGACTTCAGTGGCTGTCCTGCGTCCATGCCACATCGCTGACTTGATGGGGATTAGCTGCTATGTACAGCTCGCGCATGATTTGTTGTTAACCAGGCAATCGACTTGAACTAGTGAACTTCAGTAGCTAACTGGGAAAGCAGCTAGCAAGTCATTCATTCATTCATTTTCTGATCCGCTTAATCCTAATTAGGGTCGCGGGGAGGCTGGCGCCCGGTAGTAATATTTTTTTTTGTGAATATTAACGTTAGCGGTTCCGCGGCCTTGGAGTACACTCTTGGCCTCAGAAACTACTATTGCTTCCTTTAGCAAAAATAACTTCTTGTATTCTTTCTGTAAAATTGTCCAGCGGTATCCGGAAGAAACCCACACAACCCTGCGAGAGCATGCAAACTCCATGCGGAAACGCCCAAGGCTGGCACTCGGACCCAGGACCTTCTTGCTGTGAAGCAGGCGTGCGAACCTCTACGCCATTCTCTTTGAAGCAAATACAATTATAAACAAATCCATCCGTTGAATTTGCACTTTTTACAGCAAATTCAGGCTGTTGTTCTGAGGTCAGGTTTCTCTTCGGGAGTCCCGAGCAGCTGCTGAAACACTTTCTTGCTAGGAAACTCATCGACAAGATCCCGCAGCTGTATTTTCTCACACGATAACTATAGAAAGGGTTTTAGTGGAGTTTTGTAGTGAAATTTAGTTAGCAGATGACAAATGTAATGACACTTGACAGCGTCATTCACGTCATTTAAAAAACCCTCTAATAATGCCCTGGCAGCATGGAAGCTGTCCTGAAATCTGGCGTTAAAACGTGTTCTAACTAGAGAGCAATTAGCCAAAATGAGAGCATGACTCAAGCTGTCATTGCATCCAATATTATGGCACTGCATCAAATTGACAGTTGGACTAACCGTAACATGACACTGTTATATCCCGGGGCATAAACTGTCGTCGGCTGTGTTTATACTGTAATCATGTGAAACGGGGTGAATTACCAGCAGGCTCTGTGCGTGCAACATCTGTTATACGCAACATTCTAACATCTTTATGCTCGGGAGATGATTTCACCTTGACGGGTCGTGATTCGCTTTATCGTCTGACTCAATTTTCAAATTCAAGTTTATTTATGTTTCACTTATTTGTTTGTTTAATGGTGGCGCAGTGGTTAGCATGTTCGTCTCACAACAAGAAGGTCCCGGGTTCGAATCCCGGGCTTGGGGTGTTTCTGTGTGGAGTTTGCATGTTGTCCCTGTGCTTGCGTGGGTTTTCTTCGGGTACTCCAGTTTTCCCCGACAGTCCAAAAGCAGGTACAGTAGGCTAATTGTTGGTTACAAAATTGCCCCTAGGTGTGAGTGTGAATGGGTGTATGTGTGCTGGCCCTGTGATGGTCTGGCGAGCTGTTCAGGGTGTACCCCGCCCTCGCCCAGAGTCCGTTGAGATGAGCACCAGCCTCCCCGTGACCCAAATTAGGATTAATCGGCTTAGAAAATGAATGAATTCCTGAACATTCGTCCATATGAGCCATCTGATGTCACTCTCTAAAATGTAAACAGAGATAGAGAGGAAGGAATTTTGAGATGACTCCGACCCACATGCCCAGCTTCTTCTGTATACAGAGGGTTAAAGGAAAAAAACAGACAGCATAAAACAGGTACTTTGCCTTACTATCAGAATAACGAGCGCTAATTTGCGCGTGCAGCGGGATTCATTGAGTGCACACACAACAGGCATGCTGGGGGGGTTAGGGGGTCATGGGGGCTTGAAAAATAATTATGTCAATTGCATCATGTTTAAAGTAGTGCACGTGTGGGTGCGTGTCTGGTCTAGATATTCAACACATTGTGGGGACCTGAATCTGCTTATATAGTCACATTATGGGGATTTATCCTCCTTATAAGGACAAAATGCAAGTTTTAGGTGCCAGTCTTAAGACACGGTTTTAAGGTGGTGCAGTGTGGGTAACATAGTGGTTAGCATGTGTGCAGTTTGCATGTTCCCCCCATGCCTGTATGGGTTTCCTCCAGGTACTCCGGGTTTCCTCCCACAGTCTTTAGACTTGCACATTAGGCTGAGATAGTCTCCAGCCTCCAGCCTCCCTGTACTTGTAACACTAGTAGGATTAAGCAGTTCAGTGAATAAATGAATGGATTGTTAGGATTAGGGTGAGTCTGTGTATTGTCCCCTGAAGTTATGGAAACCAGTGTGTGTGTGTGTGTGTGTGTGTGTGTGTGTGTGTGTGTGTGTGTGAGCTGTTTTGGGAATGTTTTATGAAGCCCGCCAGCAACTCCGTGGCCCACAAATTCCTTTTTAATAAAGATTATCTCCCTCCTTCTTTCTCTTTCTTTCCTCTGCACTCGATTCCACAGAGCCTACTTTTTTTTAAAAGGAAAAGTGTAAAAGCATGATATTATTTAAAGAGATCAAAGGATACGGTTCATCTGCAGGAATGAATGTCCTCTGTAACCGTTTTGGATGATAAAAGGCTTTTTTAAACGTACACCCTTTCTGACGCAGCTCTCTAATTTGTTTATTGATATTATTTCAGAACGCGGTGATCCGTGATGCATTTATTCAGAATGATGGCCGGATGAATTATGAATCATGTTTGCTAGCGACGTCGCTGCTGATGTTTTGCATTGATTCTCATCAGTTTTTTTGGCTTTTTTTTTCTTTTTTTCTTTTTTTTTTCAAAAGAGAGAGGTCAGATGAAATCAAGGGGAGCGGTTGCCATAGCAACCCTGCCACATGCTGAGACTTTTAGACCAGGATAAAGACAGGTCTGTAGACTGGGCTTAAAATGAACCGTAGCGAACCTTCTGAGATCACTTTTCATTTCCACGCCGTACAGCAAAACTCGATATATTATAACACGTGTTTTTTTTTTTTGAGTGTCAGACTGAGGGAATTTCACATGCCGTGTGCTCAGAAACGAGAGGCTGCTGAGTCATTCCCATACTGACTCATCGAGCACACAATTATGTTTCTATACCAAAGTCTTCAAGCATTCAGGGAATGGGGTTTGACCTTTCAAGGTCACTCAAGGTCAAAGGTGACAGTCTCGTTTAAAAGTCCACATATGTTTTCCTATTAGCGATTCATAGTAACTGTATCCCTATCACCACTCGTTTCGAGGTTATAAGCGCTCCATCTCCAAAACTTTGTGACCTTGCTGTGACCTTTACCTTTGACCTTGACTTTTCGAAATCGCATCATCGCTGGGACTCAGATAGGATAGTGTCCTCACCAAGTCTGGAGAAAATAAGAGCGCTGGTGTGGTCAGGGATTTCGTCACAGGCAAACTGACAAATAAACAAACGTCGGTGACGAACAAGTCGTATCATTTGGACGATTGAAAGCAGAACAAAATCCATAAAAAGCTTTAGTTATGCACAAATATCTCATAAATTTTGTACTTTTTATTGCATTAATGTTTACTTTTCAATTATATACAGTTACCTCTTTTAATTTCCATATACGTATGCAGCTTTAGATCCGAGCACAGTTATGTACCAGAGTTTATCCTCCGTGTTCTGTCTGGTTCTGCTGGTGTACTGCTGCTAGGATTTAGGTCAGGGTGCGCCTCGGGCTCTGTGATCACACTCGACTTTAATTGACTCCCTAATTTGTCTGTTACTATAACCATATCTATTTAGCGCTCCTTCACCCTGATAACCTTTGCCAGTGCTAAAAAAGAACTCAACCCATTCTATCACTATCACAGTCATTCTCACAACTGTTGTATTTCTGACAGTCACCTCATATATATATATAGTTGTATATGTATGTTGCGAATGGGTTTATTTTATTTAGAAATTTGTGTTTCTGCTTAATCCAAATTACCAAAACTCATGCAGTATCACTAAGTCTGCAGTCCTGGGAACTAATAATGTGTCATCAAAGCACTGGAAGCACTGCAGTCTTGAGCTGTGTACATCATTTAATTTTCTTAATATTTATGCTGTTGTAAGCATAGAGATAGAGACAGAGGCTACAACGGCATAATTACTGGGAAAATTAAATGAAGTTTACACTTCAGGGCAGCAGTGATTTGGACATGGCAGAGTCATGTGCCGCAGGGCTTAGCCCATCTATCTTATGATATCTGTGTTCAAGACTTTCTGATCATTGCAAATAGCTGATAAAGTCATGTTAGGTTAAAAAAATAAAATTAATAGGGGGGGGGGGGTTAATTTTTAAAAATACAAAAGAATTTCTTACCAACAAATACTTCAATTCCATATTTTGTCACCTTTCGTGTCCAAGATGAATCAGAAACTGCAATGGCTGTATAACATGCTCATAGAGCTCATTTATGCTAACTAGCTAGCAACATAGTAAAATATGTGACTGTTTTACTGCAAAGAAAAAGGATGCATCCTATCACTTTATTCACTAACTGTGAGTACATACAGCGAATGTGACTACTGCATCAGCTGTCCTTCTTCTCTGCTCTCTACAGCTCTCTCAGATAGTTGTGAATGGAATGAAAAAAAAATCACGCAGAATATGATTATAATAAAATCATTAAGTGGCTCCATTGTTCATTTGGTAACATATGATTTTATATGTTCAGTAACGTGAGAGGCGATTAAGCCTTGACTCAGCAATTCATAAGGCAGCGAGAGAGTAAAAGGATGATATTAGCGTCCTTTCAGTCAGACCGTGATGCAGCAGCCCCGCCGATGGATTTGCTGAGAGAGTTTGATCCGAAATTCGGTTCTGCTGTGGTTCATTAGTGGATCTCACAAAGGACTGATAAGAACCAATAAGCGTGACGTATTGTGCAAGGTGAATTTCCCAGCAGGTTGGACACCGAAACATTTCCTCATATCCAGAGGGCTCCAGTGTCTCCTGTATAAAGGCCCGCGATTTCAGGGTTCATAAGAAGAAGAGACTGGTCTGATTTATGAGTCGATTCCTGTTTGTTTTGAAAATCTTTCTTGAAGATTTTGCGTATAAAGGGATCATGGCGTATAAAACGCAGGTTTGTCTGGATTTGTTGTAATAAGCATAAGTTATATTTACACATGGTGTTCTGGAGATTGTTGAATTATTGATTGGAATACAAAGACACATCTTGTTCAGTGCAGTTTCCTCTTAATAGTTTTTCTGACATCAGTAAGCAGCAAGGAAAGAACAATGGACTGATTCAGTTACTAAAATGCACAGCTGTGTTATTTTTGTTCCAGATTAACTACTTATTAATTGAACGCGAGGTCTGTACAGCGAAATCTCAGCCCGAGGTCTTTAAAAAAAAAGAACAGACAGGGCAAACAAGGATAATTAATAGCTTATTATATGGCATTTTATAATGACGGCTATTTTGAATCACTTCAGGCGCTGTTACTTGCCGCTTCTAAGCAAGGCATCTTCATCCGTGTCTGTGAGAGCTTCGGTAGCGTTCGGCTTGTTACCCTTCCCGTGAGAAACTCGATCTTTCCGAGGAGCAGCGAGTACTTTTTGAGACTTTGTAGTGTCTTTCTCCAGTAGGATATTTCCTGTATACCTTTTCTCTTCAAGAAAATGCTGAGTACTTCCTTCTGGAAGCTGCTAAAGATCGTAGTGCACAGTGCAGCTAGCATTGCCAAATAATAATTAGGACCTTTGTGTTGTCACTCATGCACGGTGTAGACCTCTTCTGGTTGAGACATCAAATATTTGGCTTCTGATCACAATGCTTTTTTTGTCAGTCCTTTATAAAAAGTAGTGAAAGACAAGAAGCGTGGCCAAGACTAAACACTGTCTGTGCAGAAAAGTTAAATCAGCAAGTGTTCATTACAGCAAGAGTGAGCATGACTGTCCTGTGGTACAGGCATGCACTGTATAAATCATTCTCTCTCTCTCTCTCGCTCTCTCTCTCTCTCTCTCTCTCTCTCTCTCTTTCTTTCTCGCTCAAATACTTGAGTGTAAGTTAGTAAAAGGACAAACATGCACATTAATGCTATTTGTCTGATATGTCAGAGTTCACACAGTTGTATAAATCATTCTCTCTCTCTCTATCTCTCTTTCTCCCTCTCTCTCCCTCTCACTCCCTCTTTCTCCCCCCCCCCCTCTCTCGCTTACTGTTTTTCCCTTTCTCTCTCAAATATTTGAGTGTAAGTTAGTAAAAGGACAAACATGCACATTAATGCTATTAGTCTGATATGTCAGAGTTCACACAGTTGTCTAAATCATTCTCTCTCTCTCTCTCTCTCTCTCTCTCTCTCTCTCTCTCTCTCCCTCTCTCTCTCTCTCTCTCTCTCTCTGAGT
>JAQMYF010000022.1:9047762-9065027 GCA_030014195.1 Neosilurus mollespiculum
TTGACTCAAAGCACTCGGTAGCGTGATCGAGTTCTGTGGGGTCTAATGGTGATCCCATCATAGTTGGGAATTCTGGACCACATTCGTGTGTGACATATTCGTGTGTGTTTGTGTTTTAGATTGTAGAGTTCTGATATATAATTCCTTTCCCAGGTTGTGTCAGTGTGATCTGACAGAGGAAAGTTGTAGAGTTCTATCCTCAGTCGTCAGATCAAACTCCTCCAGACTGAGAGAACTGGACCTCAGCAAGAATAAACTGGAGGATTCAGGAGTGAAGCTGCTCTTTACTGGGTTGAAGAATCCTCGCTGTACACTGCATAAACTGAGGTCAGATCATCATTCTACCATTGTGGATACATACTGAACACATTGAACCCGTGCGTGTGTGTGTGTGTATATATATATATATATATATATATATATATATATATATACATACAGTATATATACAGTATATATAAAATTATTATTTTGTTAATTAATTAATTTGTTTATTTAGTTATTTATTACCTTTTTTTTTTTTTTCTTTTTTTTTTTTAGGGTTGGGGCTTTGCATACATTTCTGCCATTTTATACACATATCTCACCCTCACACACAAATTCTCCTCAGACATACATATATTCTCCTTACATATAGAGTAGAATACAATACTTCATTCATTCATTTTCTGAAGCGATTAATCCTAATCAGGGTCGCGGGGAGGCTGGCGCCCATCTCAGCCGACTCTGGGCGAGGGCAGAGTACACCCTGAACTGCTCGCCCGGACCATCACAGGCCAGAAACACGCTGACGGCTATGCAGCTGCTCTTTACGAAAATCAGCAATGGTTCTTTTACATTCCTCTCACCACAGACGGTGAGAGACATGGCCGGCCTTTGATAACCCAGTTAGCTGCACTGGGGGACAGCAGTGACAACCCGGTGAAAGTGGGGCTTGAACCCCCGACCTTGGGATCAGTAATCCAGCACCCTACCACTGGGCCTCCACTGCCCAGAATTCAATACTTTATTGATTTAAACTTTATCAATCCTTCACAGGAAAAAAAAAAACATACAATTATACAAAGTATGCAGAATATACATAATATTACACTGGATATTGCACATGTGCCATGTGAAAAATAACCAAAATGTTGCAGACTGTATGTCAGGTAATTATTGGATATTGAAAAGGCCTGATTGCTCCTGGCAGGGATGACTTCCTGGTGCTCTCCTGAAACATCTCAATTACATGTACTGGGTGAGAGTTATTGTCCAGGGTGCACTTGAGGTTCCTGAACATACTTACCCAAGCCACCTGCTGAAATGAGTCCAAATCAGCTCCTATGGTGGAGCTTCTTCTCTTATCAGTCTGTTCAGTCTGTTTCTGTTTTTTAACCTTCTCGGAAAGTGCAGCCTTTGACCCTTCTTGTACACCACCTCCATATGGCTGGAACATTCAAGCTTGTATATACATAAATATCCACTTTAAAAACACTTTATAAACAACAGCAATGCCGACCAAAGTGCTGCACAGTAAAACATAGAATTAAAGGAAACTAAGCGAAAACACAAGATGAAACATTGATAAAAGTAATAAAAAGTCCAAGGAATAAACATAAAACACAAAAATTAGTCAATGTCAGTGTGTGGATTTTGGTACCACACTGGATCCTATTAATAATAGTCAGAATGGAGGGACCCATGGTAGAGAAAAACTCTTTAAGAAGTCTCGGAGGGACAGCATCCAAAGGGGATCCGGACAGCTTCATACTAAAAGCTCAAAGGCTCAAAGTGATCAAACACAGTTAGTGAGGGCATGAAAATAGATGGATTGGAAGAAGTTGAAAAAATTAGGGCCCTAACTCTGATTATCTTGTACAGAAAGAAGTGAAGAAATTCCTCATGAAGTTCCCTAGATGCTTTCAGATGGACAGGTTCATGAGCATTAATAACAGAATTCAGTGTTCTAAAAAGAACACGGGGGTTGTGAGAGTTTGAAACAATCATTTCAGAGAAATATTTTGATCTAGCAGCTTTCACGGATTTTTGATAACAACACCAACTTTCTCTCAACATTTCAAAAGATGGAACCAGGTGCGGTCATTTAACCAAGAATCTGAACTGGGTTTAGGTTTTTAAATGAAGCAATGGAATCCAGAGCTGCTTGGCAAGCAGAATGAAATTTTCCTATTAACTCCTTAATATTGGAAGACACTGAGGGCTGAGAGGTACCTTCAAATGTAAAAGCGGCGAAGATCTGAGTAGCAGTGGAAGAGTTAAGAATGCGGAAGTGTCGCGTCAGCAATTTTCAGCAAAAATTCCATTAATAATGGATTGACCTCAGAATAAAACAAGGTCCTATGTGTGTCCACGTTCCTGAGTGGGGCAGTGTACAGACTGGATTAAATTAAAAAAGTCTAACAAATGTAAAAAGTCCTTCGAAAGAGGCTTCTTTGGACAGCAAATAGGAATATTAAAATACCCAACAATTAAGATTTGATCATATCTTGGCGTGAATTCAGCCAAGAAATCGGAGAAATCACTTAAAAAGTCCTTGTTATATGTTGGGGGGCAGTAAACCACCGCACAGAGCAGCACAGGAGAGGAACCCAACTCAAAAAGACTCAGTTCAAAGCTGGAGAAAGAGTCCGGAGGGGAAAAGCTGTTTACAGTCAAAGTTTGTTTTGAAGACAGTCGCTAAACCTCCACCACGACCACAGGACCGCGGGGAATTAAAATACTGACAGCCTCACGGCAAGAGCTCCGAGAAGGTGCTCGACTCACCGGGTGACATCCAGGTTTCAGTAATGCAGAGGAACTTCAAACGATGTTCAGTGAAGTATTCCTTCAGGATGAAAGTTTTGTTCATTACGGATCTGGCGTTCACCAGACCCATCCTGATTGAGTTTTACACAGCAGTAGCAGGACAACTTCGTGGCAGAGAACATAAGTTGTGAGGATTCATGATTAATTGCTAAATGCATATTCAAGCCCCAGTATCACCAAGCTGCTACTGTTGGGACCTTGAGCAAGGCCCTTAATTCAATTCAATTCAGTTTTATTTTTATAGCGCTTTTTACAACTGACATTGTCACTAAGCAGCTTAAACATTTTTCTACAACCCCCTATACAACCCTAGTGAGCAAGCCTGTGGCAACAGTGGCAAGTTAAAATTCCCTTAGTTGACACGAGGAAGAAACCTTAACAATAGATTGCTCAGTTGTATAAAAAAAAAGATGCACCTTTTCGCTGCAACTGGATCAACTGGAGCACCATCCCCAGCACCACCACACTGAGCACTGGGGCCCCTAGGACTGTGTGCTGAGTCCACTGCTCTTCATTCTGCTGATTCCAAACTATGCAGCAACTGTGGTCAGTCTCATCAGTAAGAATGATAATTCAGCATACAGGTGTAACATCTATCAGAGTCAACAACCTTTCTCTGAATACTCACCTGGTCCTTGAAAACCAAATCTCTTGCCCCAGCAACATCTCTATTTTCTGAGAAGGCTCAGGAAACCTGTTTTCCATCACCCATCCTCACAACCTTATACAGAAGGACCACTGAGAGCATTCTGAGCAGCTGCATCTAGTTTGGGAATTGCACCATCTTGAATTGCAAGACCCTACAGCGGATAGTGAGGACAGCCAAGAAGATCATTGAAGTCTCTTTTTCCTCCATCACAGGCATTTACAGCCACCACAAAGCCACTAGCATTGTAGATGACCACACCTCTTCTTCGACCAGCAAATATTCATTCTGAAATTTTGGGTGTCTATTTACTTATGTCCGGTCTCTGTTTATTTCATGCTGGTCCTCTTATGTACATTTATTCTCCTTTCACATACATATATGTTCCCACTTGTGAAGTGTGAAGGCTGCATAGTCGTCAGCGTGTTTCTGCCCTGCGATGGCCTGGTGAGCTGTCCAGGGTGTACTCTGCCCTCGCCTTGAGTCGGCAGAGATGGGCACCAGCCTCTCCGCGACTCTAATTAGGATTAAGCGCTTCAGAAAATGAACGAATGAATGAATGTGAAGTGTGAACGGTTGTGTGTGCGTTGGCCCTGTGATGGTCTGGTCAGCTGTTCAGGGTGTACCCCACCTTTAACCAGAGTTGGCTGAGATAGGCAACACCTGCCACCATAGTAGGATTAAGCGGTATGGTAAATGAATGAGTGATTGAGAGTGTCTTTGAGATATTCGTGTTCTGACATATCATCATGTCACTCCTAGCATGCATGGGTGTGATCTGACGGAGGAAAGCTGTAAAGTTCTGTCCTCAGTTCTCGGCTCAAAATTCTCCAAACTGAGAGACCTGGACCTGAGTGAGAATAAACTGATTCAGGATTCAGGAGTAAAGCTGCTCTCTGCTGGACTGAGGAATCCACACTGTTCATTGGAGATACTGAGGTCACACACACACACACACACACACAAACACACACAGTACATACGAAACATTCTTAATAAAATAGTAAATTATATTTGGGTGTGGTTGTGTTTAAGATGTTGGTGTTCTGATGTATTACTATTGGATTATTATTATTATTATTGTTTGTCTCACAGGTTGTGTGAGTGTAATCTGACAGAAGAAACTTGTAGAGTTTTATCCTCAGTTCTCAGCTCAAGCTCCACCAGACTGAGAGAACTGGATCTGAGTAAGAATTATAAACTGTGTGATTCAGGAGTGAAGCTGCTCTCTGAAGGACTGGAGAGTCCACACTGTACACTGGAGATACTAAGGTTAGTCTCTCTCTCTCTCTCTCTCTCTCTCTCTCTCTCTCTCTCTCTCTCTCCCTCTCTCTCTCTCTCTCTCTCTCTCTTACTGTTTTTCCCTTTCTCAAATATTTGAGTGTAAGTTAGTAAAAGGACAAACATGCACGTTAATGCTATTAGTCTGATATGTCAGAGTTCACACAGCTGTGACTCTCCCTTGTACATCCTTTGTTTTTGGCAGGATGAAAAATTAAGATGCACAAGCGAATAACAGTGATGATTTGGGATAGGTTTGGGTATAATTATTTACTTTACTGCAGGGTCAGGGTGCTTGATTAGAGCTATACAATTTCACAATAATATATGCACAATATGTACATTTATCATAACAATGCCAGTAACAACAACAACAACAACAACAACAACAACAACAACAACAATAATAATAATAATAATAATAATAATAATAATAATAATAATAATAATAATAAAAAGAAGAAGAAGAAGAAGAATTAAAGCCAAGCACAAATAGAGTATGCAGAAAAAATGCATTAATTAACATAAAAATCTGCTCAAGACTGCAGGTTTTGCATTGATAATACAATGTCTCCCTCTAGTGGGGGTCTAATGAACATTAATTCACACATTATTTGCACTTATTGATCTTAATGGGTTTTTTAACATGATCCCATGCACATATCACCAAAATGTAATGGTTTGTGACTTTATTAATAATAATCAGAATCAGAATCTTATTATTAGATATATAATATATCTGAGATATATATATATATATATAGTATATATATATACTTTTTATTATTATTATTATTATTATTATTATTATTATTATTATTAACAAAACTAGCAGGGAGGGATGGCTAAATGGTTTACTGACCCAAAGCTCAGCGTTTCAATCCCCAGTCCCACCAATATGCCATCTTGAGCCATTGATCAAGGCCGTATAAAATAGATATAAACTAGTAGTAAACTAATAGTATAAACTGTAAGTTGCTCCAGATGAGGGTGTCTGCTAAATGTCATAAATGTAAAACTCAAAACAGGAAGCACTTTAATAACATGCAGTTGTTGTATGTTGTTACAAAACTGAGCATCATGTTTAAAGACTCACACTCCAGTATGTAAAGCTCAAATAAAACACGACCTGAAAAATAAGGTTTAATGTAGAGACCTAATACTGTTGCAATTAAACTCAGCTTTAAGACATTTATTAACAGTAGAGTGCGATTAGACATGTTGTTGTCTGCATACATCTCTGCATACATTCAATCAGTTTGTTTTGTTTAAACTGGAACAGCAGAGAATCTGTGGATTTCGGTGGCTTAATTCCTAGATTAAAGTCTTCTGTCAGCAAATCAGCCAATATGGGGGTATGAGAATGATGAATTGGTTATAAGGATAACATGATGTTCATCCCACATGCAGCTGATGATAACTGTGGCTCTAGAGAGAATTTCATAGCATTGCTTTATCTTATTACTTCAGTTTTGGTGGCTGTATTATAATTACCTGTGTTTACAAACTGCACTCATGCACGGATATCCACCTAACTTGGTGGAGACATTACCCTACCCGAGTCCCTGAAATGATATGATTTTGGAATGTCGAGGTCAAAGGTGAAGGCCAGAGCAAGGTCACAAAGTTTTAGAGATGTGCCGAGATGTGACGAGTGCCGATAGACACGCTGTCACTATGAACCACTAATAGAAAACCATATATGGACTTTCAAATGGGACAATTACCTTTGACCTTGAGTAACCTTGAAAGGTCAAATCCTAGCCATCTTTTAAACGAGAGATTTTTTTCCCACTAATTTGGTCACGTCTACGTAGGACCAGGCAATATGTGGATAAATTGTCATATTGTGATAAGACTATTGATATCGTCAGCCAACTGAATATCGTGAGTTTACTTACCTACCTTTTAATATGATATTACAAGCAACAAAATTCAAGTAAAGGAAAAAAAAACCCAATAGAAATAGTTTAGAGGGAAAATAATTTTAGAATAGCTTGGAATAAAAGCACTCTTTCAGCCAGTGCTAATGACCCGATACTGAAACACACACACGGTGACCTCATTCAGGAGTCCAGGAGAGAATGTGCTGATAAGACGCAACGTTTACTTTACTACCCGTAATGATGGCGTAAAGAGCATACTGAGGTCAGCCAGGGTTAAGTGGTTCACAAACACAAAGAAGATCTAGTAGGTAGTGTTGGTTGACAGAGTCTTGGACAAAAGTGATCCTTTGTTAAAGGGTCTGAAAGTAAAAGCTTGTAGGAGTAAATAAAGTTGCTCCAGATACTGTACATGCCTGCTTTTGAAAGTGCACCAAATCATGACGTATGATAAAGAAAGAGGTAATAAGTAATAGTTTACTACAATGTTATTACAATGTTACTACGTGATGTAATAGTACACATTTTAATTTTAATTTTAACTATATCAAGGGGTTTGAGCATCAGCTTAACCCCTATTGTTTTTAGTCTATTATTATTATTATTATTATTATTATTATTATTATTATTATTATTATGCCAGTTTTCAAAAAAAATAATAATAATAATTTCCCGATGACATCATCTCCTCTTCATCAACATCACTCGTCTTCTTCACTCTTCCTCTTGGCTCTTATTCTCTTTTTCTTTTGTTCTCTTTTCCCTTATTCTGTATGCTTGGTCCCCAGAAATCACTGCTTGCAGCTATTTTTTTTCTAATTGCACTCAGTTTACTTATATACTTTTTTTTACAGCAACGTGTTATATTTCTTCCCTTCTGTATTCTCATTCCCTACCCATGATGCACTTAGGCCAATTTTTTTGGTTTCTTGTATAGTATGTTTTACCTGAGAGAAATGCAAGCTCTCAGCAATTTTAAGTAGTCAGTTGACCTAATGGGCATGTTTTTGGTCTGTGGGAGGAAACTGGAGTACCCGGAGAAAACCCACGCAAACAGGGGTGAGAACATGCAAACAGAAACGTGCCTCAAACCCAGGACCTTCTTTCTGTGAGGCAAGAGCGCTAACCACTACACCACCATTACTTACTGATTTTCGTGTACTTAACAATTGCAAAAACTGCAATTGCATTAGCACTGTAGCCTCTGCTGTTGTGATTAGTAGTGAACTGTTTATACTCTATCGCCCTCAGATGGCCTTGTTATAAGGATAACTTGCAACAGCAATCATCCAAACCATCATGCTAATGATGTTTTATTTTAATGGCGTGTAAATGGCCTTCAGTAAACTCCTTGCCATGCATATGAAATTACACTACACAGATAATCATTACCTCCGTCCAAGGTAATGAACTTTAAAATTCATATCTCTGACAAGATGCTTCCGATTTGAATGAGATTTGTGGTGTATATTCCGGATAAGAAGTTTTGCCATCCCACCAAGTTTCATTCAGATCAGATCCAGATTGCGCATTTGACGGCAGTTTAAATTTAACATGGGAAATTCCATTCAAGTGTAGTAGTACAGCAGACCCAGCAAGGGGTGCTATGTACAAATTTTTTAAGGGCTTGGCAGAGGTTTGCGCTCCCCGGGCACTCTTCTTATCTGACGTATTGCAAAGGGAAAATGAAATATGTGAAGATTAATCTCTCTTTATTTCTGCACACTACATGCCTGCTTTCTCTTTGCTCGCTCTCCCTGTTGGATCCCTGCGTCTGCTACAGGTTTGCCTCGCACGGCAACGTGCACGTGATGTGACATTGAGTGTGGATTAACTGTAGCAGTGCTCATTAAGCTGAGGAAGGTGGCTTGGTTCATTCCTGGCATCTGAACTTCTGTCTGTGATTAATATAAAAATAAAAGCCTCATGTTGAGTTGATGAGGATAATAGGTACTTGCGTGACTTTGTAACGTTTAATGTGGAGGTGTATTGTTTTTACTGTAGCTCTGATTGATGTGAATGGTTTATTAGGTCGAGTTGCAGCAAGTTCCTGCAGATGATTTCTCTTCAGTGTGAAATTTCTCTTCAGTGTGCTCTGCAAAGAAAGACAGAAGCCTACAAAATCAGCATTCTTTCTTACTTTTAATATAACAGTCAATGCAGGACTGGGCACATCTTTATTTTTATATTATTGTGTAAAACATTTTATGTTGCAGTTTGAGTCTAAGGGAGCTGAGCTGTGCAGAAGTGGATTTATTGCCCACTTCATTCACACAGCATTGCCACAGTGGGTCTTTGATGTACTGAACCATTTCAATTGCACTGATTGCATGAGAGGGGGGAAAAGTAGATAGAATGGAACCCTGGCAAATTGTTGATTATTAATTCCATGTCAAGGGTCAATTTTGAAAAAGTGACCTCATTTGACCTTGAAAAAGTAGCTCAAGGTCGCAGTCCTTAGAATTTATGCAAGAGGTTTTAAGATGGAGTTGTGTTTAAAATGTGAAGGTCCTGTGTCGACTTGGCGAGTTGATCAGCAATCATGTGGCAAATACCACAAGACCAATTTTAATGAACTGACCTCAATTTGACCTTGAATAAGTAGGTCACGGTCATGATTCTCAAAACTCATCCCAGATGGTGTTGAGGTGGACTTCTGTTTAAAAAATGAAGGTGCTGAGACAAATTAATGATGTATAATCATGTGGTAAAGGTGCAGGTCAGACAGACAGACCGACACTCAGCAGCAAAATGATTTTTTTTTAAAGAACATTCTGTCCATCTGAATTCAGTCATCATGTCATTTCATTGTTTTTTTGTTTTTTTTGTTTTTGATATTTTGTATTAATCCTGCAAGGGAAATTATTGCCTCTGCATTCAACACATCCATAGTGAGCACACACACACACACACACACACACACACACACACACACACACGTAAACAGTGAGCACACACACTCGGAGCAGTGAGCTACCACACATTGGGGTGGCCGAAGAGCAGTTGGGGGTTCGGTGCCTTGCTCAAGGGCACTTCAGACATGAAGGTGGAGGAAGAGAAGATGCAGGTCATACCCATCATACGCCCCCAATAACCCCCCCAACCTTTAGGTCCCAAACCGGCTTCTTTAACCATTAGGCTATGGCCGCCCCCTGTTGTATCCTGAAATGGAGCAGCTAATTTTTTGGTGTGTGTTTGCTTTTGTTGTTGTTGTAGTTTTTGTTGTTGTTGTAATTGTTGTAGTTGTTGTTGTTGTAATTGGCTCTGTGATGCAACATTTCTGTAAATTTATATAAAAATAAGTAGGACAGCTGTGATGGAATGCTAATTCTTGCCCTTATTCTGGCTTCTAGTGATGAAATGTGTCACGCTTAACCTTTAAAAAAAGGACAACGGGTTTGGACTTCATACACTGCAAGCTATACTAACATCCGCTACGTTACCTCTGAAGTACTGTGAGTTCTCCATCATATCCTCATGAGTCCAAATCTGGGAGGGGGTTTGTCATGTTACTGCAGACTGGAGGATTCTGGGAGATGGTAGAAGGGTGGAGTGGATCGTTTGGGTTAGCTGGAGTTTGGAGGTGTAGTCTGAAAAGCATTGACCTTTTTATGGCTACAGATCTGGAGAGGCTGTCAGGTTAAAAGCAGCCGTGAGGAGTGTGCGTGTGAGAAGTAGAGTCATGTTAGAAGTGCATGGATGTTATTTCTATTCATTGGAGGGACTGATAGGAAAACGGGATGGAGGAAAGATAGCGAGAATAACAAAGTGTGTTTAAGTGTGATTGCGTGTGCTTGTCGAAGAGAGTTTTTCAGGATGTCGCGGGAACAGCACGAAGCTGTTGTCAGTGCTAAATCGAACCGAGGGCTGAAATGCGGCATCACAAACAATCCCAGTTATTTCTAGTGAGTCCCAAGTCCGGCATTTTCACCACATAAAAAATTTATAGCGGTCAGCACGTCCGCCTCACAGCAAGAAGGTCCTGGGCTCGGTTTCTGTGTGGAGTTTGCATGTTCACCCCATGCTTGTGTGGGTTTCCTCTGGGTACTATGGTTTCCTCCTAAGACATGCACATTAGGCTATTTTGTATTACAAAAAATAAAAAATTATTTATTAAATATATAAATAATTTTTAAAAAAAAAAAAAAAAAAAAAACACTATAAAATTTTACACGTGAGAATTTGCCAGGAAGCTAATTGAATCCAGGAAGATGAGAGACATTTCAACAATTAAATGCCCCCAAACACAAAGCAAAATGAACTCAGGAAGGTCTTGCATTGCCTCGCCAGAAGTTCGTATTTTTGTGTTGGTGTAATTAGCCCATTAACATGCTGATTAAATGTCTAGATGATGTTATTCCACTGCTGTGTTCCCAGCTGAATAACTGAATGTTGTGCCTGTAAAACCTAATCCATTCTGGCAGCTTGAGGCGCACAGCGGAGTCGCATGAACACGAGATGTGAAGTAGGCGTTAGCTACATTAGCTAAAATCCTTGTAGCTTCAAAAGCATTTTTATTGGTATACAGATTGTTTTGTTTATCGAGTCATCCATATTTGGATGATAATGACGCCATATACGGGTGGGTGAGTTTGCATGTTCTTCCTATGCTTGCGAGGGTTTCCTTTGGGTGCTCCAGTTTCCTCCTACAGACCAAAGACATGCACATTAGGCTACTTGACTGTTCTGAATTGCCCCTAGGTGTGAGTGTGATTGGTTGTGTGTGTGTGTTGCCTTGTGATGGACTGGTGAGCTGCTCAGGGTGTATCCTGCCATAGCTTAGAATCGGCTGAGATAGGCTCCAGCTTTTCTGCGACCCTAATAGGACTAAATGGTACTGGAGAAAATAAATAAATGAAAGAATGATGCCATTTAAACTGTATATAGCTGTAAATAAAAACTTTAGCATCTTATGACACTTTGACAGGAATCAAGAGCTGACCAAATGTGTAAAATGGTTTTTGTACACAACTGGTTTAACTACGATGTGTATTTTGTATTCTGTTCATTCCTGGACTGTTCTGTTCTCTCTGTTCGCTTGATTGAGTTTGTATGGTATGGGTCGTAAGCTCCAGCCTGGCGTCTCACGCTATGTAAATCACGCTGGCTTCGTGCCCCAACTACATCCCCGGGGGGAAAAATCTATTTATCACAATGACAATAGCTAATGATTTAGCACATTAGCATACTGTGTGAACTCTTGGTGTGGCCTTGTGTAGCATACACACCCAGTATTGCCAGCTAAAATCTGACAACGTACAGTCTAAGTGATTAATGATACACAATATTCAATTATCAGGGCTGTGTGGGTATAGTGAGGAGCAAGACAAACCTTTGTCTGAGGAAGAAAAACAAGGTAGAGGGACCTGATCGTGCTTAAATATGTGAGAGATACAGAAGTTTATTGTAGTCCTTTTTTGGTTGCTTGTTAATTAAATTTGCAACAGTTACAATTAAATGCACATATACATATGCATATAACAATAGCAGTTAAGATTTTACACTTGGGAAAGTGGTGGCTCGGTGGTAGGATGCTGGCTTACTGATCCGAAGGGCAGTGGTTCACGTCCCACTATCACCAAGTTGTCATTGCTGTCCCCACAGTGCATCTAACTCATAGTCCAGCCATGTCCCTCACTTTCTCTGGGGAGAGGCATGTACAAGAACCATTGCTGTCGTTCGAAAAGAGTAGGACGTTGGCTTGCTGTCAGCATGTTTCTGCCCTGCGATGGCCTGGTGAGCTGTTCAGGGTGTACCCCACCTTCACCCAGAGTCAGCTGAGATGGGCACCAGCCTCCCCGTGACCCAAATTTTTTAACTTGAAATATTTTAATTGATTGACAAGCAGCTATATTCAGCTATATACAGATATTCGTTTGACGTTTCAACTGCCGTCGTATGATATACGTGGGTGTAAACGGGACTCCTGTGGGATCGAAGTTGGGCAATCATAGGATTATTGTAGAAAAGCTCCATGATTCTGAGCCCATCCGATGATCCATAAAGCATTTGAATTTCGTACGTCTATCAGAACACAGCTGTAGAACATCTTGGGCTTTGCGTACCAGACTTAGGAAATGGACCTGATGTCAAGAATTACCTATGAGACAGAAAACAATTGACATTTTTTGTAACAGGTGAGTTTTCTATGACATGCCCACAACTGTCCTAGGCATTCGCCCAACTAATTTTGGGGGACCTGTTGTGCGACTTATGTGACCTAGGCTTTCGGGTCACAGGGGATCTGGATCAGGAGCCTGTCCCAATCACACTGGGATACCAGTCCATCACAAGGCATGATGCAAATACACATTCACAGTTAGGACAATTTTGTGTAGCCAGTCCATATTTTTAGCTCAGGAGGATGGAAGAAACTGGGGAATCTAGACACCGAGAGAACCCGCACTAACTTGAATTCAGGATTGAATTGCGAACATCGACCTCAAGCTGTGCTGCATCGATATGACTCACTCAGCAGCTGAGAATGACAATACTGTGGGTTTTTTCCTTCATTTTTCACAATTTAGAATAGAAAACACATTAACTATATTCACTTTCATGTCACTGGCTCATAATCTTGGCTCATAGCGCAACACAAGTTAGCAGCACTGGATGATGTATAGGTTATTATTGTGAGTTCTTGGTTATGTGGATAAAAAGTTGAACTTGGAATTTTCTCCCTCTTGCCCCTTCAGCCTGTAGTTGCCGTCTAGTGTGCACAAAGAGTGACACGCTTGAAAATTTCTTTTCTTTTTTTTAAAGAAATAAATAGTCAAATGTGCATTCGTGATGTCGGTCATGAAGCTTTTCCCTCATTCTCCAAGTACAGATTACTCGCTTTCTCGGCTCCACAGTCGGAGAGAA
Source organism: Neosilurus mollespiculum (assembly GCA_030014195.1). NCBI lineage: Eukaryota > Metazoa > Chordata > Actinopteri > Siluriformes > Plotosidae > Neosilurus > Neosilurus mollespiculum. Next base: position 9,061,245 of record JAQMYF010000022.1, read on the forward strand.
TTCTGATGCATTTGGAGAATTGACCATGAACGCCGTGTCAGGAAATCTCCAGATGGCTTTCAGTCAGCCTTTCTTCGCTCTTTCTTTAGTCCATTAACCGATAACGACTTCCTCTGGGTATTTTCTTTCTCTGGGTATTTTAAGAGCACAAAACACACACGCAGACGTTTCACACTCAGGGATATCTAGATGCAATTGTAACATAACCAGTCCACCAAAAAACATGTTTCTGGAAGAAAACTGGTGCGCCCAAGGGAAATCCACACAAACGTGAAGCGACAGCAATCAGCACTTCAGTATAGAAGAAAACAAAATATATAGCAGTATATTTATAAACACATGTATATTTACTATGCTAGATGAGAAAGGTGGCAGACTGGAGCATCATGTAGTCTCTCTATTAGCTATTTTGTTTGCTTTCATTAGATCTTTTCCTTCCTTGATATTTTTTTTTCTTCTTCTAGTCCCAACAGTTTAAAGGCAATATCTACAGAAAAACTTTGCCAATCCTTTTCAAACGTTGCTTACTTATTCCTTTGGTGTACGTCCACAAGCTTATCAATTTCCAGACCACTACAATTTCTATGTCACTTTGGCTAGCACTCAATCCACACCATGTTGATGGACTATGCTACGAGAGGTTTAAGCACGTGGGGGGTTACGGTGACAAATATAGTCTACATACTCTCAGCATTTTAATCTTGGCTTTGATGCAGCAACACACTCTTTCTATTAACACAATTCAAAAAAATGGTGCATTTACAAAAAACTATAATAATAATAATTATAAACCCAGGACGCCTCCTCTGTTTCTTGGCACCTGTTTAGTTTCTAATATATTATGTAATGGTGAACCAGTCCATTGTGAACACTTTGTATGAAATGACATTGGCTGCATTCATTAGTAACATGGAAGTAGGAAGCGGTTCAGTGTCCACTTCCTGCTCTTCTGTGTGTGTCCAAGCTGTAATTCAATACCGATTTATCTGCTTTGCTTGACATCCAAACTGCCAATTGCTAACAACCAATGAGTTATCTGATCTCACTGCAAAGTACTTAGTGTAAATGTAAGGGATGGAAGACATGAGAGGGTCAGTATCATATGCTTGGCTGTCAGAAGGCAACATACATTATTTACAATAAGTTGTAGAGGATTTGAAAGACATTTCTGATCTGTCCAGTTTGGGTGAGCCTGTGATCACTGTTACACGACCATTTGGAAAATTAGGTTTAATATAGTACACTGAAAAAAATAATCCCTTCACTTTACTTAATTTAAATGTGTACATCGGTCCCACTTAATCAGAATGTGGCCAAGTGACGTGACTTATTGAAAATCGGGGAAAAAAAATCCCATCAGTTGGCCACATTTTGTTCATGTGGGACTGATGTACACATTTAAATTAAGTAAAGTGAAGGGATTATTTTTTTCAGTGTAGGTGTAATATATTTTTTTAATTTGAGTTGTCATGTGAGCCAGTAAGCAGTAGCAGTTTGTCAATTTTAATTATTAACTTTTTAAAAAAATGCCAGTGTGTATTTATGTTATGTTTTATTGATGACCATGGGTGTGAAACATGGTAGTAGTAGTATTATAGTTTTGGCCTGTTTTACTGCAACTGGACCAGGACTGCGTGCCATCATTGATGGCAGAATGAATTATACCAGCAAATTCTAAAGAAAAAAAGCACATTTGTCTGTACTGTGCTGTGTGGCTGCTAAGGAAAATGAACAACACTGTCAAATTTGTTTGTTTTTTAAGCTTAAAGCAGTGACTTTGTAGCTAGCAGAGTTATGGAGGAGTCACTGTGTGTTTATATGGTGTGTTTTTTTATGTTTTTACAGTGTGACCCCATTTTCACCCCACGATTTTTATTTGTCTTGAATGTCATGTTTTCCCATGTGTTTTCTTTTTGCCTTTTGCTGGTGCCTTTTTTTTATATTACTGATGCATGTTACAGTCATTAGTCGATAAGACAAAATACTTTGCAGCCAGAACTGAAATGTCCTGTGGACATGAACACAAGATGGATGGGAGAGAAAGGTGGAGGATGGCTTTCCACTATGCTGAAGTAGCAGAGAGACAGACAGGGAAAGCCAGAGAGTAACAGAGAGTGAAGGCTTGCATTTAGCATGATATATTATGTGTATGCCGTATTTTGTCTCCTGTCACCAGGGGTTACGTTGATACAAAGGTTCTACAGAGAGAAAGACGGAAAACAATGTCGAACTCGAGAGAATGTCGTGTGTGAAAGTACCCGAAGAGATCAGACACTTCTGGAATACTCACACCAGACCGTCTGGCACCAGCAACATCTTCCCTATTTAGGATTTTTTGTTTAGACTCTTTTTCTGGTCATTGTCCTGTATGTTATTGTTGTAAATCAGGTCGCACGCCGACATCTGACGTCCAAGTAAAAAGAAAAATCCGCACACATTCTAAATAATCTCTTTCTGTCTGAGTATTTGTTGGTTTTCCCAATGAAATTAGATTAAGATATCTGAATTACCTTTTTTCCAAGATAAACAGAACACACACGGAATGACACGCTCCATCCATCATGGCAGTTACATTCAGTTATAGAGCATTTGTTACAGTGGTGGGCTCATAGAGTCGGAGGAGAAGTGTTTTAATGTTAAATGATTTGGATGGCAAGAAAAGCTGGTATTTATTTATCTGCCCTCTGCTTCTAAAGAGCTGGTATGAGACAGGCAGTGATGCAGACATGTGTGAGAGAGGTATAGATAGATAGATAGATAGATAGATGGATAGATGGATAGATGGATAGATGGATAGATGGATAGATAGATAGATAGATAGATAGATAGATAGATAGATAGATAGATAGATAGGTAGATAGGTAGGTAGGTAGGTAGGTAGGTAGGTAGGTAGGTAGGCACTTTGGTGCAGCAGGCTGCAGGTTTGGTTATCACCCTCATTTATCAGTGGCAAAGTGCCAAAAAGGGAAAAGAAATATAATATAGTGGATTTTATTGTGCTGCATTGGGTGTGTGGGTATAGGAGTGGGTGTGGTTGTTTGGGCGTGTGGGTATGGGAATGGGTGTAGTTGTTTGGGTATGGAACTGGGTGTGGTTGTTTGGGTGTGGTTGTTTGGGTGTGTGGGTATGGGAGCGGGTGTGGTTGTTTAGGTGAGTGAGTATAGGAGTGGGTGTGGTTGTTTGGGTGTGTATGTATGGGAGTGGGTGTGGTTGTTTATGTGAGTGAGTACAGGAGTGGGTGTGATTCTTTGGGTGTGTAGGTATGGAAGTGGGTGTGGTTGTTTGGGTGTATAGGTATGGGAGTAGGTGTGGTTGTTTGGGTGGGTAGGTATGGCAGTGGGTGTGGTTGTTTGGGTGTGTAGGTATGGGAGTGGGTGTGGTTGTTCGAGTGTGTAGGTATGGGAGTGGGTGTGGTTGTTTGGGTGTGTAGGTATGGGAGTGGGTGTGATTGTTTGGGTGTGTAGGTATGGGAGTGGGTGTGGTTGTTTGGGTGTGTAGGTATGGGAGTGGGTGTGGTTGTTTGGATGTGTAGGTAAGGGAGTGGGTGTGGTTGTTTGGGTATGTAGGTATGGGAGTGGGTTTGGTTGTTTGGGTGTCTAGGTAAGGGAGTGGGTGTGGTTGTTTGGGTGTGTAGGTATGGGAGTGGGTGTGGTTGTTCGGGTGTGTAGGTATGGGAGTGGGTGTGGTTGTTTTGGTGTGTAGGTAAGGGAGTGGGTGTGGTTGTTTGGGTGTGTAGGTATGGGAGTGGGTGTGATTGTTTGGGTGTGTAGGTATGGGAGTGGG
>JAQMYF010000022.1:9067051-9077373 GCA_030014195.1 Neosilurus mollespiculum
ATGGGAGTGGGTGTGGTTGTTTGGGTGTGTAGGTAAGGGAGTGGGTGTGGTTGTTTGGGTGTGTAGGTATGGGAGTGGGTGTGGTTGTTTGGGTGTGTAGGTATGGGAGTGGGTTTGGTTGTTTGGGTGTGTAGGTATGGGAGTGGGTGTGGTTGTTTGGGTGTGTAGGTAAGGGAGTGGGTGTGGTTGTTTGGGTGTGTAGGTATGGGAGTGAGTGTGGTTGTTTGGGTGTGTAGGTAAGGGAGTGGGTGTGGTTGTTAGGGTGTGTGAGTATAGGAATGGGCAGTTTGTGTGATGTAATCGATGTCTTCTTTCACACTATGACCCTCATTTTAAAAGCTCTTGTAACATCATGTACTTCCGTTTATTTTCAGACGTGATGGAAATGTCTACATCTGAGACTGTTCCTTTGTCCTTGATGAACTCTGGGAAAAGACCATCATTATTATAGAGAAACAGTGGGGGTGAAGAGGGGAATTAAGGGGCAGTGTGATGGATGATAACTTGAAGGGCAGCACTCTTGTTACACTCCTTGAGGAGACACATGAAAGTGCGATCTGCCAGTTTCCATGTGGTTTAGATTGTCTTAGAGAGAGAGAGGCTGTTTCAGCCTGGTTTATACTTCTCAGTCCCTCCAGAAGGTCAAAATGTCATGAGTGCATCAACTGACACGAATGCAAGCATTCTACACAACCTTGGAATTTTAATCAATCACTTCAACTGTCCTGTAAATTTGGCCAATCATTGTATTACACCACACATTTCCTCAATCAGAGTATTCCCCTGTGCAAAAATACATTGTTTTTGGATGTTCTTCACTGTTCAACAGTTTCTGATGTGGTTCAAGGTTCTAAGTGCTACATTCGCACGGCAGCGGTGTAGTGTGCAGAGTTGGGTTTGGAGCACAGCCCAGAGCCGTTCACGAGAGGTCTGAACACGACACCGAGTCTCATCAGCACAGCCTCTTCTACAGTACTAGAGCTAATTCCTTCTGCTGATAGCCCCTTCTTTCTCTAGCGATGGCTAAACGAGGCGTCTGGCTCTTCACAGACCGGAGCTGATCTGCTCTGCTTCACTCTTTGCAAGATACAATCCAGGGTGTGTGGAGAGGATACTTGGAGGCAAAAATACAGCTGCTTTAATGCTTATTTGTGTGTAGCTTTGTGGTCTGGTTTACAACATTATATGATGGGATGTTGGTTTAATGATCATGTTGGCAAATTAAATGGTGTGCATTAAAGGTGCACATTTACGAGTGAAGGGCCGATGTGTGTTTTAGTTTAGGATTTTATTTGTACAGCCCTTTTTTTATAACTGACATTGTCGCAAAGCAGCTTTACATAGTGAAGCAAACTTCAAAAAGGTATTTAAACATTTAAACAGACCACATGGGTGGAGGAATGATGTGCATAACTTGGCAGTGCAACATTGATCCGTAGAAAGTGGAAAAGTTTGAGATCAAGTGTTAAAAAACAGAAGAAGGGAAATGATTTCAGTAGAAATAAAAAACATGGCAATGTTTCCTAATATCATGGCAGGCAGTGCAGGGGTCATTCAAACTTGTGTACAGGAGGAAACAAATGGTTTCAGAAAGACTTTGCGGCAGGTTTTTTTCCTTTTTATTTCCAAGAGATACCACTTTATTTCATCTTTATTTAATATACCAAGGAAGTGAATGAGCTCCTTTAAAATACATCGATTTGTTCAAGGATAACATGAAGTTCCTAAAGGTCGTCTGGAGGGTTGTTGTTGTTTTTTTTGCTGACGCATCATTTCTTCATGCATTAATGCTGACAGACACAGAGACCTTCTCTACACTTCAGTCTTATCAGCACACATGTCATACACTGCTATACTAATGTGTTAAATATGCATTACTGCATAAGAAATGGACTGGAAAATGTGGAAATATATCAGTATCTTGTAAATAATTATATCACAGGACACATACATTATATTATTAACAGGTTGATTTCTAATTATAGTAATGTTACAACCTGTAAACTCTGGAAATTATCCATTTGTAAATAATGTTAATTATTGTATAATGTATATATTTATCAACTCGCGCAAGCACTGGGATGACATGCAAACTCCACACGGAAACGCCCTCGCCGAACCTGGGCCTCAAACCCAGGACCTTCTCGCTGTGAGGCGGACATGCCAACCACTACGCCACCGTGCCGCCCTGATTTGTTTCTGTATTTATTTCTTTGTCTGTTTGTTTGTTCAATAATTTGTTTGTTTGTTAATGATTTTCACATTTATTTATGTATTTATTCCAAGTTATTTATTTCTATATTTATTATTTGTTTGTTTATTTATTTACTCATTTGCTTGTTTGCTTGTTTCTACATTTATTTATTTATTTTGTTTGTTTGTTTCTGCAGTTATTTGTTTATTTTTTGTTTATTTACTTATTTGCTTGTTTGTTTTTACATTTGTTTGTTTACTTATTTATTTCTACAGTTATTTTTTTATTTTTTGTTTATTTTCTACATTAATTTATTCATTTGCTTATTTCTACAAATATATGTTTGCGTTCTTGTTGGTTTGTTTGTTTGTTTCCATTTACATTTTTTTAATAACTGAGTCAAAGCATATCACAATACCAGCGCTTAAAAATTTCTGTAGAAATATTCAAATAAATAAATATGCATGGTGGCGCATTGGTTGGCACGTCCGCCTCACAGCGAGAAGGCCAGGATGTGATTCTCCCCGTGTTTCCCTGGGTTTCCTCCGGGTACTCCGGTTTCCTCCCAGAGTCCAAAAACATGCACACTAGGCTAATTGGCTGTTTCAAATCACCCCTAGATGTGAGTGTGAGTGTGAATGGTTGTGTGTGTACCGCGCCCTTGCCCAGAGTCGGCTGAGACGGGCGCCAGCCTCCCCGCGACCCTAACTAGAATTAAGCAGCTTGGAGAACGAATGAAATGAATGTAGAAATGCGGCAATAAATAATGAAGATGAGATTTTAACAACTGAATGTTTTGGAACTGTATTTTAAGAGGTGGGTATGTGGCATGATTGAATTTTGGTTTAGTGCGGAAACATTTTTGTCTCTCTAGTTGGTTAAATGTGTTCCTCTGCATTACACCATCACTTTTTGACTTAACATAACAAATAACCACCTTTCTAAATTTTCATGACCGTTTCCAGAATATAGCACTTTTCTGTCTGTATTTTATTAAATCAATGCAGTTCAGTCTGCGGGAAACTCTGACTCCCTACAGTCGGTTATTAGCTGTGATGTGCAGTCAGCTTTCAGCCAACAGAGCAGCCGTCTCCAGAGAAAAGGAGACGAAGTGCGTTCCTCTCAACCAGAAATGGTGTAATCTCCAACCCTGTCAGGGTGCGTTCGCTCGCCATGGTACATCACATCATAAGGTTGGAAATTAACCAGAACAAGAGACCACATATAATGTATACAGGCTCTTTTGGGAAAGAATGGGGGCAAACATGCAAATGATAGGGTCAAGGCTGCTTTTTACTGTCATGCAGAGGTTTTCTTCACCGACACTGACGTTATAATGTGTTGGCTGAGCTTTTTTAACGTGCATCATATGTTGCTCTTACAGACCATGCTTTTTAAACCAGTAGCAGAGGAAATGATTGAGTGGATGGTGTCACCTCATGTAGCTGAACAAATATTCAACACGATACATCTGCTGGAAAGAGTCACTATAATTATACACATAATCCACAAGCTCAGCACTTTCAAGCTGTAAATAACAAGACTTAAGATTTCTGTAGAATTATGCATCACTTAGCAGCGTGCGATTATAGATCAGACTGTGGCGTACTATTGGGCTAAAATTACACGCATTTTTACCAATAATCTTCCAAAATCAAGTGAGCGGTTGATCCGAATAGTGCAGAGAGAATAAGTACAGGAGCATTTTGTTACAGCTTTCTCACAGCACACTTACAAATCACACTACACTTCCCAGCATGCACCTCACTGATCTCAGTCACCTGACTCTTAACACTTTCATCACATGACACTGTCAGGTGTTCTGCACACCTGGCTCCCATTACAATAATTACCAGCGCTATATAAGGGCTGTGTTTGCACATGCACGGTGTGAAGTATTGCTCTTCTATTTTGTTAAAAGTACATACCAGTACTTCCAGTGTTTTTCGATTTGTGCTCGTCTGTGTTTTTGTTTACGGCCTTAATTAATATTTCACAGCCCAAGTACAGTTGTTCATATCTAGATATGTATCATATCTATGCACTTGCTCCTACCATTTTACCGGGGATGCATCAGGTGGTGACTTCTGTGAACTTATGAACGTATAGTATCCCAGAATGCACTTCGCACCAACCGGTGTAACTGTGTATATTATCTCTAATTTTGTTTCGTTCCACTGGCTTTTTACAAGAAGTAGACTTGTTTCATATCATATATATGGATATCATATATAACGGTGGCTGGGTCATGTCGGGGGGTTAGTGGTGGCTCAGTGGTTAAGACTGATCTGAAGGTTCAGAACCCAGTACCACCAAGCTGCCACAGTTGGGCCCCTGAGCAAAGCCTTTAACCCTCAATTGCACAGTTGTATAAAAATGTAAGTCGCTCTGGATAAGGACGTCTGCCAAATGCTATAAATGTAAATGTAAGTGTCAGGGCAATCGACTCTGACTGAATGCCAAAGGATCTCCCATCGGGAGAGCTAGCATAAGGTGCGAGAGGCCAGCAGGCCACCCCAACCTCCACTACAAGGACATCTGCAAGAGGGATCTAAATTTGTCCGGCATACACGCCAACACCTGGGAGTACATTGTGGGTGCCCGTGCTGCTTGGAGGCTGGCAGTGCAGAAAGGTGTCAGGAAGGCAGGGAATGTCCGAAAGGACACACTGGAAGAAAATAAAGCAAGATGAAAGTAGAGGGCGAGTTCTGTTCAGGCTTCCTCATCCTTAAACTGTACCCGCTGTGGAAGAGTCTGCCATTCCAGAGTGGGGATCTACAGCCACTCAGGAAAATGTGAAAGAGAGCGTGCATACAGAGAAATATCTTTTTCAGTGCGCTACACCATCGTCAGCCTTGATGAAGTGATGCCATAGCAGCAGTATCATTTTAGCGGAAATATCATTTACTGTGGCGGCACAGTGGCATAGTGGTTAGAATATCCGACTCAGAGCGAGAAGGTCGCGGGTTCGGTTCCTGGGCTCGGGGCGTTTCTGTGTAGGGGTTGCCTGTTCTCCCCGCGCTTGCTTGGGTTTCCTCCCACAGCCCAAATACATGCCCAGTAGGCAGTTCCAAATCGGCCCAAGGTGTGAGTGTGTGTGTGAATGATTGTGTGTGCGATGGCCTGGCGAGCTGTCCAGGATGTACCCCACCCTTACCCAGAGTCGGCTCAGATTGGTGCCAGCCTCCCCGCAACACTAATTATGAATAAGCGGCTTATAAAATTAATAAAAGAATGAATCATTTTCTGTGAAGGTTACCAGAAGAAAATGAATACGACATTAATTACGCAGCTGTTCCAGTTGCCAGTAATGTGTCCTCCCGTCCTCTGGGTTTGTGCTTCTGAGTAAGAACTTGATAATCCTAAATACTTGGTATTGTTCTTTGTTTGCTCTCAATGTTTTGGCTGTCGCCTGCATTCTTGTTTTTAATTACCATCCTGCTTCCGGTTACCGGAACGCCTGATCGATTGAACCCTGCCTGTTTTTGACTACAGTTTCAGATTGCGTTTTTAGTCTGCCTGCTCACGCTTTATTAAAGACTTTTTAAATCTGGAATTACATCCGCCTTCATCTCGGCCGCAAAGCTTTGTGACATATTTTATGCTGCCGTGGTGTAAAAGAGGCAGAAACGTGAAATCTGACCGAGCTTTATAACTGCTGAGGGCAGTATTCAGAGTTCCAATAAATGTAGTAATTGGAAGTGAAAGTTATAGTTATAACAAATGGCTCTGATACGAGCAGGCTATTAATCTTCGGCTTGATTGGTTCTGTGGCTGCTAATAAAAAGGAAACTCGATTGTGTTGCCCAGAGTTCTCAAATGTAAACTCAATAAAACATTAGCGCTGCTAAATGAGGCATGACGTCTTAAATACCTGAAGAGGAAGAGTTGGAGGACTACGAAGAGGAGTGTGGAATATTAATGGACGCTTTCGTGCAAGTGTTTACTTTTGCAATTTACCTGTGCATTTTTTAAGGAAAGGTTAGAAAAATACAGCAGATGAATAAAATTTGTACACATACACACACTCTTACTCACTCACTCACTTAATTAATAACACTTGGGTCACTGGGAAGCTGGAGTCTATCTCAGCCAACTCTGGGCGAAAGCGGAGTGCACCCTAAACAGCTCGCCAGACCATCGCAGAGCCAACACACCCAACCATTCACACTCACACTCACACCTAGGGTTAATTTAGAACAACCAGTTAGCCAAATGTGCATGACTGTCGGAGGAAACTGGAGTACCCAGAGATAAACCCACGCGAGCACAGGGAGAGCTTGCAAATTCCACAAAGAAACACCCAAGCCCGGGACTCGAACCCCAGGACCTTCTTGCTGTCAGGTGGACGTGCTGACCACTACACAACCATGCCGCCTCACTCACTCATGCAGGGAGGATGGCGCCGATCTCAGCCAACACTGGGTGAAGGCAGGGCACACCATGGATAGCTCGCAATACCATCGCAAGGCCAGCAAACAAACACACACACACACACACACACACTCACACCTAGCTGCAGTTTGGAACAGCCAGTTAGCCTAACGTGCATGTCTTTGGACTGTTGGAGGAAACCGGAGTACCTGGAGGAAACCCACACAAGCACAGGGAGAACATATAAACTCAACACAGACGCCCGAGTCCAGGAACCCATGAACCCTTTGTGCTGTGAGGCGGACGTGCTAACCACTACACCACCATGTATATATATATATGTATGTACACACATATTTCTTCTACATTCCTTCTAGTAATTGTTATTTTTTTATATACATGTTCGAACGTCCTTGATGAAGCTGCAGACTAAATATGTGAGGATAATTACCATGTAGTAGACTAACCAAATTAGAAGTAGCATATCACAGTTTTCCATCAGATTTTAAATTGGGTTTGTGTAGGCATGTCGAGACGAAGCCAAGAAAGGCAGAAGCGATGATTTAGCGATGCTGAACACCACCGTGACTGATTCGTAAATGAATCCCATCACCTGACAGTGTGTTACTTGTGTCAGGGCTTCACTCGTCTGTCAGACTACGCATGATTGATCTGTCGAACACACACCCACACACACACACACACCCACACACACTCGAGATTAATATTCATGAGAAAACCAGTGGAATAAAATAGGGAACCTGGAAGCATGAGTTAATCCTGGTTACACCTCAGTGTTTCCAACCTGTCGGGGGATTGGGACGGTCCCTGTGAAGACCGTATAAATTTCTGTGTGGAGTTTGCATGCTTGGATTTCCTCTGTGTGCTCAGGTTTCCTCCTACAGTCCAAAGATATGCACATTAGGCTAATTGGCTGTTTCAGATTGCCCCTAGATGTAAGAGTGATTGTATATGATTTTTGTGTGTGTGTGTGTGTGTGTGTGTGTTGGCCCTGCAATGGACTGGCGAGTTGTTCAGGGTGTACCCCGCCTTCCCTGAGAGTCGGCTGAGGTAGGCTCCAGCCTCGCCTTGTGTACTGTGGCTTCACACCTTCATGTTTCCCCGTTAAAAGTGCAGACAGCAAGTGCACCATGTGCATGCCCTTGTCATGACCTTGTTATATGCTGCTAAGAAAATCACATTTTGATATGCATGAAGAAGCAGCTATCGAGAATCTGTAATTATAATTAGAGGATGGTAATGAGGGTGATGAAAGGCAGCAGTAAGAGAAATGGGATTTGGACCTTTGGATGCTTGTGTTTTTAATAAATGTGAAGAGGAGGTAATAAAAAAAGTCACTTGAACAAAGGGGCGAAATTAAATTTCATCTTGCAGAATATTATACTGCTTTCACGTCTGAAAAGAATTATTTAGTTGGTTGACCTTGAATGTTTACAGGTAGAGAATAAATATAAATCATTTAAAGCGTTTCTTATGTCATATATGAGCGGGGGTGTTTTTCGTTACTGAAAATGATTAGCATAAGATTTGTGACATTAGTCTTCACTGTAAAAATCTCCTGTAATAAAAATGTTAAAATCTAAAAAACCTGTAAAAGGCCTACTTCACGACCCGGCCGTTGCTCGGCTCATGCACAGGCCAGCTTTCTGAAATTTTGTGTAGGAACTCCCTATGACCTAAACCTGTGCGTGGGGTAGCTAATTTGCATATGTGACCTTTGACCTTAGCACAGCGGCCCTGAATATATAAAGCTCGTCCTGCGCATCAGGCGTCCAGGCTGCGGGGTTCCGACATTCTATAGAACGGCTATTTTTTTATTAGGAAATACTTTTCATTCCAACTTACAGACTTATAATAGGCACAGATCCAGATGTCAACCTGCAGGGAAAGGTGAAGTGAACCACGGCTCAGTGTAGCCTGGATCAGTCAGAGAGCTTTAGAAATGCTGTCTCACACAAGCAGTAATGATGCAGCTGTCAGATCCTTTGCTAGGGCAAGTTGAAATACACTCACACACAGATGTACACACACAAATACTGTCTCTTATCCTGTCATGTTAAATGCTTTGTATTGGACATGTGTTGCTTTGATTATGCTCCGTGTGGGGAAAAGTGTAAAAGAAAATCCGCCTGCCATCTGTCTACTTCCTGTCTTCAGCTGGGGAGAGAAAAGAAAATATAAAGTATTATTTTTGTATACCAGAACGGCTTGAACAGTAGTTCTAGCCTGAATATTAACCTGAATAATGGGTTAATATTAACATGCTTGGTTTAATATTGTTATATATATATATATATATATATATATAAAATGTGGTTTCTTTTCTAACAGATCAACCCCGCAGCTCGCCAGACCATCACAGGGCCAACACTCATGCAAACATTCACTCTCACACCAAGGGGCGATTTGGAGCAGCCACTTAGCCCAATGTGCATGTCGTTGGATTGTGGGAGGAAACCGGAGTACCCCAAGGAAACTCAGGCAAGCACAGGGAGAACATGCAAACTCCACACAGATACGCCCCGAGCCCGGGAATCGAACCCAGCACCTTCTTGCTGTGAGGCAGACGTGCTAACCACTGCGCCGCCATGCCGCCTAATGTTTCATCAGATTATAACATGAGTTCTCCCCGTGTTTGCGTGGGTTTCCTCCGGGTGCTCCGGTTTCCTCCGACAGTCCAAAGACATGCACGTTAGGCTAATTGGCTGTTCCTGTTTGCCCCTTGGTGTGGATATATGTGTGAATGGTGTATGTGTTGGTCCTGCGACGCACTGGCGAGCTGTTAAGGGTGAACCCCGCTTTCAAGACAGACTCCAGCCTCCCCATGACCCTACCCTTCACCTAGGGGCAATTTGAGAAAGTCAGTTATCCTAGTGTGCGAACACACACACATGCGGAGGAAGAAACCCAAGCAAGGACGGGGAGAGAACATGCAAACTGTACACAGAAACACCTGAGGCCGGGACTTGAACCCAGAACTTTCTTGCTGTGAGGTGGACGTGCTAACCACTATTTATGCGCTCAAGGTACTGAAAAGTGAACAAAAAAAAACTTCTACCAGGATGTTAAAGAGAGATGGTGTGTGTGTTGTGTGTGTGTGTTCACAGAGCCCACAATTTGACCTAAACACTTCCAAAAAAAGATATACCATTTTTGCTTTTCTCCTGGCACCCATTATTCCTCTGCATCCACCCACCCCCACCCCCCCCCCACCCCCACACACACATACACACAAACTTAGCCATTGTTTTTTGTTTTTTGGTGTTTTTTTTTTAGGAAGGTTGGGGGGATAGAGATGACCCTTCACTGATATACAGCATGTTGCCATGTGGACACACACTCACTGTGTGCGAAGTAGGAAAAGAGCCAGACAAACTGACGCCCACACTGGGACAAGAGAGGGGTCTGGATTTTCACTGTAACACAGAGGTTATTATTAGATAGAGGAAGATCTCTTTAGCAGAGATGAGAGAGAGAGAGAGAGATAGAGAGAGAGAGAGAGAGAGAGAGAGAGAATAAATTATTTGCTTCATTAAATGGTTTGAAATACCTGAAGTGGTTGATGCTAACCTTAAAATTATGTATTTTAGATATTTCCGTTAGTGTGTGTGCATGTGTTTGTGTGTGTGTGTGTGTGTGTGTGTACAGTGTGTGTGTGTGTGTGTGTATCTCTCTCTCTCACTCCCTCTCTCTCTCTCTCTCTCTCTGTGTGTGTGTGTGTGTGTGTGTGTGT
>JAQMYF010000022.1:9077473-9090800 GCA_030014195.1 Neosilurus mollespiculum
AGAATATCCCTTGCATAGCTCTTACGCTCATTAACTAAAAATGCTTGATAATCTACATGTTAATACTGTGTGTGTGTGTGTGTGTGTGTGTGTGTGTGTGTGTGTGTGTGTGTGTGTGTGTGTGTGATGCAAGTGAACAGTTTTACAGCAGAACAGCTTTTATCCATAAGGGATGCTTACAAAGGTCAGAACTGGTGAAGGCCTGTACAGCATACATGTTTTATTATTCATTTATTTATATATTTATTTAAATATATAAACAAGTTTTATCATCATTACAATACGTACCCCTTGCTAACCGAGTATGAGGTCTGTACTTTGAAATCTCAGCCCCAGGTCTTTATTACAGAGTGACTCAAAGACGAGGTCTAAACAAAACGACCAATAGCTGGGATTTCACTGTACAGACCGAGCAAACATAGCTAACAGGCCATCTGTGTTTCTGTGAGGACTTTGGTAGCTTTGGGCTTGTTTCACTTTCCGTGACGAACAAGAGCTTTCTGACAAGCTTTCTGTGGAAGCCGCTAGAGATCGTAGCACACAGTGCAGCGAGCTAACAGATAAGTTGCCTGTAGGATACACCCTGGTTCATACACAATTTTTTGGGCAGGGATGCCTCAGTGGTTAAGGCTCTAAGTTACTAATCAGAAGTTTGGAGGTTTAAGCCCCAGTCCCACCAAGGCCCCACTGTTGGGCCTTTAAGCGTCTGCTTAGTTGTATAAATGAGGTAAGATGTAAGTCGCTCTGCAAAATGCCGTAAATGTACCGCCTGTGTAACGACCAATCAAATTGGACATACTGTCACTGCTTTATAATAAACACAAATTGCCCTCACACATTAATCCATAATGACAAAATAACTTTTTTTGTGCATTTCCTAAGAATTAATTATCTTCAGGGGCAGATCCTTCTCAGCCCATCTCAGCTAACTCTGGGAGAAGGCGGGGAACACCCTGAACGGCTCGCCAGTCCATCGCAGGGCCGCACTGTAGAATAATTTATCAGCATTTGGAAGAATGTGAAGACAGGACTCAGGTGTTTGACTTCTCGTTCTTTTTTTTTTTTTTTGTAACACACACTTAGGGGGTGAACAGACATCCTCTCCACCGCTGTGCTCAGTGGGTAAAGTGCTACATCACCTTTATACAGCTGGAGTCACTATGACAAAGTGTGCACCGTCGTTTTGACCTTCATGTTGATTTCATGTTCACGATGAGTTACAAATGTTAATTTAAACATGAGAGATTTTTATGGTGTGTGTGTGTGTGTGTGTGTGTGTGTGTGTGTGTGTGTGTTTGTAAAAGCTTGTATATAGCAGTTTTCATGTTCCTAATGCAACAGTTACTATTATCTACAAACACTCACTCACTCATTTGTCAAACCGCTTGATCCTATTAAAGTCGTGGGGAGGCCGAAGCGTAACTCAACCATGACAGGGCCAACACACACGATTGTTCACACTCACATTGGTGGCGATTTGGAACAGCCGATTAGCCTAATGTCCATGTCTCTGGACTGTGGAAGGAAACCAGAGTACCCAGAGGAAACCCATGCAAGCACAGCGAGAACATGCAAACTTCACACAGAAATGCCGTCGACCTGCCCGGGATCTCGAGATTGGTCGAGTGTGTCTGTCGAGTATGTCAGTGAACACAATAACTCGAAAACTACTCAACGTATTTCCACCAAATTATTATTTATTTTTTTTATATTATTTTTTTTGGATTTTTCCCCATTTTTCTCCCTAATTTAGTCGTATCCAATTCCCACCCATCAACTTTTTGCCTTCGACCACCACCAACCAGGGAGGGGCGCAAGCAAGCACACGCCCCCTCCGTGACATATGATGCTACCGCCCGCCTCTTTTCGAACTGCTGCGCATGCGTATTTGGAGGCGGCCTAACACACTCGGAGGGAAAGCACTATCCGCCCCTTCGTACGAATGAGCTCCCAGACGCCCATGATTGGCTGGTGATCGCTGTGAGAGACAGGGAAGTGAGCTTATGCCATCCCTCCCTCCCGAGAGAGCTCGGCCAATAAGCTCCCATGGACTCCCGGTCACGGATGGCTGTGGCATCAACCCGGATTCGAACTTGCGGTTGATGGGTTGATAGTCGCGCACCTTGTCGATGCGCCACTCGGGAGCCCATATTTCCAGCAAATTTTAACCAAATGTGGGGTTTAGGCTAACAAAGAACTGATTTAATTTTGGATGTATTCTGGATCGGGATCCAGGGCGGTTTTAAAGAACTTTTTATTTTTTTTTATCATTGTGCAATAGGGCATGAAAGTAAAAATCACCCAGAATATGGCGGGAGGAAAAAAAAAAACAGAGCTCAAAACTTGCAGAACAGGCCACAAGGGGGCACTGTAATTTAGATAAATCAACCTGAATTGTGGTAAATCTACTACTATGACCCATGTAAAGACGGGATTGCACTACCTTGGTGGAGGTCTACACTTTCAAGTGCATTTCTAGTTTATTTGTTTTTCACCACTTTATTTATTTAAATTATTTAATAATAATTTTATAATTGAATTAACATTAAAATGTATGGCATTTTGCATACATCTCATTCATACAGCCGAGTCACCTAGGGTTAATTGTCCAGTAATTTCCAGGTCCAGGTATATGTACTGGTTTTGGTTATGATTTCAGTGTTATTCAAAGTCGTTTTTACAGTCCAGAGTTTAATAAGTGGCTGATTGGTTTAACCCGTTAATCTTCCTCAGCTATCACTATTAGAGGAACATCTGATTTGATGTACACCTGAATGTAGTTAGGCTTAATTATCCAATTATACATTTTGTTACTGCCCCTTTATCATCTTTAATACGATTTCTGAGACAGAGTTAATCGACCTGATCAGATTGAGCAATTAGTGTTTTCTTTTCCAGAAGACCTGATCAATCAGTCTGGGTAGAGTTTTTTTTTTAATTTTCATTTCCTGTGGTGATCAGTAGGACTGAAACTATATAATCTGTACACGTTCTCACTATTCATCAGCTCACGTGTTGTCTGTACACACAGGGGCAATTTGGTAATAACGTGCTGTAATGTGCATATCTATCACTGTACAGGGGGTCCTCGACTTACGTCAGGGTTCCGTTCCTACCAGTAAATGTAAGTCGGATTTTGTCGTAAGTCGGGTCACACCACCTGACTATGCTAACGCAGTAGCAAAGTCATAATCCAGGATATAAAAACACATTTCTGTGACACATGAAAGCATAACTAGCAGTAAGAAAAACATATGGAGGACAAATATAAAATAATACAATCAGACAAACAAGAAAAAGAGAACGATTCCTTATTTTTAGTCCTGCGGTGGACTTGCACATTGGAAGGGGCGTTGCAGTGGGGGGAGAGACGGGTTTACTGGGAGGAGGAAGCTGGAGAATCCGCAGAGAATCCTCGGTCGGGCGGCACACAACTGACGTATTCTTCCGCCGCGAATACGAACTAGTTCGTATCTACGACGCAAACGTCGAAAGTCGGAACGACAATTTTAAATGCCTTATCGCACGAGCGTCGCGACCTCGAAACGTCGTGTCCGTCGTAAGTCGAGGACTTACTGTATATATGAATATGAACGTTGTGATTGTCAGTTTCTCCCAAGTCAGGTTCTTTATTTGTCAGCTTTAGATTATACACTTCTACATAGTCTGAAAGGGCAACACGGTGGCGCAGCAGTCAGCATGTCCGCCTCACAGCAAGAAGGTCCTCCACTACTGAATAATTTCTTTTAATTAAATAATTAGTAGTGCTGATGTAATTAGTAGAATTGATTTATCAGCATAGGTAGCATGTCCCCCCTCACAACAAGAAGGTCCTGGGTTTGATTCCTGGGCTCGTTGAGCTCATTTCGGTGTGGCGTTTACATGTTCTCCCCGTGCTTGCATGGGTTTCCTCTGGGTACTCTGGTTTCCACTGACAGTCCAAAGTAATGCTCATTAGGTTAACTGGCTGTTACAGATTGCAAAGATGTGGATGTGATTGTGAATAGTAGTGTCTGTGTTGGGCCTGCAATGGATGGGTGAGTTTTTCAAGTTGTACCCCGCCTTCGCCCAGTGTTGGCTGAAATAGGCTCCAGCCTCCCAGCGACCCTAATTAAGATTAATCAGTTCGGCAAATGACAGAGTGAGTGAATGAGATAATGGATGGATGGATGGATGGATGATAATATACTCCAGACTGAAACTCCAAGTTGCTCCGTCCCTCTGTCTCTGTCTCTCTGTCATGATGTCCCTCCAGTGAGTTACATTACCTAGACACAGTGGCATCATCACCTACTGATTGACCTCCACACTCTGTGATGATGTCACAGAGAGGGGTGGTTCCACCCTGGGACATCCCTGGCCATCATAAAGAAACTGCTCGTATTACGGATACGTCCAGAGAATGAATCTGTTTTGATTGGTGTATAAATGTGGTATGAAACTGCGATGCATGCAGGCAGTCATATCAGCCAGTGTCGGTCATGTTTACACGGGGAATGTGTACAACAAATGTGCGATAATGAAGCTAACGGCGTGGCTGCTATGTTCGTTTCCAGGAATGTCATGAAAATCTAAACTTTTCTCAACCAAGACAAAGACCTCAGGGCCTGCTGTACGTGTAGCACACCGACATCGACTAACGCTATTTTCTGTCATATAAAATGATACAATAATAAAACTCCTTCTATTGAGGATTCATCATAAAATGTCCGTGCTGAATTGAAAGTTGGCGGCGAGTGCCTGGGAGCGAAATAAGTGAGGTGTATATTACATTCTGAGCACAGCTGCCTGATTTATTCTCCCTATTTGCTTTAGTAATTGTTCTCTTCCCTTTTTCATTCTTATTCATATCTTCCCTTTGACTCCAGCCCGAAATGGGGCCCCGTTCTGCGTCGCTCTTTTCTCTACTCTGAAATTGAAATGGTGGAGGTGCTCCTGTCAGGTGTACGGTGAATCACTTATGGAGATAAATCCGCTGCTGAATAGGAATGCGATTCAGCGTTTCCGCTGCGAGAGGGGTTCGAGCACCTTATGCTCAAAGGAAGCCACCGTATTCTGCCAGACATTTAAGATCCATTTTACTGAGCGGTGCAGATTTAAAGACATAGTACCACATACTGCACTCCAAAAATAAATAAATAAATAATGATACGTGCTAATATTTTGTCCTTCCGCCTTTAGCTTTGGTTACAGCATGTATTTGGCACAGCATTGTTTCCATAGACTTATGCTTCTCCAGCACATCGAAACACTTTCACTGGGGTTCAGGTCAGGACTCTGGGATGCCAGTACTTTCATTCATTCATTCATTCATTTATTTTCTAAGCTGCTTAATCCTAACTAGGGTCGCAGGGGAGGCTGGCGTCCATCTCAGCTGACTCTTGGGCGAAGGCGGGGTACACTCTGTACGGCTCACCAGGATATTGCAGGACTGACAATCACACAACCATTCACATTCACACCTAGGGGCAATTTGGAACAGCCGATTAGCCTACTGTACATGTTTATTTGACTGTAGGAGGAAACCGGAGTACCCAGAGGACACCCACGCAAGCACGGGCTTTCACTATTTGAGCACCAATTTTATCAGGAAAGAAAAAGTACATTCATCTAACTTCATGTTATTGCTACATTAATGTTGCTGGGCCTAGACATGACCAACCTGACCATCGGTTGCTTAAGTTACTCTGTCATAGCCGGTCTGGCCATCAGTTTCTAACATACTCAAACCCGTCTGTTTAGATCCAACAACCATGCAAAGTCATTAAGATTCTTTCACCATTGCCGTTTGAAGGGATGCTCTTGACTTGTATATGTATACAGTAGAATTTAATATGCGCTCACCCCTTAGACCCCAAATTTGCAATATTGGGATGACGAAAAAGCATTTTTTTAAATTTTTCACTGAAATTAGCCATAATACAGTAATATGATATGCATATTAACTAAAATATATAAAATATTAGCAAAAATGCTAAAATGCGGTCTCACTTGATATGTGTTGGGATGCACTGGACCCCGACATGCGCATATTAATGAGACTCTACTGCATATGTGATTCTGTGAATTGCATTGCTGCACCATGATTGGCTGAAGGGATAATTGGATAATAGCGTGAATGAGCAGGCGTGCAGGTGTTGCTATTGTACATAATAAATGCTTTTTTTCCTTCTTTCCTCTCTCTCTCGTAGGTAAGTTTGATGTGCACACTAACAGCGGATGAGTAAGTACGAAATCAACCTGCTCATATGTGATGTTTTAGGTTCCAGTCCCCTGAGCCTAGCATCTGTCCAGCTTTCATCATATCATACTTGGAAATTCAGATTTATGTTTTATATTATTAGCTTTGTGTTTTTTACGGAGGATGCATGACTAGAGGACTTAATATCTGGACAATGAAGTCAGTGTGAGTGTATAGGTGTCTTTTAGAGCTCTTAGCGCCCTGTGGTATCGAAGGTGCATTCTGTGAAGTTGTGTGTGTCATTATACAATCAGGATGTGCTGTAATTCCTGGTACAAGGCCCACTTCTTTCCCTGGATTTATTGGGTAGCACTGATTAGCATCGTAGCACCAGAGTAATGGCGCTAACAAAGTGTTCTAGGGTGGCATGGTGGTTTAGTGGTTAGCATGTCTACCTCACGGCAAGAAGGTCCTGGGTTTGAGTCCCGAGCTCGGTGAGCTCAGTTCATGTGCTCCATGTGCCTTCATGGGTTTCATCTGGGTACTCGAGTTTCCTTCCACAGTCCAAAGACATGCACCTTTGGCTAAATGGCTGTTTAAAATTGTGTGAGTGCCGAATGGTTGTGTGTGTTGGCCCTGCGATGGACAACCAAGCAGTTCAGGGTGTACAACGCCTAGTTAGACACTAGTTGGATTATGCAGTTTGGGAAATTGATGAATGATGGATGTTATGATCACAGGTAACATATTTTACTCTCTGGTGGCCAGTCACTTAGGGCATCTCTGAGAATGATAACAATATCAACTTTAATAGGAGCTGATGGTACGTGTTGGGTGTATAATGATAATTTACCGCACTGCCGGGACACATAACTTGTTTGTTTGTTTTTGATTCTTCAGTAGTTTTCCTCAGATACTGCTCTGTGCAAACGTTACCCGATTACACACCGAGTCAGGAGCAGTTAAAATAACTGCTATATTTAATCAGGTTAGTAGTGAGGCAGGATGCACATGCTTGTGATCTAATTAAGGGGCGGAACAAGATCTGGAGCTGCCCCACTTTCGCATGGGTCGTTTACAGTACAGAATCTGATGTTAATCAAAAAAAACAAAAAACAAACAAACAAACCCCAATGAGCAATGTAAGATGTATTTAGTCTATTACTTTCCCATAGTCAACCAAGAATACATACATTTCTACCAGCAACAGTACTCCGACTAACATCACCACCATCAACACCACCTCCAGCACCACCACTAGCAAGAACACCAGCATTAGCGCTAACACTATCACCACTACCATTAACAACAAAACCAGCATTAGCGCTAGCAACAACAGCCCTATCTTGATCAACAACAGCAGCACTACCACTTACAACTAAACCAGCACGAATGCTAGCAGAATCACCTGCACCAACATCTGCACTACAAACACCACCAATGCTAGCAACCTCAAGACTACCATGAGCAGCAAAACCAGCATTAGCGCCAGCAACATCAACACTACCATGATCAACATCAGCAGCACTACCGCTTACAACTAAACCAGCACTAACGCTAGCAAAATCATCTGCAACAACACCTGCGCTACAAACACCACCAAGGCTAGCAACCTCAAGACTACCACGAGTAGCAAAACCAGCACTAGCGCTAGCAACAACAGCACTAACGAGCAAGAACAGCAGCACTATCATAAGCAAACACCAGCATTACCATGGGCAAAAACATCAGCACTACTATGAGCAACAACAGCAGCACTAGCACAAGCAGACGCCAGCACTACCACTTGCAACCAGCACCACCTGGGCTTACCACTTACTAGCAACATCAGCACAACCATAAGCACAAACAACAGCACTAGTGTTAGCAACATTAGCATGACCACTGGCAACAACACCGGCACTATCGCTAGCAAAATCAGCACCATCAGCAAGAACACCTGCACTCGCGCTAGCAACATCAGTAGCACAACCACCTGCAACAACACCAGCACTTTCACTAGCGAAATCAGCTCTACTGTTAGCACTAGCACTAACATCAGTAGCGGTACCACCTGCAACAACACCTGCACTATCGCTGGCAACATCAATAGCACTACCACCTGCAACAACACTTGCACTATCACTACCAAAGTCACTAGCGACGACAACAGCACTAGCAGTACCACCTGCAACAACATCTGCATTATTGCTAGCAACATCAGCACTACCATTAGGACCAACACCAGCACTAGTGCTAGCAGAAACACTAATGACGTTAATCGAATCCTGGGCACAGTGGGAAATTCTTGCTTTACATTTCATTTCATTTACATTTCAGCTTGTATTTATATGTAAATGTCACCAGCCTTGTAGATTAATCTTGCAGTGATTTTAAATTTCACTGAAGGTTTATCTGTCTGACAGATGGATCGAGTTTGTTAGAGAGTTAGCTAATATTTGCTTAAATGAAACTTTGTTTTTCAATTGTTTGTCTGTTTGTTTTAACGTTGCAGGAGTTATTCCTAAAAGCCGTCCATTGGAAAATTCTGTAGCTTCCAGTATCATGCTTCGGCGGATTCAGCTGCCAGATCAGTAGGCACGCATGCAGATAACAAAGCTGTCTGGTTTTGCGCTGATGTGGTTACTGTAGTCTGGTTCCTCTGCTGGTAGTTGCATGAGATGTGCGTGTTCCTCGCATGGCGGATCCTCTGCCTGTCCTGCTCTGTCACCCACCAACACAATAGAATCCGCAGAATGAGCAAATGACATTCAGAGCAGAACAAAAGCGTCTTTCTTGGGAAACTCAGCGCAGCCTCTCATTTGTACGGTCCTTGCTAAATTAAATAGGAAGAAAAGAAAAGATTAATTGTGTCGCGGGAGCAGAGCGGAGTTATGAAGGACAGTGAAGGTTAAACGGGGGTTCATGTGGTTCATGGTTTTGTTTTGTTTTTTTCACTTGTCTCAGGGGTTTCTGCTTCCGAAAGGCATTAAATTAGTGACTTGGAAATTTTAGAATGGCTTCTGGAGTATTATTCAAAGCCAAACTTACTGTAAAACCACCACCTGTGGGATGAATGGGATTTGTGTGTGTGTGTGTGTGTGTGTGTGTGTGTGTGTGTGTGTGTGTTTAATATATATATATTAAATCAGGGTGGCATGGTAGCGCATTGCTAAGCATGTCTGCCTCACAGCAAGAAGGTCCTAGGTCCAATTCCCATGCTTGACAAGGGCAATTCTGTGTCGAGTTTGCATGTTCTTCTCATGCTTGCGTAGGTTTCCTCCAGGCACTCGCGTTTCCTCCTACAGGCACGTTTAACTAACTGTCATCATCATCATCATCATCATCTTCCGCTTGATCCGGGGTCGGGTGGCATGGATAGCAGCCTAAGCAGTGAGATCCAGACGTCCCTCTCCCCAGCCACTTCCTCCAGCTCTTCCGGTGGCACACCAAAGCATTCCCAGACCAGCCGAGAGACATAGTCCTTCCAGCATGTTCTGGGTCAACCCCTGGGTCTCAACGTTAGACTAACTGGTTGTTCCGAATTGCCCCTAGGTGTGAGCATAAGTGTGAATGGTTGTGTGTGTTGACGCTACGACGCTGCTGTTCAGGGTGTACCCCACCTTCTCCTCAGTGCAAGAAAATCTTGGGTTCAACCTCTCGAGGGTGTTTCTGTGTGGAGTTTTGCATGTTCTCCCTGCGTCTGTATTGGTTTCCTTCGGGAGCTGGTCTGAAGACATGCACATCAGGCTAAATGGAAGTTCTCAATTGCCCCTAGATGTGAATGTGAGCGTGACTGGTTGTGTGTGTGTCTGTGTTGACGCTGTGATGGTATGGTGAGCTGTCCAGGGTGTACCCAGCCTTTGCCCGGAGTCTGCTGGGATGGGCTTCAGCCTCCCCGTTTATCTAATAAATGATAAAGTGGTTTAGAAAATGAAATATTAAATATAAAATATGAAAACAGTTGTTTTTAAACAATGTTTTAATGCTTTATCTTAAATACCAATCTCATCATCTCTGTACCTCCAAGGCAACAGTAAGGAAATGAAGACATCGCTCACGTAACACCCCCCCCCCCCCCCCCCCCCCATCTTGATAGCAGAACAGATGGTCTTGTCACTCTGATACGTGTCCATAGATAGACATCCACCTGGACTCGGGTGTCCTCACTGAGACACTTTGTTCAGTGAAGTACAGATCAGGCTCGGAGCCATGTGCAACCACAGCCTTGCTTTGAGCCAAGAGAATTCACTCGACTTCAGAAACGACACGTTGTTCCTCGCACATTTCGATTCCCTCACGTTTAACAGATCTGACTGCTTGTCGGTAGGATCCTCTCAGACGCGCTGTACTTACTCCCTGTCAAGAAAACTTCATCCTCAGTTCCCCGTTCCGCGTGTGGAGAAGTATTGGCTCCTGCAGCCTGTCATTACTCCCAATCTGTGGTCAGCATTTGGCTGACGGAGCAGCCGTTCTTGGACAAGAAGAGACAGAATGGCATTCGGTTCCTCTTAACCATAAACGTCATGATCGCCAACTTCTAAGCCATGTGACTGCGCAGGCACATGTCGAAGCTCACGTGAAGATTGCTAGCAAAACGCAAACATGATCCCAGATGCATTAAACTGAGCCAAGTTTTACTCACAACATATTTCTGGCATGGCGGCACATTGGTGTAGTGGTTAGCACATCACAGCAAGAAGGTCTTGGGTTCGAGTCCCGGGCTCGACAAGGCGTTTCTGTGTGGAGCTGGCATGTTCTCCCCGTGCTTGTGTGGGTTTCCTCCGGATACTCCGGTTTCCTCCTACAGTCCATAGACCTGCACTTTAGGGTAATTAGCTGTTCCAAATCGCCCCTAAGTATGAGTGTGAATGGTGGTGTGGATGTTGGCCCTGCAATGGTCCGATGAGCTGTCCAGGGTGTACCCCGCCTTCGCACCGTGTCGGCTGAGATAGGCTCCAGGCTCCCCGCGACCCTGGTAGATGCAAGCGGTTCAGATGAATGGATGAATAAATAGGTGGTTCATGATATTTTGGATTCTCTGAAGACACAATTTCACAAATGGTGTTCATTTTAAATCGACCGGCCGTCTACTTTCAATATCTGTGACATAGATTCCTTAAAATACCATAAAGAAATGTAGGTTGCGCTAAATTACTTAACCCACATTTCTCTTTTTCGCCTGCAAGGCAAATTCCAGGTTTATAATAATGTATTCGTTTTAATACGCTATCGCTTAATCGCTAGCATTTCAACCGCATCCAAACCCATTACTGCTGGTTTAATGGCCTGAAAATGGTCACGGGGCAGGTACATGGTTAAAAAGGGCATACCATAATTACATAGTCACACTCACACCTGGGGGCAATATGGAACAGCCAATTAGCCTAACGTGCATGTCTTTGGACTGTGGGAGGAAACCGGAGTCCCCGGAGGAAACCCACACAAGCACTTAGACAACATGCAAACTCCACACGGAAACGCCCTTGCCGGGCCTGGGAATCGACCCCAGGACCTTCTTGCTGTGAGATGGACATGCTAACCACTACATCACTCACTCACTCACTCACTCACTCGTTTGCTGAACCATTTAATCCTATTAGTGTCCCGGGGAGGCTGGAGCCTATCTCAGCCAACTCTGGGTGAAGGCAGGGTACGCCAGTCCATTGCAGGGTAACACAATGACACAAGCATTCACACTCGCACCTAGGGGCAATTTGGAACTGCTGATTAGCTCAATGTGCATGACTTTGGACTGTGCGAGGACACCGGAGCATGTGGAAGAAACCCATGCAAGCACGGGGAGAACATGTACACAGAACTTTACACAGAAACGCCCTCGCCGAGCGTGGGAATCGAACCCAGGACCTTCTTGCTGTGACCACTACACCGCTATCTTTCTTTATTATTTATGGAGAGTTGATGGAAATTAGCTATAATACACACACACACACACACACACACACACACATATATATATCTATCTATCTATCTATATATATATATATATATATATATATATATATCGCCCAGGTGACCACAACCCCCACCCCAATTCCCCCGCCCCATTACCACAGCTGTACCGCGTCTTTATTTAAGCCCCTGTCCTCTTCCTGTCAGTTCGAACCAGCCGGGTCGTTCTCCTCTGACCTCTCTATCACCTGCACAACTTCCGTGCAAACTTGAGAGACTGTCGTTTGTGCAAAATCCCTGGAGACCAGCAGTTTCTCAAAAATATTCAAACCAAGCCATCTGGCACTGACAGCCCTGCCAGATCCCACAGAGCTCACACTTTCCCTTCACTCTGATCCTCAATGTGAACATCAACTGACACTTCCAACGCTGCTGTTACACAGGATTAGCTGAACGAGCTAAAGGGGTTATTTTATTCTTTATCTCTGAACACCTCAGGCGTACACGATACAGTACCTTCTGAATAGATCTACATCATCATCATCATCATCCTGATTTCCGAAAATGAGTTTATGGGTTTGTTGAAGCTTCATTTAATGCAATCAAGCATCAGTTAAATCCAATCCAGTCCAGTAAATATCTTAAGGATACACTTTCTAGTTTTTAAATGAAACCAGAACACTTGGGGCGTTTACCATGTCTGTCTCTCTAACAGGCTCATTAGTGCTAATCCCTAATAGCTAATAAAGTGTAATGTCTGTGATAATATTAACACTGAAGGAATTCATATGCGGGGCGGTGGTTCGCATGTTCACCAGGCAGGTACCAGACCAGAAGGTCTCGGGTTCGATTCCCAGGCTTGAGGTGTTCCTGTGTGGAGTTTGCATGTTCTACCCCGTGTTTGTGTGGGTTTCCTCCGGGTACTCCAGTTTCCTCCTACAGTCTGAAAATATGCACTTACTTTATATCAATACCGATATGATAAGATCAGCGCCAGCTCTAGAATGCTTACATGCTGTAAACTAGACAAGACTAAATTGGAGCGCCTGGGGCCCGGAGGATCGTAACGCTGAGGTCACTCACCCCATTACACGAAAAGACACCAGGAGCAGAACTTATCAGGATTTCACACTGCCTTTTATTCTTAGGTAGCGCATTCACACATACACACGCACACACACACACACACACACGCACACACACACACACACACACACACACACACTAAGGCAGTGACAGTTCTGTCAAAATCCA
>JAQMYF010000022.1:9100760-9117835 GCA_030014195.1 Neosilurus mollespiculum
AGGTGATTTTTAATTTTGTGCAGGCGGGGTACATCCTGAACAGCTCACCACTACAGGGCAACACACACACACACATAAACACACACTTACTCTTTGAACCGCCTAATCCTACTAGGGCCACGGGAAAGATAAAGCCTATCCCAGACGACTCTAGGAAAAGGCAGGGAACACTGCTCGCAAGACCACCACAGGGTCAACACACACAAACATCAAAACTCACACTCACACCTAGGGGCAATTTGGAACAACCACTTATCCTAACGTGCATGTCTTTAGACTGCGGGAGGAAACCGGAGTACCCAGTGGAAACCCACACAAGAACGAAGAGATCAAACTCCACACAGAAACGCCCGAGCCCTCGACTCAAACCCAGAACCTTCTTGTTGTGAGGCAGACTTGCTAACCACTACGCCACCGTGCTGCATCTTGTAAAATACAGTATACTCCCTAATCCGGACTCTTGTATCTGGGCTTTGACTGGGACTGGGATGACTCACATATCATAAAGATCGTATATATTGCTGAAGAAAGCAGTAAGCTGTGCGTTGTCATGTTTCTGTGGCTGTGTGTTCATCGCTAGAAAATGATGAATGAGTAACAGTTTCAGGAATAATGGCGTAGCCGTGGCTCCGCGGGCGACATCTTGACTGGGGAAATCATGCAATGTAAAACAGTGTACAGTTTAACAGAGCCATGACTGATATTCTTTCTTACGGCTCGACTAGCTGTTAGCGGATGTGTGAAATCGAACACTCTCCTAATGTGCGTTTTTAACACCGCTATTTAAAAGGTGGTGCTTGCTTACATAACCTCAGCGCACAGGCGCTTTCCCTACTCTGCGTCTGATGTATGAACTGGTTTATTTATGCTCAGAAGTGGGTTTTTTGTGTTGAAATGGTTTTTAGCACGATGTATTTGATTGTCACAGCGATGCTTCATTCATACTGGTATTCTGGGATAAACACAACCACAGCCATTAAACATCGTAAAGTAGTATATGTGGTAAGGTAAGTCTGGTGGGCTTTTTACATCAGAGCTTATTGGCTCACCAGGCCGGAGCTTATCCACGGTTTCTGACTAGGAGTTCGACTCCTCCCGGATGGGACAATCGCAGGTTACTTCCCAGTATTCTTACTGGTACCCATTTATACTGCTGGGTGGACAGAGGCGCACTTGTGGTTAAGACCTTGCCCAGGGAACTTAGCATGGTAGGGGTCTAACAGGGATTTGAACCCACAACCTCCTGATCACGAACCCAGCACCCTAACCACTACGACACCAACCCCAGTACATGTAGTACACGGATTTTAATCCACTCTGTTTAGCTCTGTTGAGAGGAAAATACAGGGTAATGGTTTCTCAATGTGACCTTGGGCTCAGGTGGAGTTTCTAGTTTTTTTCTACTTCTGTGGTTTACCAAGTGGATGATGATGAGGGAGGCAAAAGGAGGGAGAAATGAAAGGGGAGAAAAAGCAGTAAGAGGCAAATGGACCAACGCTGAGCTCAGTGGGTAAGGTGATACATCATCATCGGGCTCAGCAGGTCACCAGGTCAAATTCTGCCCATGGTTTTGACCTTCATGTTGATTTATCGGTCGCGGTGTAATCACACACATCCTGCACTGACTTAAAGTAATAGAAGCGATTGATTTTTCTTGTCGTGTGCACGTTCCACGTAGAACACATAATGGAAGCATTGGGTATTACTTCATGCACAGTGAAGTGAAAATTCACGTTTTATTCTGAAAACTTCCGCCTCCCAGCAGTAAGGTTCTGGGTTTGAGCCCCGTACCTGGTCAGAGCGCTCTTGTGTGAAGTTTGCATGTTCTCCCAGGCTTGCGTGGTTTTCCTCTGGGCTCCCCGGTTTCCTCCGACAGTCCAAAGGCATGCACTTTAGGCTAATTAAATATTCTTAATTGCCCCAGGTGTGACTGTGAATGATGTGTGTGTGAGTGTGTGCTGGGGTGTACCCCGCCTCTGCCCAGAGTCGGCTAAGATAGGCTCCAGCCATTAATAAATAAAGTTGTCTGTATCTTCTTATTAAAGGATTTTTAACAGAATATTATTATAATACAGCCTCAAGTTTTAATATAACTGTTCTTAGGTTTTTCTTGAGAGAGATCCAGACATAATATTTGCTCGGGTTTATCTTCACAGTGTGAAATTAGGTGTATTTAAGCTGATTTACACACGGCAGATTCAGTAATCCCACCTGTTTACTCCCAGATGTCCCCATACAGTCATTTCAGACTTGAGGGAGGTGAAGAGAGGGATAATGTAGAGATAGAAGAAGAAATAAAGGAGAGAGTTGATACACAGAGCATGAGCAAGAGAGAGAGAGAGAGAGAGAGAGAGAGAGAGAGCTGTTTAGAGATTCAGGAGCGATTGAGCTTGTCTCGGATCTGACAGGCAGGGATTTGACATTGCGGCGATCTCATCTCCTGTCACAATATTGATTTAAAAACAATTACACACTCCTTAGCCTCTTGTTCTTGCTGTAGTACACACACACACACACACACACACACACAAACACACACACACATGCACACACAAACACAAACTCTCCAACAAAAATTTCCAAACCCTTAACTTGCACAAAATACCGAACCCCAACCTTTGCCCTCACCCTAACCTAAAACCAATATTTACCTGAACCCTTAAACCAAGTCTGAACCCTCACACAGTCCTTTGAAAAAGTGAGGACCAGCCAGTATGTTCTCACTTCCCAAAAATATCCTCACTTTGTTGCGTAAGAACATATTCTGATCATCAATATGTAGCGATCATATGTGCATACACGCACACACACACACACACACACACACACACACACACACACAAACACTTGTGCTTCTTCTTTTGAGGACAGTGTGGGGACATTGTGTGTCTTTGTGGGGACATTCCCTAACCCCTTACCCTAACCCTAACCCTCTTAAGTAAACGCTTAACCCCAAACCTAACCTAAACATAACCTGAACCCTAAAACCAAATCTTAGCCCTCAAAGAAAACTTTGAAAAAGTGGGGACCGGCAACAGTGTCCTCACTCTGTAGGTTTAAAAACATGTTTTACAAGAACATCAATGGGAATATCAGTTTCCTGTGTGTGTGTTTGTGTTCATACAGGTACGTATATGTATGTATACGTGTGTGTGTGTGTGTGTGTGTGATATGTGCATATTGGATATATGCTACAATCCAAGTTGTAAAAGATGCAAAGGTAATTAATGCAAGGATTAACGCATCCATCAGGGGTGGCCCATGTGGTAAGGTTGCCAACCTCACAACAAGAAGGTCCTTGGTTCAAGTCCTGTGCTCGGTGAGGGCATTTCTGTGTGGGGTTTGCATATTTTCCCTGTTCTTGCATGGACTTCCTTGCATGGGATGGATTGCTGAGCTGTCAGTGTGTGCCCCGCCTTTGCCTGGAGTCGGCTGAGATAGGCTCCAGCCTCTTCGCGACTCTAATAAGGATTAAGCGGTTCGGCAAATGAATGAATGAATGGTATCCATTGGGCCTGAGATAGGGGTTGATTACTGTTACTGCACTGTACGTAATATGTTGCTTGTAATCCTTCCACTTTTTAATTTTCATTCATGCATTTTAAACCCTTGAGCCTCTCAAACATTTAGCACCGACGATACGCCAAACCTCAACACCATCCTGTTGTGTTATTCATTTAAAGCAGTTTGTAGTCTTTAACTAAAGCTTCTGCTCTCTATTATCGGCTTTTTCATTAATGATGGTCTAAGCCTTGTTCCCCTCTTTGTCTCTCTACCCATGTGCCCTTGAGGACTTTGAAAGAGGCCTGTGGTGATAAATGTGTTTCTGAGTGACCTACTTATGTTAATAAAACTGGAGGATGTGCT
Source organism: Neosilurus mollespiculum (assembly GCA_030014195.1). Taxonomy (NCBI): domain Eukaryota; kingdom Metazoa; phylum Chordata; class Actinopteri; order Siluriformes; family Plotosidae; genus Neosilurus; species Neosilurus mollespiculum. Next base: position 9,104,628 of record JAQMYF010000022.1, read on the forward strand.
CCGGCCATTAGTGTGTACTCGGTAAATAACAGCCTCTGAATAGACGTCCGTCCTTGAAGAGATATGCAACACAGCGTCGTCCTTTACCTGCGAGTTAAATACAAGATAAACATGAAAGAAGACCGGTATTAGCATTTTAGCTAAGATGCAGAAACATGCCGTATTACAGAGTGTAGGTGAAGATGGTTCATGATGATGATGATGATGATGATGATGATGACAGTTATGTAGATTGTAGATTCCATTCTCTTTCATGGCTGTGGGAAGTGGATGCTTCTTGCAGACTCAAATTTCTAAGAAACCTGCTGCTACTTGGAGCATAGGACCAATGTCTTTATACGGAGTAAGGTCGAAAGTGTCGTGGGCCAACAGGAGCCTCTCCTCACAACTGTCAAGTGGCGCAGGATGGCGTGGTTTGACCATATCGCTCAGCATGACAGCCTCTGCAAGACCATCATGCATGCAAGGCACGGTCGAGGGTGGACGTACGCGGAGACGGCAACGCAAGAGCTGGTTTGACAACCTAAAAGTATGGATGGACATGACCATGCTAGAGCTCCTGAAAGCTGCTGCCATCAGAACAGTCTTGAGGAGGGTGTCTGTCTCTTCAGCACACAGATCCTCCGACGACTTCCAGAGTTGATGGTTTGAACGGTTAATATTTTTAGTAAAAAAAAATGGTTCATGAGCGGCACGGTGGACTAGCATGTCCATGTCACAGCAAGAAGGTCCTGGGTTCAGCTAGCAGGCTGGGAGTTTGCATGTTCTCCCTGTGCTTGCATGGGTTTCCTCCATATACTCCAGTTTCCTCCCACATGCAGATTTGGCTGTTCTAAATCACCAATGATTGTTAGTGTTCATGGTTTTGTGTGTATGTGTGTGTGTGTGTGTGTGTGTGTGTGTGTTTCCTTGTAATTGACTGCCGAGCTGTTCAGGGTGCTCCCCGCCTTCGCCCAACCTTACTCGGATGAGATAGGCTTCCTGTGACCCGAAAATGATAAAGCGATTCAGCAAATGGATGAATGAACATGGTTCATAATTCCCTCCTGGTCAGTCATCAAATGAAAGTTGTTATTTTTTTTATAAGGCTGTTTTGGTTAATGGCTCGTTTCCGAGTCGTAAATGGCCTGGTATAATTTAATGGTAATGGATGTGTCCTGCAGATACACCAGAGATTCTGCTCTTCTAAACATAGTAATTTTCTCAAGCCTGGTGTCCAAACGGCTTTAAACATATACACGGCGCCCAAACCCTGTACGTCTTACAGCACATTGTAAATAAATAAGAGGAAATAAATATTCACACACCTTTGTTGTTCTTAGATATTTTCAGTGTTTATATCGACTTTACATTTACATTTACACAATGTGTCCCTGTAAATATGAACAAGCATTGTATGTATCTAGGGTGGCGTAGTGGTTAGCACATCCGCCTCACAGCAAGAGAGCCCTGGGTTCGAGCGTTGGACTCGGCGAGGGCGTTTCTCTCTGAAGTCTGCATGTTCTCCTCCCCTGCTTGCATGGGTTTCTTCCGGGTACTCCAGTTTCCTTCCACAGTCCAAATGCATGCACATTACAGCTAATTTTGTATTCCCATTGCCGCAGGGTGGTATGTCCTGGTGAGCTTTCCAGGGTGTACTCTGCCCTCACCCAGAGTCGGCTGATATGGGCACCAGCCTCCCGAGACCCTAATTAGGATTAAGCAGTTTAGGAAATGAATGAATGAATGAATGAATGCTGGACTTGTCAACTTGCTGTTGATTATTACTTGTATGAAAGTCGATGTTTGGTCCACATTCTCGGGATTAAAAAATATTATTCTGAAGGGATAATGCTTAGATCAAAATTCCAGAAACGGAAAGTTTGTCTCGGTCAATTGGAGCAGGTGGCATCATCATTATCATGCTTTAAGACTGAAGAAAAATCTGGTTCTAGTGTAATTTTCTTGCGTCTCTGTGTAGTATATGCGATAAAACACCTAGATGGAATGGTTTGTTCTCAGCTTTTTGTAGTATATACTAAACTCTGAATGAGTTACGCTGTTAGCTATACAGCACTCACTTCTGCACCTGACCTTCTGTGTCATGGTTATAATATGTAAATAAAATAAACTATAAAAATCTTGTCTTATAGTTTATTTTTAACGTGTCAAATCTCGTTGTGGTGTGTTTTTTCTTGTGTTCCAGTGTAGTATATGCTAAAACAATTATTCGCCTCCCTGGGAACATTCGGTGACGTCCACCGCACCTTCAGAGAATAGTTGTTAATTATTTGTAAAAGCAGCGGTGTTAGGCTTTACCCCAGAGTGTATTATTCAATTAAAATAAATGATAAATATAGTTGAGCTCAGATACCCCCGGGAGAGCTCGGGGTAGAGCTGCTGCTCCTCTGCATCGAAAGGAGTCTCCTGGTTGCCTTACTTTGGAGGTTTCTGGGCACATCCATCTGGGAGGAGGCCTCAGGGCGGACCCAGAACTCACTGGAGGGATTATATATCCAGTTTGGTCTGGAAATGCCTCGGGTTTCCCCAGGCGAAGCTGGAGAGTGTCACTGTGGAGAGGGATGCCCGGGTTTCCTTCCTAGAACTGTCGCCTCGGCAATCCGACCTCGAATAAGAGGAGGGAAATGGATGGATGGATAGTTGAGCTCCATATGTTGGAGAATAAAGTAATGCACCACCGTACGTTTATCAAAACACACTCTCATGCTTTGGCGATGTGTATTGATCTCGACACACAAACAAAAATAGAAAAATTTTCTGTGGGAGAAAACCGGTGTACTCAGAGGAAACCCATGTAAGCATGGGGAGAACATGGCAAACTCCAAACAGAAATGCCCCGAGCCCAGCAATCGAACCCAGGACTTTCGTGCTGTGAGGCAGACGTACTAACCACTGCGCCACCGTGCTGCCAGATGCTTCTACTGATATTTCTAGAGAGCATAGCTTTAACTTTTGAAACATCAACACATGAATTAATTCTTAACAGAAAAAACACAACTCTTTTTTGGATTTAGGCAGTGTATAGATCTGTACAGTTCAGGGTGTACCCTGCCCACGCCCAGAGTCGGCTGAGATGGGCGCCAGCCTTCCCGCGACCCTAATTAGGATTAAGCGGTTCAGAAAAATGAACGACTGAATGAACAAATCTCTATTTTATTAAGATATCGTATAGTTTTGATAGAAGACAATGTGAATGTAAAGTGTATATATCGTATGTTCCCCTTCACAATGCATGATTTACCTGTTTTTAGTTCACCGTGTTGAATATTGTTAGAACTTCAGCCTGATTTCTCTCACGCAGTGTAAATCATGCTGGCTTTGTGCCCTGTCCCTGACCCCCAGCACAGAACTATTCATCACAAAAGACAAGTGCTAATGATTTACTACTTTAGCATGCTGAGCTAGCTCCATGTATGGTCTTGCGTAGCCTATATGTCTAGTACGTCCAGCAAAAATCTGACAATACACAGCCTTAAATCTGTCCTAGACTCTCAAGTGATTGATGACAATCAATATTCAATTATCAGTTTTGTGCTTCTCATTGTTAGTGGTTTCAGGCTTCACCTAAAGGGAAAACATTTAGGATATACAGCATATTATAGCCATTTCCTGCCGTCTGTTCTTGTTTTTGTTTTTTAGGGATTTGGTTATAATGATTATGACTAATTTGAAGACCTAAATGTTATATTATATTACAGAAGTACATTAGTTAGTATACAGCAGCCATCACTTCATACTTTATGTAGCGTACTTGTATGGGGAGCGAGGAGTCATTTGTGGTTTGGCTGTCAAAATGTAAATATTTCATTCACTGGGCCAAACAACGTGTCTACATCTGCCTTCTTCATTTTACAAAGGCCTTGTGGCCACACCAGCACTGGGTCAAAGGGCATAGAAAGCTCTGTCAATTATCATTTACGGTCATGGTGTTGTTACTGGCACGCAGCAGCTTAGAGCAGTTTGTTGTCATGCGTAAAGTTCTACCTGATATTCAGTGATAGGGGTTGGCATCGTGGCCTAGTGGTTAGCATGTCCTCCTCACAACAAGAAGGTCCTGGGTTTGAGTCCCGGGTTTGGGCGTTTCTGTGTAAAGTTTGCATTTTCTCCCTGTGCTTGCACGGGTTTCCTCTGGGTACTCCAGGTTCTTCTCACAGTCCAAAGGCATGGAAAGTAGGCTTATTGGCATTCCAGATTGCTGGTAGGTTTGAATGTGAGGTTTTGTGTTGACCCTGCTCTGGCGAGCTGTTCAGGGTGTACCCCGCCTTCGTCCAGTGTTGGCCGAGATAGACTCCAGCCCCCCTGAAATCCTAATAAGATTAAGCGGTTCGGCAAATGAGTGAGTGAGGGAATGAGTGAGTGAAGGAGAGGATGATAGAGTCACAAATCTCATTCACAGTTTAACCTGGAAGAGCAGAAAATGCGTTCCAAATCAAGTTCAGCAAGTAAATCAGTGCTGCTTTATTGAGTTATGTCCTGACTCATATTGTATGTGGGTCAAATCATAATTTCACCAATGTGGCAGACTCCTAAGAGACTCTGTCCTCTGCAATTAAGCAACTGACCAATTAACCACCTGATCTCACAGCGGAATAAATTAATATCTCAATTAGCGCAATAAAACTCAGGCAGGATCAAGTAGAGTTCAGATGCATTAACTGCACGCCAACATACCTAAAGTGTCCATGTGCTGGTTTAGAGGGCAGCACGGTGGCGTAGTGGTTAGCAGTTTAGTCCTGGGTTCAAGTCTCATTCTTTGTGTGGAGTTTCCATGTCCCCCCCCCCATGCTTGCGTGGGTTTCTCCGGTTACTTCGGTTTCCTCCCCTCAATCCAAAGACATGCAGATTGGGATCAATTTGGTGGCCCAAATTGCCCCTAGGTGAATGACAGTGTGAATGGTTGTGTGTGTATTGGCCTTGCAATTTATCTGGCGAGCCTCAGGTTGGCTGAGATAGGCACCAGTCTTCACGCAACTCTAGTAGGATTAAGCGGTTCGGCAAAAATGAAGGATTCAATGGCAAATGGGCTGTTTTAGGTGTCCGAACCTTAGTGTGATGTTTATTTAGAGCATAACTGCTAAGAGGTGCTTCAAAGATGCTCCAGTGAGCACTATTGTAAGTATTAACATGATGTTCCTGGATTAGTGACTAGAAGACGGAAATTAGGGCTATGTGTGTGTCCTCATGGTGTATGAGAGTCATGTGTGGATCCGACTGTAATAGCATAGGCTGTTTTTTGTGAATATGCTTCCCCAATGAAACATCACATCATGTTGACCATGGTGAGTGCCAGTAACCAACACCGAGTCCCGATAGTCTCGAGCCCTGAATTTTATTAGCACTAAAATGATCCGGGCACTGCGTGGAGTTGTGGATTAAGTTCCTTATTAAGAAACAGGACAATGAATATCTTTATCCATACAAAGCTTCCCAAAATGCTAATAGTATTCTCCCATATTTGGGTTGATGTAATTAGTCTTTATTCACACACACACACACACACACACACACACACACACACACCCTTGATGGGATAGCGTATAATTACCATGGCATCGTTGCTCCTGTTGGTCAGGTTAAGGCTCAGCAGCATTCATCATGGTTGTCTCTCGGGGTCGAGGACGACTTCTTGTTGTGCATTTATTGTCTGCGGGTGTGCAGGTGGCTCCGGAGACCGAAGTCAGAAGCGCACAAGCAGTTGCAGGTGGGGCAGGAGCTGCTCTGTGATGGGGGTCACGGGCTGCAGACAAGCTCTGGCAGCAATCGGCCTCAAAGTTAGACGCTGCCTTTCTGATCAGGGTGCGCCTTTATCCTCGATGATAGCGCATAATCACCATAGAATTGTTGCTCCATTGGTCAGGTCGAGGCTCAGCAACACTAATGTGGCGATAAAATGGGCTCAACTGATGACCTGAATGTACTGAATGAGCAGGTTCTCACATCAATGGACTTTTTCTTCCCTGATGCCAAGGATATAAAATGGAGACTCGAGTAATAAAAAAGTGGTTCCGGGAGCGCGAGGAATCATTTCCACATATGTATCGGCACCCCAGAGTCCCGACCTTAACCCTATTGAAAGTTTTCGGGATGTGCCGGAGAAGACTTTATGGAGTGGTTCAGTTTTTCCCTCATCGATTCAAGACGTCTGTAAGAAATGAACCCGACACTGGATGGAAATAAACATTACATTGGTTAAGCTTGTTGAAACAGTGGCATGACAATTACGTGCTGTAGGCCAGGATAAAGGCGGAACAGGAACATGTTCATGTGTGTGATTTGTTTTTTTTTTTTGGCTGGGCAGCATATACTGCTTTGAAAAATACTGCTACTGTCTCTTCAATATCAATGATCCCTTAAAGTCTAGTTTAAAAAAAAAAAAAACATTAGCAGGTGTGCAAATTCTATTTTATTTATTTATTTATTTGTTTTATGTCTAATTAAGCTAACCTCTGTTCCCCTTTCAGCACCCGGTAGCCTCTGATGTGGATCTCCTCCTCGTTAGGAAAGAAGAGACTGAGAGAACGAGGACAAGAGTACACTGAGCCACTACAGGAACGACTGTTGTGAACCTGCCATTCATTAAAAGAGAGAGAAAGAGAGAAAGAAAGTCAGGTAGAAGAATAGAGGGGCAATCTGAGGACAGATAAAGAAGATATTTGGTTGAAAAAAAGCATTCCGAATGACATCATTCTGGTGTAGTGTATTCATTTGTTGTAATGTTTTTTTAATTATTATTATACAAAAGACATAAGGAGCTTCACTACGCTGCTGATGCTGTTCCTGAAGGTAAAATGATGTCATACCTACAGATTAAGAGAGACTCTGGAGGTTAATTGTGCTGGGACTCAGTGTCCTGTAGCTCAGCTTCTCTTAAAGGGGTAGTGCAAGTGACTACAACTCACCCATACAGTGTACCGCGGCTCTGTTGAGTGACAGTCTTTGGCCAAGATATATGAACATGTTCCAGGGTAGTAGTAGTACATTCCATCGAATGTCTCAAAATGGTGCTGACCCCATGAGCGACAAATGCCATCGCGGTCCCGCCCGAGGTTGGGAACTGAAATCAACAAACACGATTCCCAGTTTGGTTAATATCACTGTAATATGGTTTACTGTGTATAGTAGTGGTAGTGGTAAGGTAGGTAGGTGAAGGTGATTGTTACACCCCAACCCTACGGGCTCATCAGGCCGGAGCTTATCCCCCGTTTCCGTAATATGAAGCGACTAGGAGTTCAACTCCTCCTGGATGGGATGCTCGTCCATTGCAGGTTACCTTCTCAGTATTTTTTACTGGTACCCATTAATACTGCTGGGCAGACAGAGGCACACAGCATGGTGGGGGTCTAACAGGGATTCAAACCTACAACCTCTTGATCATGACCCCTGCACCCTAACCACTACACCACCGGCCCCACTAATTTTAGTGGTAGTGATTAGCAATCTCGCCTCACAGCAGGAGGGTCCAGGGTTCAAGCCCTGCGGTCGAGTTTGTGTGTGAGGGTTTCCTCCGGGTTGCCCAGGTTTCCTCCTACAATCCAAAGACATGCACATTAGACTGATTGGCTTTTTCAAATTGCACCTAGGTTTGAGTGTGAGTGTAAATGGATGTGTATGTTGGCCCTGCAATGGACTGGTGAGATGTTCAGGGTGTACCGCACCTTCACCCAGAGTCGTCTGAGATAGGCTCCAGCAATCCCGCGATTCTGATAGAATTAAGCGGTACAGCAAATGGATGGATGGATGGATGAATGGATAAGCTATTCTGGATTACCCCAGGTGTGAATTTGAGTATGAATGGATGTTCCTTTGTGTTGGTCCCGCAATGAATTGGCGAAGTGTTCAGGTTCCAGCCTCCCTGCGACCCAAAACAGGATAAGCGGTACAGCTAAAACCACAACCAGTGGCTTTCTAGTGGTGGGTGGTGTGATGAGCTCTGGCACTAACAGCAGGGCAACACACACACCCAATCATACTCACACTCATACCTAGGGGCCATCTGGAACAGCCAGATATCCTAATGTGTGTGCATGTCTTTGGACTGGTGGAAACCGGAGTACCCGGAGGAAACCCATGCAAGCACGAAGGAGAACATGCGCAATCCGCACAGAAACGCCCTGCCGAGCTCGGGAATCGAGCCCAGGACCTTCTAACTGTGAGGCAGCCGTTCTAACCACTACGTCACCGTGCCGCCGCTTGAGAAAAAATGATCTGTACAATTAAGATTAATCACAAAATATATTAAAATAAATATATTTATTTATTAAAATCTTTATGAAATCTGCGTGTAAAACGCTTCGAGGAAACACACTTCCGGTGTCACTTTCATGGTCTTTATCGTGACCTGTTATCGCCCTGGACACACCTGGGTGCTTTATGGTAGGTCTATACCTGCTTAATTTAACGTAATGTACAGAGGCTCTTTGTCAGCAGCACTTTGCTCCGAGTGCACTTGTAACCCAATGCCAGCAAATTCACCGACGAAATGAAGCATACTTTCTGGCTGCAGATAAAAGTGCTCTGTGTATTAACAATCGATTAAGTCATTTATACCGACCTTATAGTCTTACAATTCAGATGCGCTTTAAGATACGGTATACCGTAATGTCAGGGGGTCCGATTTCATTCAGAGTGAATCACCGGACTGCATTAAGGAGCCGATTAACGACTTTATTTCACTTCTTTATGTGGGCTAAGTCCATTTTTGTCAATTTTGAGTTAAGCACAGAAATGAATAGACAAAAGTTAAATCTTTAATACTGGTCTAAATCCAATTTTGACAGACAGGAGGCACTTCACTATTGCTCTTAGCTATTTCACTGATTTACTAGCGCAACAGTGAGCCGAGTCCAAAATCCAAGATGGCGGCACCCATGTGTGAAGCCTCCACATCTAGAAAAAAACATACCCGAAAAAGAGGCTCTTTAGTTAATAGAGGAAAGTAAGTATTACTTTAGCTAAGACACCACTGCATCTGCTTGTAAGTATTTAACTGAATGTTATTCATTATTTTTCATAATATTGCTCCATTTCCTGGACATTTGGACTTAGAGCACTGTTGCACTACAAAATAAAGGTTAAGAAGGTCCTGGGTTCGAGTCCCAGGCTCAGCCAGGGCGCTTATGTGTGGAGTTTGCATGTTCTCCCTGTGCTTGCGTGGGATTCCTCCAGGTGCTCCGGTTCCCCCCCACAATCCAAAGACGTGCACATTAGGCTAATCAGCTTTTTCAAGTTGCCCCTAGGTGTGACTGTGACTGTGAGTGTGAATGGCTGTGTGTCTCTTGGACCTGCAGTGGACTGGTGAGCTATTCAGGTTGCACCGTGTCTTCACCCGGTGTCAGCTGAGGTGAAAGAGGCTCCAGCCTCCCCACAGCTCTTGTAGGATTAAGTGGCTCTGTAGGTGTGTTGCTTTAAAAGCTTTACCCCACCTGTGATTCCATCACATCACTTCACCAGGTAACTAATAATCGGGTTACTACTTCGTTCTCCACTTACTCTAGGCTGCAGCCTGTCCACGCCTCTAGTAGAAAAATGAGTGAGTGAGAGTGAGTTGTGTTGTAGATGCTCCAAAAAACCAAACTGTGGGGTGCAAACATTGCCCCTGGACTATAAATGTGAGGTTTTCATTTTAAAAAATATGGCTGTGTGGTTATTGGGCGGCACGGTGGTGTGGTGGTTAGCACATCTGCTTCAAAGCAAGAAGGTCCTGGGTTCAAGTCCCGGGCTTGATGAGGGAGTTTGCATGCTTGCGTAAGTTTCCTCCATGTAGTCTGGTTTCTTCCCATAGTCCAAAGACAGGCACATTAGGTCTGAGTGTGAATGGTGGTGTGTGTGTGTTGTCCTGAAGGAAGCTTCAGAGGAATAATATACTGTAGGTATTATTGCATTGAGTGATATTACCAAAAAAAAACCAATTCGAGTTTTCTGATTCAGTTTTACCTGGAAAGAAGTCGTCTAGATTTTTGCAGCATTTGTGTTCCCGAGATAAAGTGTGTCCCATTTAGAGGGCAGCACAAGGACACCCGTCTAAGGTTCCACATTTGGCTAAAATCTAATCTATGAACAAGGGGCGAAAACTTTGTGTAACGCCTAAGCTTTAGGATGGATTATAAAACATGGGGTGTTAAAACATATGCACAATACGATGTTTAAAAAAGAAATGTACATTTTTAATGCTTTTCGGTCTTTGTAACATCAGTAATGGCTTTTAGAGGATTGATATAACAAGCAACCTGCAATAATAATGAAAATCCATTCACTGTGATTGGTATCACTTTGAAAGATTAGTAACCTCTCTCACTCACTCACTCACTCACTCACTCATTTGCCTACTAGGGCCACAGGGAGGCTGGAGCCTATCTCAGCCAACACTGGCAAAGGTGGGATACACCCGGAACAACCCGCAAGACCATAGAAGGTCAACACAAATGCGACTATTCACACTCACACTTACACCTACGGGTGATTTGGAACAGCCAGTTAACCTAATGGGCATGGCTTTGGACTGTCAAAGGAAACCAGAGTACCAGGAGGAAACCTATGTGAGCTCTGGAAGAACACGCAAACTCCACACAGAAATGGCCGAGCCCGCGGCTTGAACCCAGGACCTTCTTGCTGTGAGGCGCCCAATTTATTAACCTATGATGATTATTATTGGAGGTGGGATTGATAGGGAGAGTATCATCTTGGAATTATAATATAAAGACTGACTTTAGTTCAATTTGGGATGATTTAAAACATAAAACTTTAAAGTGGTGCATCATAGGTAATCAAAGTTCAGGTATTGTAAAACATCACGACAATAATATAGATGCTATCAAGGGTTCTAAATATCCATCCATCCATCCACTATCTAAACTGCTTGTCCATCAGGGCTGGAGGTGAAGCTGGAGCAAATCCCAGCTGAATTCCGGTGAGAGGCGGGGTCTATTGCAGAGATAAAAAAGACACAAACTACCATTCACACTCACATTCACACTAATGGGAAATTTAGACTAGCCAGCTGACCTAATGTGGATGTCTTTGAACTGTGGGAGGAAACCAGAGCACCCAGAGGAAACCCACACAAGCATGGGGAGAGCACAGAGAAAGGTCCTTAGCAGAGACTCAAGCCTGAAACCTTCTCACTGTGTGGTGAAAGCAGTAACCAGCGAGTGGCTTGTGCCCCCAGCCTTCAAAGGCTTGTTTTCTCTGAAGAGATACTGACCTCTTCGGTTTTTTATTTGAAATTTAATTTGGAGGTTTATTTCTGGATTTTGAATAGGTGAACAATTTAAAGCCATACAAGAGTACTTGGACAGCACAAAGCTGAAAATAAATAAATAGATAGATAGATAGATAGATAGATAGATAGATAGATAGATAGATAGATAGATAGATAGATAGATAGATAGATAGAAAGTACACAGCACCCCCTGCTGGGGCTGCTTTAATATGACACTTCCAAAAAAAAAATCATACTATTTCACGATGTTAAAGAATCCTTTAAAAAATTCCTGGATCCAGAATTTGATCGGGATCATCTCCAAAATCTAATGGAGAATTCCTCGTCCAAATCTCCGCCTCTGGCACAAATTCTATAAAAAGTAAAATAACATCAAAATAAACAAAAAAAATAAAAAATCAAACCGCGGGTAAAACATAGCATCTTGGTGGAGGTAATTACCGTTTTGAGCCTCAGAATCACCAGTATATCTTGCTGGTGTGGGTGTGTGTGTGTGTGTGCGTGTGTGTGTGTGTGTGAGAGATAGAGAGAAAGAGAGAGAGAGAGAGTGTGTAACTCACTGATCTGGCAGCGTTCTCCCAGAGCCTGGAACTGTGCACAGTCACACTGCCCCCCATCCTGACACCAGCCGCCATTAAGACACCCGCAGTACTCTACAAACACAAATCACAAACACACATACACTACACATACACACTGAACCACAACAGTGCTACATGATGCTCTGTGACTATAGTACATGATACCTGGTCAGTTATATGTATTAAAGATTTCCTCTGGCTATCATGGTTGTGGTCATAATAATCTTACCGGGAGGCAAATTTCTTAAATAATAAAAATCGAAGAGATTCCTATAAATCATAATACGTATATAACCTTATATGTATTTATAAACCAGTTCTTTAATTTATAGTCGTATTTCTTTTCATTTTATTTGACTTATATCAGTTTAAATGTGGATATTCTTAAAAATCCGGAACTGGATATAGATCCCTATTAAACACGCCGAAGGTGATGGCGACAACCGCCTGAGATGACATGAGGAAGAAACCTAGGGAGGAAACAGACTTCAAAAGGAGCCACAGTGCATTCTGGGTGGCACCAGATTAACACATTAGGAGTTTTTTAGTCTGCAGTAACTGTGTTTTACAAAGTCAAGCCGTGCCATGTGTTGCATTATGAGTGTTAGGGTCTTTTAATTACAGCTTTTACAATATTTACCATCTTGGTCAAAGTGCAATCGGTAAGCTATCCGAGTCAGACCATCCACTAACGTCTCTAAGACTGTCCTAACACTACTGAGTTTCGATTGTGTTTACTAGACCGATGACACACTGATGATAATCCTAAACCCTTAAACCCGATCCAAACCGGATTCGTTTTCTAATCCTTCACCTTTGTTACATCCTGGAAGAGATTTTGCACTTTTTCTGTTTGTAGAAAGACACTCGCATCATACGACATTCAAAATATCAGAGAAGTAAGAAATGAAGGGGTTTTAGGTATTCGGTGGTGTAGTGGTTAGCACATCCGCCTCAAAGAAAGAGGGTTCCTGGTTCGAGGTCTCTGTGTGGAATTTGCATTTTCTCCCTATACTTGTGTGGGTTTCCTCCGGGTCTTCCGGTTTCCTCCCACCTCCTCGAAAGACATGCAGATTAGGTTAATTGGCTGTTCCAAATTGCCCCTAGATGTGAGTGTCAGTGTGAATGATTTTGTGTGCCTGTGTGTGTGTTGCCCTACAATGGACTGGCGAACTGTTCAGTGTGTACCCCCGCTTTGCCCGGTGTCGGCTGAGATAGGCTCCAGCCTTCCCGCAACCCTGGTAGGATTAAACAGTTCGGCAAATCAGTGAGTGAGTGAATTTATGCTTTGGGACCAAAAGGTCACCGGTTCGGTTCCTGAACCAGCAGGAAAAATGTGTGTTGGTGGGGGAGTGAGCTGCACCTTCCCTTCCTCCACCTTCATGGCTGAAGTGCCCTTGAGCAAGGCA
>JAQMYF010000022.1:9119819-9130508 GCA_030014195.1 Neosilurus mollespiculum
TAAATAAATTAAATTATTACACTATAGATTTTGTATTTTTATACAGAAAATAAATACAATTAAAATATTAGGATAAATGCATACATAAATAAATAAAAATGCAAAAAAAATTAAATAACATTTTTGCTATATATTTTATTTTTTATATAAAATAAATAAATAAATGTATAAGTTTAAGAAAATTATACTTTGTAATTTTAATAAATGAAAAATAATATTTAAAAAAATACATAAAAAAATGATTGATTGAATAAATAAATAAATAAATAAATAAATAAATACAGTGGTTTCAGGACTATTCAGGCCACAGATACATGATAAAATAAAAAAATATTATTAATAATAATCCATTTTCCCATAACGGTCTCCATCAGAATCTGTGTGTAGTTTTATCTCTAACAATTTCCGCGGTTAAAGACTCGAGGTGTCAGTCTGAGTGCCAGATTTATAATTATATTTAAACTAGCAGCACTTCCTGTCACTGATTTGAATGTGAAGGTAAAGTCTCATTAATCCCATTCCATTAATATCTCTGTCTGAGTGCTGCTAGGATCAGGATATAAAACCATGGCAGGTGATGAATCTTCTCTGCTGAAGGGTGATATGTTATTCCGCTTCGAGGCTTTAGTTTGCCTCGGTATCGACCCGCAGATGATTTGGATAAAGTTGGAAGATCTCTCAGCGAGGTTCAGGTTGATATGGCCAGACGCCAGCTGGGCTTTATTTTTGGTTTGCACCCCATGGCACTAGCTAAGCGCACTGCTTATAAAAGCCCGTGTTTTTGTGTGTGTATCCCATTCCGTGCGTGTGAGTGAGTGTGTGTCAATGTGTACATGTGTGTGAGCAAGAGAGAGAAAGAGAGAGAGAGAGAGAGAGAAAGAACAGATCCACCATACCAACGCCATAAAGACAGAACAAACCTATTTTAAATCTATACGGTTACTTTTGTGCCAGAAATCCATCATAAAAGGTAAATTTGTTCAACTTTATTAGGTCTGAATTAGCATGTATTAGTTATACTGGAATGGCGGTTAATCTATGTGGGCGGGGTTAATAGACATTATTATCCAGTCAAAGTATTCTCTCGTTTATGGTTGGTTGAAAGCCACCATTAAACTCTTAGTATTCTTTCTACGAGCCGATTCATCCATCATGGACATCAGATAACATCAGATTCCTGCACGATCAGTTAGTACAATTTTTAGTACAATTTACAGTGAAGCACTGCGACCCTGAGCCGCCAAAACTCCTTTTTAATTTCTCATGCTGTTGTAAAGTGTATCCGAAAGTGAGTAGCAATCAACAAGACGGCAACGCAAAGTTCCGCCAAGCAATGTCAATAGGGCGTAGCCTACCTATGTTATTTCGTATCTATTATTTCCCTCTCCTCCTTCTAGAGAAAGCTATCAAGAAAATGACTACCCGTTCTTAAGACTACAGATGTGCTCCCTGCAACAACGATGGGTGAAATTTTTTTTAGTATGAATCAGAAACGGCATTAGCGGGGAATAGCATGCGGCACTTTTGCCGTTAAGAGGAGTCAGAGGTGGCTCGGGTATCTGATATCTGATTAGAATGCCTCCTGAATGCCCCCCCCCCTGGTGTGGTGTTTCGGGCATGTCCGACCAGGAAGAGACCCCGGGGACCCAGAACACACTGGAGGAACTATGTCTCTCGGCTGGTCTGGGAACACCTCGGTGTCCCCTCGGAAGAGCTGGAGGAAGTGAACGGGGAGAGGAAATTCTGGAACTCACTGCTTAGGCCGCTGCCCCCTCGCCCTGATCCCGGATCAAGTGAAAAATGAAGGACTCGCACCAGCTTTAATGCACTTTCCTCCAGACTTGGAAATATTTCCAATGAATAATAATAGAAAATGATTATAGAATCCAGCTTTTGTAGGATATGGGGAATTATTCAGATCTCAGGGCGTGTTATTCACCTCGGCCTCGGCAGATAAATCCTTCTTGATCTGAATAATTCTTCATATCATACTTCACCTCATTCAGTCCTATCCAGACATCGAATAAAATTGGCTGCTTTAGCATCACTGGCTGATTCCTCACATTAAATCTGCGGTAGTGGCTAGCATGTCCCCCTCACAGCAAGAAGATCCTGTGATCAAGGCCCGGCCTCGGCCGTTTCTGTGTGGAGTTGGCATGTTCTTCCTGTGCTTGGGTGGGTTTCCTCCAGGTACTCCGGTTTCCTCCTTTAGTTGAAAGACATTCACATTAGGCTGTTCCAAGTGGCCCCTTGGTGTGAGTGTGAGTGAGTGTGTATGTGTTAGCCCTGCGATGGTCTGGCGAGTCCGCCTTCGCCCAGATTCGGCTGAGATATCTCTCTGCAACCCTAGTAGGATTAAGCCGTTTGGCTAATGAGTAGTAAGTGTATGAAGGTATTAATCTCCTTTTGTTATTTTACTGCTGAGATTGCGTCTGATTTGTAGAAAGATGTGAAAGAGGCTCGGCACCAGCATGCCAACTCAGGGGGTAAACAGTAATTGAAAGTTGCTATGTTTATATATTAATTAGATCAGTTGTAGGTCGTGGCCCCCCCTGCTCTCGCGCAGCAGCAGTGTAGTGTGTGTGTGTGTGTGTGTGTGTGTGTGTGTGTGTGTTGAGTTGGCTTTGGAACAGATCCCAGAGATATTCTCTAGAGGTCTGACTCATTCAGACTAGAACAGCGAGCTCTGAACTTGACATCCAGGACCTTCCGTATACCCCTGCCTTATTAACACAGATAAAACTGGTCCGGTCTGTACATCCTGGGGCTAAAAACTCTATCACACACCAGCTTACGCAATATAAAATCAATTGAAAAGTGATGAACAGTGTACTTTTATTTGAGGTTTTCACAGATAGATAACTCGGCCAAATAATGAGCTTTTAAATATCGTTTTCCTTTCATTTATTCATTCATTTATTTATTCACCAAACCGCCTTTTCCTACTAGAGTTAGGAAGGCTGGAGCCTAAACCAGCCAACACTGGGCGAAGTACATGATGCATCCTGAACAGCTGGTAGGTCTATCGCAGGGCAAACACACACACACACACAACTATTCACGCTCACCCTCACACCTACAGGCAATTTGGAACATCCAGTTAGCCTAATGTGCATGTCTTTGCACTGTTGGAGGTTTCAAGGGTTCGAGTCCCGGACTCGGCAAGGACGTTTCTGTGTGGAGTTTGTATGTTTTCCCCGTGCTTGCATGGGTTTCCTCAGGGTTCCCCGGTTTCCTCCCACAATCCAAAGACATGCACATTAGGCTAATTGGCTGTTCCAAATTGCCTCTAGTGAATGGTTGTGTGTGTGTTGGCCCTGTGACGGTCTGGCAAGCGGTTCAGGGTGTACCCCACCTTCACCCAGTATCAACTGGGACTCGTGACCCGAGTAGAATTAAGTGGTTCGGTAAGTGAGTGAGTACTGAAAGCCTTTGGGAACGGTCTGACGTGCAGCTGTTCAAAAACTTCAAACTTTATTCATTTATCTTGCAGGTCCACTCTTTATCAAGACGTTAATACAAATGCATTATGACTTTTAATTAGAGAGCCAGTCAGCCGTGATGAAGCGTGATGAAATTAGTAGTGCAGAAGGTCTTGTTAATATTGATGAGTCCTGGTTGATCAATGGGGTTGAAACTAGAAAAAGAGTAGGTGATGAAATCAGAGTCATTTTAATCCATTAATCGAATCGAATCCTCCAAATACCCATTCAACCACAGCGCCATCCAGTGGGTTTCTCCAGCACGCTACACGTCTCTTGTTCCTTATGGCTTGTGTTTTATTATCTGGGTTCCGTGCTGTCTGTGGAAAAAGCGTAAGAGTCTGTTATTATCTCTGATCTGTGGTCAGTGTCTGGCAGGCGTCCTTGGACACATGGAGACGATTCCTCGTCACCGTAAGTTGTTTAATCGCCACTTTTGTTGAGGTGCACTCACTCGCTTGGAACACTGTGTCAGGAGATGTCAATAGAGCGGGAATTAATCAAACCACATGTGCAGGCTTGTCTGGCAAATATTTAGGATAGGAACGCAAATTATAGGGTGATGGTCACTTTTGTACTACTGTGCAGAGATTCTTTTTGTTGATGTTTCTGTGCTGGGCAACAACGACTGTTCTGAAACAGCAGGCTTAACATTTAGTGAGCGGATTAAATATTTCTGGGTTTTGTCTATGCACGGATCATTAGACCGTAGTAGTTACATCCATTTCTTTGTTGAGGTGTGGTTAGCAAATATATGTGTGCTGCAATGTGTTAAGTTTTTCCACTCAAAGTATTGCAGCAAACATATATACTCACTCATTTGTCGAACCACTTAATCCTTTATTAGGGTCATGTGGAGGCTGGAGCCTATCTCAGCCAGCACTGGGCAAGGTGGGATACACCATGAATAGCTCACCAGACCATCACAGGGCCAGCATACACACACAACCATTTACACTCACACTCACACCTAGGGGCAATTTGGTACAGCCAATTAGCCCAATGTGCATGTCTTTGGGCTGTAGGAGGAAACCGGCATACAGCGGGGAAACCCATGCAAGCACAGGAAAGAAGATGCAAATTACATACAGAAACTCAAGCCCAGGACTCAAACCCAGTCGCATCACTACTGGTGTAGAGGTTAGCACGTCCGCCTCACAGCAAGAAGGTTGTGGGTTTAAGTCCTGGATTCAGCAAGGGTGTTTCTTTGTGGCATTTGCATGTTATCTCCGTGCTTGCATGGGTTTCCTCTGGGTACCCCAGTTTCCTCCAACAATTCAAAGACATGCACCTAAGGCTAAGTGGTTGTTTCAAATTGCCCCTAGATGTGAGTGTGAGTGCGAATGGTTGTGTGTGTTGCCCTGTGATGGTCTGGCGAGCTGTTCAGGGTGTACCCTGCCTTCGCCCAGTGCTGTCTCAGATAGGCACCAGCCTCCCTGTGACCCTAGGAAGATTAAGTGGTTTGGCGAATGAGTGAGTGAGCGTGTACACAAATACACAAATTGAGACACAGTGAGAGGTTAAGTTCTGGTGAGCGGGACATTCGCCTTTAATGTATCTCGTGACAGATCCTCAATCTTCTTTTACTCCACTTATCTAATGTTTCGCTCATCTGTCAGGCTAAACATCTAACAGCACGTCACTGATATGGCTGCAACAGTCCGTCACACTGAGAGTCACTGATATGTGAGAACTTGACAGCAAAGAGCAGTCACTGTCAGACAGCTTGGTGTCATGTGAACACCGTCTGTATCACGCTGAATAATGTAAACCTGACACCCAAACACTGGACACAACTTCCTTCATGGACACCTTCATTTTCCGAGCCGCTTAGTCCTGCTAGGGATGCAGGGCCGACTCTGGGCGAAGGTGAGGTACAGCCTGAACAGCTCGCAGACCATCACAAGGCCAGCACATACACAACCATTCACACTCACACCTGAGACAGTTTGAAACAGCCAATTAGCCTGCACTAACATGCATGTCTCTGGACTGTAGTCGATGGTGGGTGGCATGGCGGAGTAGTGGGTAACATGTACGCTTCACAGCCATAAGGTCTTGGGTTCGTGTCCTGGGCTTGGGCATTTCTATGAGAAGTCTGTATGTTCTTCCCGTGCTTGTGTGGGTTTCCTCCAGGTACTTCGGTTTCCTCCTACAGACCAAAGACATGCACATTAGGCTAACTGGATTTTAAGGTCACATTAGGCCCTATGTTTGGATGTGAGTGTGAATGACTGTGTGTTTGTGTGTGTGTTGGCCCTGCGATGGACTCCTGAGCTGTTTAGGATGTATCCCGTGTTCGCCCAGAGACGGCTGAGTTAAACTCCAGCCTCCCTGTGAGAGTTACCAGAAATAGCAGTCCTGCAGTCTATTGAAAATGACCCACAGCAGCTGTTTAAGAGCCGCACGTCTTAATCTTGCATGAAAGATGGCCGTCACTCCATAAAGTGGACTTTAATTATCCAATTGACGTGAGATTTACGCCACTTAATTCACTTGCTAATCTTTTTATGCTTCTCCAGCCCCACTCTCATCATATAAAACCTCACTCCAGAGTACATTCGAAGATACCCCTACCCCTGGTTACTATGGAAACAGCTTGTCCATATGTAAAGTGCATGCTCCCTTTGTGTGTTCTGGCATTGTATTGATGGTTGAGATTTAACTAGCAGTGATGGGGCTTATTATTTGCTTAATGCATGACAACACAATCGTGTCTGTGCTCAATTATTACTTACAGCAAAGCACCAGTCACGACATTGATGCAAGGATCATCATGCACGGGTAACAATTTAGGTTAAAGTTGAGTGCCTCCGCTGTTTTTCCTTCCATCTGTCCGTTTGGCTATTTGACAGTTTGCCTCTGAATAAAATTCTGACCACATCCATGCAAGGACTGTCACCAAAATTGATGGGGACACTACCATACCCAATTCCCTTGAGTTTGGAATGCCAAGGTCAAAGGTCATGATCAGAGCAAGGTCACAAAGTTTTGGAGATTAGTCGCTCATAACTTCTGCCGACAGACTATGTAAAGACTTTCAAAGGAGATTTCCTTCAGCTAGTACACACCATAATGGTCATATAGCACCTCTTCTCTATTATAACATGTTAATTACATAATAATATTAAATTATTTGCATATAGTATCAGATAGTACCATTATTCATTAATGAATTCTTGCAATCATTCATTTGCTCGACCGTTTAATTCTAGTAGAGTCACATGGAGGGTAAAGCCCATGTCAGCTGATTTTGGGTGAAGGCAGGGTACACCCTGAGCAGCTCGCCAGTCCATCACAGGACCAGCGGACACACATATACACAGGGGCAATTTAGACCAGCCATTAGTGCATGTCATCGGACAGTGGAAGGAAACCGCAGTACACGGAGGAGACCATGCAAGCATGGGGAGAACATGCACACTCCACACAGTAACGTCCTCGTCCAGCCCGGGACTCGAACCCAGGACCTTCTTATTGTGAAGGTCCTGGGCCAGTACGCCATCACACCACCCATAGTATTATCACTCTGAGGATATCATTGTTGTTTGGTCTTTTTTAAAACCGTCTGACGCAGAGTAAAGTGAAAACATGTTGTTGTATCTGTGTACAGTATGTGCATGTGTGTGTGTGCATGAGTGTCATTTTCATCCATCCTGTTTTAATCACTCTTAAGCATTTGAACTAATTATCTTGCAGGCCACTCTGGCGTGTAATTGAGTTACTCGGCTACTGCACCCGATCCTCCATATATTATTTTTAGGTGGTCTGTGTGTGGCGTAAGCAGTTTTAATGTGGAACAGTCTTTATCCCTGTAAGATGCTTATAGTGGTGGAGCAGGTCAGCGGTAACTGAACTGAAACGGCTTTTAATCAGAGTGAAGTAAAGGAGACCTGCAGGGAATAAAAGGGTATTTAATCTGTCAGGAGCTGCTGCTGCTGCGGCTGATGCGGCTGGACTCGACATGGCTGTGTCCCAGTCCAACCTTCACTTCCTAGAAATTGTAAGTTTGTGGGGACAACGAGACATTATATTACTTTATCCAAAAATATGACCGTACTTTCAATTTGATGCCAACAACACGTCTCCAAAAAAGTCGGAATAGGAGCAGTGGTACCAAGAAGAAACAGCTTGAGGAACATTGTGCAACTAATTTGGTCAATTAGTTACAGGTGACTAACATGAAACCATAATCCCGCCCATACAAGGCACGGAAAGCGATGGTCCCACCATTGACCAATCAGTGATAACTATGATTCCACCCATGACCAGTCAGTAAAAACCACGGTACCACCCAAGACCAGTCAGTAAAAACCACGGTACCACCCAAGACCAGTCAGTGATACCATGGTCCCACCCACAAGCAATCACTGATAACCATGGTTCCGCCCATGACCAATCAGTGAAAACCATGGTCCCGCCCATGACCAAATATTGAAAACCATGGTCCCACCCATGAGCATTCACTGATAACCATGGTTCTGCCCATGACCAATCAGTGTAAAACATAGTCCTGCCCATAATCAATTAGTGATACCATGGTCCCACCCACAAGCAATCACTAATAACCAGGGTCTTGCCCATTACCAATCAGTGATGACCATGGTCCCGCCCTTGACCAATCAGTCAAAGTGATGGTCCCACCCATGAGTAATCAGTGAAAACCATGGTCCCGCCCATGACCAATCAGTCATGACCGTGGTCCCAATCATGACTAATCAATGAAAACAATGGTCCCACCCATGACCAATCAGTGATAACCATTGTTTTCACCCACAAGCAATCACTGTTAAACCACATCCTATCTAACTATAAAAACTCCAAATCCATGATAAACATTACGCTCTCTCATCTTCTCTATGAAGAAACTATAGAGGACACACACACACGCAGAAAAGTCAATAGTGGAAAAACACTTTTATTTATCATTTTGGAGACTGAAGTAGTGCAACCCCTAATTCTAGGCCAAAGCTGTACCACTAGCTCGCTGACTGCGGCTTCTAAAATGCACAGCGATGCAGAAACACTGACTAAATGGAGCATAATTACAGTACAGAGTGAGTTCTTCGGTACAAACCTGTCATATAAATCAGTTGCTAGTACAATATGTCAGCACTTCACATTTCAATACGTCAAGCTAAAAAACAAACAGGAACCAGAATCTAACAGGAAGGCGTACGCGTGTTTGAGTGAACCGCACAGTAAACAGATCATTTGCATGTTCTGTGCGGGGTTTCCAGGGCAGCGATGGCTCAGTGGTTAAGGCACTGGGTACCTCGTAAAGAGGTCAGGGGTACCACCAAGTACCCAGTACCCAACACCTAGTGTACCCAGTACCCAACACGCTCTACCCAGTACCCTCTGTTGCGCCCTTGAGCCAGGCCCTTACCCTGGAGTGCTCAATTGTATGAAAGGGATAAAAAGTGTCTGGAGAAGGGTGTCTGCCAACTGCCATAAATTTGTAAATGTTTTTCCCACGCTTGCGTGTGTTTACTCCTGGTACACTGGTTTCTTCCTCAGAGTTGGCTGAGATAGGCTCCAACTACCATGTGACCGTAGTAGGACAAAGCAGTTCGGCAAATGGAAAGATGAATAATAACATGACTACTATGTTCAGAAAAAAATATAATGAAAGAACAGGAGAGAGAGAGAGAGAGAGTGAGAGAGAGATGGAGGTGACACTTTGATAGATTAGGTTCTGTGGGTATCTGCAGTCCTTAGCACTCCACTCTTTGGAGATAGATGAATGTGTTATCCGGAGGCTTCCATATGGTTTTGATTCAGAGCCAGAGGCTAGAGAATGAAAAAGAGGTGATCAGTTACTTTCAGCAAGTCATTTATAACGCATTTACACCTTGTGTCTCGTGGTCCGTTCATGTCGTCACATGCTTAAATGATCTATAATGTAACGTGTAACGAATGCACACGCAGAGGTATTTATTAAACCCCTGAACTGGAGGTCACAGACAATTACTCAGCCCCAGCCTTCAAACTTTAAAAGAGAATATGAATGTGCGAGGCGGCACGGTGGCAGCAAGAAGGTCCAGGGTTCGGCGAGGGCGTTTCTGTGTGGAGTTCCTCTGATCTCCCAGCGCTTGCGTGGGTTTCCTTCTGGGTATTCCGGTTTCCTCCTACAGTCCAAAGACATGCATATTATGCTAATTGTATGTTCCAGATTACCCCTAGGTATGAGTGGGAGTGTGAATGGTTGTAGGTGTGTTGACCCTGCAATGGTCTGGCGAGCTGTTCAGGGTGTACCCCGGCTTCACCCAGAGTCAGCTGAGATAGGCTCCAGGCTCCCCACGACCCTCATAGGATTAAGCGGTTCAGAAATTGAATGAATGAGTATGAATGTGCAATGTATGCACATTCAAAAGAAATAAAGAAAAGGCTCTGTATGACCTGGATGCTTGCCATGACTGCTGTGTTTTTAGTCTGTAACAGATCTCGAGGGTTAGCTGAAGTGTTATCTCTAAACTAGCCTCATTAGTGCGTGTCTGCTGCTTAATTATGGATCAGAGATTCGGAGATAAAGCTCTCCGAGCAAGCCGAATGCCTCAGTGTGTTTCTTTCTGAGGGTTTTTTTTACACATTTCACACCGCACGTTAGCGTGGAGGTGGCTAATCAGGGTCCCTGGGCATTCACAGTACACCAGGAATGAAGAGAAATTTTATTTCAAATAACTAAAACATATGTCCAGCTATTTTTCTGTTACTTCATTCTGTATTTCATTTCAAAGAAGGTTTTCAAGTCTCGGGCCGGCATGGTGGGGCAGTGGTTAGCACGTTCTCCTCACAGCAAGACGGTCCTGGGTGTGGAGTTTGCATGTTCTCCCCATGCTTGTGTGGGTTTCCTCTGGGTACTCTGTTTCCTTCTACAGTCCAAAGACATGCATGTACACCAGGCTAATCCGCTGTTCCAGAAGGCCCCTAGATGTGAACGTGAGTGTGAATGGTTTTGTGTGTGTTGGCCCTGTGGTGGTCTGGAGAGCTGTTCAGGTTGTGCCCCGCCTTTGCCCAGAGTCAAAGATAGGCCCCAGCCTCCCCGCGACCCTAGTAGGATTAAGCAGTTTGGCAAACGGACAGACTTTTTTTTGTTGTGAAGCTAAAAATGGTTGCTATGTCATTGATTTCCCCCAGTGCAGCTAACTGGGTTATCAAAGGCCGGCCATGTCTCTCACTGTCTATGGTGAGAGGCATGTAAAAG
>JAQMYF010000022.1:9172200-9185015 GCA_030014195.1 Neosilurus mollespiculum
TCTCTCTCTCTCTCTCTCTTTCACACACACACACACACACACACACACACACACACACACACACACACACACGTGCACACACTCTTGCATTCAGTCTAAATCTCTTGATCTTACTGGCATACACACATAGAGCTCATAATTACAGATGAGCAGAACAGAGAAGGCTTGGTTTGTTTTCTCCGTGATCTACGCCGATAAAATGCGGAAAGGTTCAAAAGGAAATTGTGATGTTTGTGGGCGGAGTCTGTTACCATCGGCGTTATAGAGTGTGTTTATTTCTTGTATGGCAACTCTGAGAGAGGAAAACAAATCAATCATTATTAAAGTATATTATAATATATTCAAGCTCATCTCATTCCCATTTTTTTATTCCTGTGTGTGTGTGTGTGTGTGTGTGTGTGTGTGTGTGTACATTCGAAGCACATCTTGTGGCTGGATTCAGAGACTTTCTTTTCTTCCTGTGCTGTAATTGTTGAAGAGTTCTCTTTGCCAGCACTGTATTTAGTTTGACGCCGTGACCCTGACCGTTCCGGCTCTTCTACACCACAGAAGATCCCGTCTGAGCTGCCCAGTCCAAACACCGTCTGGATGTCTGTCTGACAAAATGCTGCACACCCCAGCACACCAACACTCTCTCTTTTGGGCTTCTTTTCTCGGAGTATGATATCACCATTGTCATTTATTCACCTTCTCCACGTACCGTGTGACACATGAGGGCCGAGGGTATCATCCTGGAGATTGCAGGTTCAAATCCATGTGGTATACGCTCACTTCCCTGTCACTCACAGTGGTCACCAGCCAGTCATGGGCATCTGGGAGCTCATTCGTACAAAGGGGCGTAGCTCTGAGTACCACTGAGTCAGATCGGCCGCCACCGAGTAGCCATGAGCAGCAGTTCGTAAAGAGACGGCTGTGAGCATCGCGTGTCCCAGAGTGGGTTGGTGGTGGTCATACAATACGGAAGGCAATGCTTGATGGGTGGCAATTAGGGGAGAGAAAAAAACAAGTGAGGGGGTGATCACACTAGAGGTGCGATAGAACAGCAACTGATGCGAATTGATGTTTTTGTGTTTTGAAATCTGCATCTAGATGTTTTGCGACTCCAAATGGAGGCAAATAGTTTGTGGCTTAAATACGTATATCACGCAAAAGTCGCGAGAAGGTCGCGCGACAATTTGGCAAGTGATTTGCGAGTAATTTGCAATTAGTTTGCGGATGTTTTGGCGAAAAAAAAAAAGTGAATCTCTTGTTGTTAATCAGTCACGTTTTGTTCGCATTTTGTTCTCAAACCATTCGCGTTTTATTTGCGTGTTATCGGCGCTAATAAAAGGCGGATAAAATACGAACGATGACAAAATAAACAGAATATAGCGGATGCCAGCAAGTCTCGAACTTGTCGCTTTTCTTTACGAACGAAAAATAGTGATTTGCGACCAAAACGGCAACTTGCGACCTTCTCGTGGCATGTGCGGACTGTTTGAGAAGAGTTTGCGACTACTCTACATCAGAGCCTCGTTTAGCGACATTCGCGGAAATTTCTAACATTTTTGCGGTGAGTTCACGAACCAGGCGACCAAAATGCGATGCCACGAATGTCGCACAACAAATTTAAGAATGTTTTGAGAATGAAAAGCAAGAGCCCCGAATTGCCATTCGGGTCAGTCGCCTTTTTATTGCACCTCTAGGTTGATCACCCCTAATAAATGACACTGGGAGGAATACCCGCACCCACCTCTATGAACTGCCGCTCATGGGTATTTTGCGGCGGCCTAACACACTTGTAGATAAAGCGATATCCGCCCCTTTGTACGGATGAGCTCAAAGGTGTGCATGATTGGCTGGTGATGGCGGTGAGTGACAGGGAAGTAAGTGTATACCATCCTTCCCTCCCGTGAGAGCTCCCATGGACCCGAACCTGCAATCTCCAGGTGATTCTCTGGACTCCTTTGCGAGGATAAAAGTGTGTGTGTGTGTGTGTGTGTGTATGTGTGTGTGTTCTTTCTAATAAAATCTTAAAAATATCCTTGACTTGGTCTGTACAGCACAGAACACACATCACATTGTGGTTAAATAAATATATTTATTAGAACACAAAGATATTTGACCGTAGTCAACAGTACAAGCTCGAGTCCGTTTGCCCCGTACCTCAACCGCCTACACCGGGAAATGTCATTAGCCTGTCGTCAAACTGCTATTACTGAAATATGGCTTGTTTCATGGGAGTGCAGTGTGTTTTCTGAGTGCTGTATATTATTATTAAACCACTGGCCATAAGTCATTAAAGTCTGGTGTGTAAATAGTACGAGTTTTTATAGCTCTGGTTCTGGAGAAGCGATTTGTCGAATGAATGTTTTGCGATTTTTGAGGTTTCGGTAGAAAAGTGGAAAATTACAAACCACATATTCAAAACATTCAACACCCCAAATATCTCATCACGCCGCACTCCGAAGAAATGTGAGCTGGGAATGTGTGGACTCCTGATGTGGACTCCGTGATGAAACCCTTTTCATTTCCAGCTCACAGACGCTCGTTGATGCTTTTTTAGAGATGATCCGCCGAGTGGTGAAATTAAAATGAATTAGTATATACTACATGGGAATGGTGCGATCTAATTGGTCCACTTTGTCAGTATTAAAGGCATTATCCCGAGTGGATAATGATTAAATAAAAACGAGGGACACGCACAGTTTGTCACGGTCACTTGGAGCAGGCGGAGTTACAGTTACGGGATTTGGTAGACGGCCTTATCCAGAGCAACTTCCATTTGGATAAATACAACTGAGCAGTTGAGGGTTAAGGGCCTTGCTCAAGGGCCCGACAATGGCAGCTTGTTGGAACTGGGGGTTAAAACACTGACCTTGGGATCACCAATCCAGAGCCTTAAACACTGAGCCGCCACCTCCCTTATGCCCGGTGTCACCATAATCACGCGGGGCCTATCTCAGCCTACACTGGACGAAGGTGGGGTACACCCTGAACAGCTCACCAGACCATCGCAGGACAACACGCACACACACACAACAATTCACACTGACACCGAGAGGATGTTTGGAACCGCCAGTTAGCCTAATGTCTTTGGCATGTCTTTGGACTGTTGGAGGAAACCGGAGTACCCGGAGGAAACCCACGCAAGCACGGGGAGAACATGCAAACTCCACACACGAGCTGAGGACTCGAACCCAGGACCTTCTTGCTGTGAGGCCGGCGTGCTAACCACTGCACCACTGTGACGCCCCTAACGTGACGTAAACACCGTTTATTTATTTGCTAAACTGCTTAATCTTATCTCAGCCAACTCTGAGTGGAGACGGAGCACATCCTGAACAGATCACTAGTCCATTGCAGGGCCAAAACATACACACACACCTACAGGCAATTTGAAACAACCAATTAGCCTAATGTGCATGTCTTTGGAATGGTGGAGGAAACCAGAGTACCCTAAGAAATCCCATATAAGCTCGGGAGAACTTCACACAGAAACGCCGTCGACGAGCCCAGGACTCGAACCCAGGACCTTCATGCAGTGAGGCAGACTATGCTAACCACTACACCACCGTGCCGCTGCTGTACGGATAAATAAAATATGTACGTGAACGTGAGCGTGTAGTAAAGTGATATTTGGTCGGGTTCTGTGGATAATCAGGTGATGCCAGTGTGCTCGAATCTGCTGCTGCTGCTGTGTGTTGGAACGTGGAGCTTTGTGTGGCCTCATAACTCCCCATTCTCAGACACGTGTCATATAAACCCCGCCTCAGGCTATTTCTTCTCTCTCTCTCTCTCTCTCTCTCTCTCTCTCTCTCTCTCTCTGCGCACTTGGCTTAACTCAATTTTTCACCTGCTGCCCTCTTCTTCCTTTCCCTGTTTCTGTGTGTGTGTGTGTGTGTGTGTGTGTAAAGAGATATTGTAAATTAATGAATTGATACAAACAGGCGGCCTGTTGGTGCCGTGGTTAGCATGTCCGCCTCACAGCAAGAAGGTTCTGGGTTCAAGTTCCAGGCTCGGTGAGGGCTTTTCTGTGTGGAGTTTGCATGTTCTCTCCATGCTTGCGTGGGGTTTCCTCCAGGTACTCCGGTTTCCTCCTCCAGCCCAAAGACATGCACTTTAGGCTAATTGTCTGTTCCAAATTGCCTGTGAGTGTGAATGGTTGTATGTGTGGTGGCCCTGCAATGGTCTGGCGTGCTGTTCATGGTGCACCCCGTCTTCGCCCAGTGTAGGCAGAGATAGGTTCCAGCCTAACGCGGCTCTAATAGCATTGAGATAGGATTGTTCGGCAAATGACTGAGTGAGAATGAGATTAAATTTGTTATGAGTAGTTCTACAGTTAGCACCACTGCTAATGATCGTGCTCACTCTCTCCACGTCCCACTCTGCTGTCGGAAGCGCAGGCACGACCGGATTCACCCGGTTTTGGTGAGACTCGCTCACTTTGCGGGTGTTATATATAAAAGTGTCAGCAGGTGACAGATTACAGGTGGCTTTGTTTTGCTTTAGGGGACGTTTGGCTGGCGGATTTGGGGTCCACATGTCCACATCCAGGTGGTTCATTTCATTTTCTTTCTGTCACAGAAAAATCGAGATCCGTCCATGGGAGTCATCCTTGAAATGAATTCTATCCTAATGGGTGTGGCCTCCACACTCCAGGATGTCTCCACCCCCCATCAACAAGGTATTAGGGCTAGCGGAATGGTTTGCCTTACAGCCACAAGGTTCTGGGTTCGAATCTCATGGCTGACTGGAGCCTTTCTATATGGAGTTGTTTGCATGCTTGCCTCATGCTTGCATGGGTTTTATCCGGGTACTCCGGTTTCCTCCGACAGTCCAAAAACCTGCACATTAGGTCATCTATATGCCTACAGGGTGTAACCCTGCCTCTTGCTAAACTCATTTGGGTTTTGGTCCAGCTTCGCCCATGACACTGACAGTGTGGTATAGTGGACGGATGGATCAGTTATCAAGAAATATAAATACGGCAAATCAAAAAATGGTGCACATACTTTGTCTCGGTACTGTACTGTACAGATGTCTTAAAATGCTGTGAATCAATTCCCTGCATCTGTTTGCTTGTTCACTGGAGGACGTGAGAGGTGAGCGGGGTCAGTGCTGTGATGTAAACATGCAAAAAGAATGTTTTCCTCTGAAAGATTCGTAATGAGTTTCTGATGGCTTTTGGACGAGCGTCTGTGTTTCCATGTAAACTCTGCTTCGCTAAGCAGAAATGGGAGGGTTATAAGTCGGGGGAATTCCAGTGGTCCACATTACCAATTACGAAGTATAGAAGAGTATGGACGTGTGTGTGTGTGTGTGTGTGTGTGTGTGTGTGAATGTGTGAATGTGTATGTACTTGTAATGGCGACGCATGGAGGACTGGAATATGTCGTAAAGCAACAAACTGAGGCCTTTTATCCAGAGCGACTTACAGTCTATCAATTTTATACAACTGAGCAATTGAGGGTTAAAGGGCTCGCTCACGGGCCCAGCAGTGGTGATAGTCACCACTGCTGTGTGTGTGTGTGTGTGTGTGCATTTTGGCTGGTCCTCGCTTCTTCAAAAGGCAGTTTGAGGGTCAAGACTTAGTTGCAGGTCCAGGTTAGAACTAGGTTTAGATTCGGGTTAAGGTATAGGTTGGTGTTCATTATTAGGTTGTGATGGTTAAGGTTGGGGTTAGGGGAATGGACTGTTAATAAAGGTCCCCACAAAGATAACAAAGATAGAAGTACAAGTGTGTGAGTGTGTGTGAGTGCGTTAGCTGTGTGTGTTTGTGTGTGTGCTTGTTAAAGTTTCATATTGAGGACCGGAACACAATTTAGGGAGAGTGGGGACATTTTGGCCGGTCTTCACCGCTTTAAAGGGCTGCTTTAGTGTTAAAGCATGGTTTTAGGGTTCAGGTTAGGGTTAGATTTAGATTAGGGTTAAGGTAACGGTTGGGGATAGGTATTAGGTTGTGGTGGTTAAGCTTAGGATAAGGGTTTAGGGAGGGCATTAGATCAATAAAGGTCCCCACAAAGATAGAAATAGAGGTGTGTGTGTGTGTGTGTGTGTGTGTGTGTGTGTGTGTGTGTGTGTGTGTGTGTGTGTGTGTGTGTGTGTGTGTGATTGCTACATGTTGAGGCCCTGAATACATTTTTAACCAACAGAGTGAGGACTTCTCCGAAAAGAATAAGGGCCTATGGAATGCGTGGTTAGGAAATGTCCCCACAAAGACAGAAGTACACACTTGTGCGTGTTTGTTTTTTTCTTCCCAGCTTTTTAAATGAGCGTCGTTACTCTTTAGTCGTGTTAGTTTATGAAAACATGGCTGTAGGCTAAGCTGTAGCATGTGAAACATTTCTGTGGTCCGTCCCTCGTCCTCTCCGGCGGATTCGTCTCTATGGTGAGGGTTGTTTGTTGTGGGTGGGAAGCGATGACATGAGAACATTTCAGCATCTGGTTGGCTGACCCTGCTGGGTTGCATGGACCTGTAAACGTGGCTACACAAGACCCATACACGTTTTATGTGAAAAGTATAGATGGCTTGTTTTAAAGTGTCATGTTTACATTACTGCTTTCCTGAGTCAGATCTCGACCTCCAGCAGGGAGTCGGTAACGGGTTACGGTAATGTTGTCCATCACGAGGTGACCTCTGTGTTCAGATGGACTTGCCTGAATAATCGTGACGTGATATCCCTTCGGGGGCTAACTTCATCCTTGCCTTCCAGGTCACTTCCTTTCCCTTCACGCAACGCAAGCCCTTGTTTTAATGAATTCGTGAATCCTTCATTCATTCATTCACCGAACCGCTTAACGCTACTAGGGTCACAGGGAGGCTGGAGCCTATCTCAGCCAGCTCTGGGTGAGGGCAGGGTTTCCCCAGTGAACAGCTCACCAGTCCATCCCAGGGCAAAGCACACACAGACACAATCCCATTCACATTCACACTCACACCTAGGGTCAGTTTGGAACAGCCAATTAGCCTAAGGTTGTGTAGTAGGTGTGGTGGTTAGCACGTCTGCCCCACTGCAAAAAGGTCCTGGGTTCGAGTCCCGGGCTCGACGAGAAAGTTCCTTTGTGGAGGTTGAAATGTTCTCCCTGTGCTTGCGTGGGTTTCCTTCAGGTACTCCGGTTTCCTCCCACAGTCCAGAGACATGCGTGTTAGGTTAACTGGCTGTTCCAAATTGCCCCTAGGTGTGAGTGTGAATGGTTCTGTGTGTGTTGGCCCTGGGATGGTATGGCAAGCTGTACAGGGTGTACCACCTTCTCCTAGTGTTGGGTGAGATAGGCTCCAACCTCCCTGCGATCCTAGTAGGATTAAGCGCTTTGACACCTCAATGCTATATGATTACGCCTCTAAAAATCAGCCTGTGTGATAAAGATATAACTCTTATGTTCGTATGTTGTCCTGCCGCAGCTGTGTATCTGTTGAACGGCACCGTTTGCAGGTGTCCCATGTGGCTGTGTGTTCTCGCACGCAGGGCCGAACCGTGCTCAGTGTAAACATTTGGCTGTGCTGCTTTCTGCATATTAAGGTGTATTAGCAAGACGACCGCTGACCTTTACACCGACTGTGTCTGTGAAGCCCGTGGTACAGCAGCGTGCGGATCTTTATTGGGTTTGGTTTTGGGTTTCAGTGGTATGTGGACGTCGCAAGGCGAATAGATTAAAGAAAGCAATGCAGCACATCACGATGATAATCAGGTTATTGTGGGAAATTTGCCTTACAAGACACCATTCACATCACTGGACCGGCTTTTAATAATAATAATAATAATAATAATAATAATAATGATAATAATAATAATAATAATAGTACTGATGCTGGCTGCATTTACAGAATTCGTCTATAGAGGGCAGTGTTGCACCTTAATGTTGAATAAAACTGCTGGTCCTGGTCTGTTTGCACTGAGAAATTGACCCAGGACTGACTTGGTACTGTATATTAAGATGCCCGGCTTGAACTTTCCTGCATGAACACAGTGTTAATTCTTAATAAATAAATAAATTGGACAAGTTTCTTAAACATCCATCCGACTGAAGCGAAGAAACTTTTTTTAAAGTGAATCGATCACAATATCATTCATTATACATTCACTGTACATACCGGCTAGGAATACAGCAAAACACCAACCTAAATCTGTAATACTGACTCGAAAAGATTTTTCCAGCAGACGGATCATTCAGAACGATGGTCTAGATAGTTTCCTGTTTCCTTTTTTGCGATTGCACGGTACAAGAGCAGCAAGAGTTCTCTTAAGGTTGTGGGGTTATGACTAGTCAAGGAACCAAATACAGCCGTTTACTAATCAGTAGAAGTATGTAGAACACAGGAATGGCGCGATCTGATTGGTTCACCGGGGGTCTGGGGGTGAAAGAAAACATTATCACGAGGGGATAATGCTTGTAGCGTAAGGGCAGATGTTCGCAGTTTGGTACGGTCACTTGAAGGAGGTGGCTCTTCATTGTCACACTTTAAAAATAAACCATAGAATCTGGTTTTAGTTTCGCCATCGCAGGGCCAACACACACACACACACACACACACACACACACACACACGCACAACCATTCACACTCAAACACACACTAACACCAAGGGGCGATTTGGGACAACCAATTAGTCTACTGTGCATGTTTTTGCACTGTGCGTGGAAACCGGAGTACCCGGAGGAAACCCACGCAAGCACGGGGAGAACTTGCAAACTCCACACAGAAACGCCCAGAGCCCGGGAATCGCACCCAGGACCTTCTTGCTGTGAGAACGTGCTAACCACTGCACATTCAGAGAATTGGATATACCAAGTTGCCCCTAGGGGTAAGTGTGAAATTGCTTAGACCCAGACAACACACACAAAGAAAAATCTTCTTGGAGTGTAAAATTGTAGCTCTTCTTATTTTCTTATATCGGACATACGAGGTTTTTAGGAAATCAGTTCCCAGAAACAATCTTCTTTATCTTAAGGCTGAATAACAACCCAGTTTTTGCCCCCTGGTGAGTGGGACTCTCATGGAACGATCTTTGCTAAACAGGCCAGAGTGGTCTTATTGCACCGATTACACAACTGTACTGCTCAGACAAAACACCCACTGACTGTTTACTGTGTTGTGTGTGTGTGTGTGTGTGTGTGTGTGTGTGTGTGCACGCAGTAACAGGGCATCTCAGTTCACCACGGCATGCCTGCCTCACAGCAACAAGGTCCTGGGTTCGAGCATATTAGGCTAATTAGCTGTTCCAGATTGCGCGTGTGAAGGGTTGCGTGTGCTGACCTGCGATGGTCTGACATTAATATAGTGTCCTGTAATCTCGCTCACTCATTTGCTGAACCGCTTAATCCTATTATGGTCACATCTCAACCAACTCTGGGTAAAGGCGGGGTACACCCTGTACAGCTCATCAGACCGTGACAGGGACAACACACACAACCGTTCACACTTACACCTGGGAGCAATTTGGAATAGCCACTTAGCCTACTGTGCATATCTTTGGACTGTCGGAGAAGACCGGAGTACTGGGGGTAAATGTAACTCCTATACCAGGGGTGCGCAACCCTGTTCCTGGCGATCTACCTTCCCGAAGACTTTCACTCCAACCCTAATTATGCCCACCTGACCAACCAATCATCTAATTAAGACTTTAGACTCAGAAATCAAGACTTAAAGCTATGATTGGATCTTTGGGATGTCTTTAGGAGGGAAGATCCCAGGAGGGTAGATCCCAGGGACAGGATTGGGCGCCCCTGTCCTAGACGCTTCACGCTACAGATAAGCTCCGGCGCGATGGCTCGGGTTTGAAAAGCCGGACACACTTTTACCTTTGGGTCAGGTTTATGTTTTAACGAGTCCTGTCTTCTCCGTTAAGTGAGGGATAACATACAGTCAGAAAAGAAATGATCATTATTGTGAAATGAACCCCGACAGAGTGATCAGCGAGGGGTTTATTTCATAATAATGATCACAACTACTCATGGAATATTCATTTAAATTACATTTTATTGCACGGTGGTGTCGTGGTTAGCAGGTCCGCCTTATAGCATCGAGTTATAGGGTTCGAGTCGTAGAGGAGATGTTCTCCTCATGCATGCGTGGGTTTCCTCATCAGTCTTCCATCAGACTGTGATATATATATATATATATATATATTTTTTTTTTTTTCTCTCTCTCCTTCCTAATATTGTAATCTGATGTACAGTATTTGAGGCAGTATTTCTTCCTCCGAGTCTCTCCCGAGGTTCGACTGGAACAAAACCGATGCTCTGGACTGCGCTAAAATGGTTCGTCCACTGAGCCAGCCCCTCAGCGGAATAGCAATCAGGGCTTTGCAAGAGAGCCACTGTGTGTGTGTGTATGAGCAGACCTGCAGGTGCAGAGAGCAGGCCGGGCAAGATGAACTAATGCATTTAGATGGTGAAAGGAAAGCAGTGTAGAAGTTCAAATGATGGGCAAAAGTGAAAGGAGTTTTTGCATTAAGAGTCAAGCGTTTATTAGTACTGGATTTTACACACACACACACACACACACACACACACACATTATGGGCACTGGGAGATAAAGCGACCAGCATTATTATATGGCAACAACAGTATATGCAACCTGATTGGTCGATGCAATAAATCATGTAGGGACTGGTGCATATCCGACCGGCAAGTCACCGTTAGCTGGCTGTACTGTGCGCTAGGATCTTTTACAGCTTCCCGAGAAGCAATCAGCATGATCTCAAGGAATAAAGATAAAATCGTAATGTTTAGCACATCCGCCTCACAGCGAGGGTTCGATTCCCAGCTCGGGGCGTTTCTGTGTGTAGCTTGCATGTTCTCCCTGTGCTTGTGTGGGTTTCCTCCGGGTACCCCGGTTTCCTCCCACAGTCCAAAAAACATGCACAGTAGGCCAACTGGCTGTTCCAAATCACCCCTGGGTGTGAGTGTGAGTGTGAATGGTTGTGTGAGTGTTGGCCCTGTGATGGCCTGGCGAGCTGTCCAGGGTGTACCCCGCCCTCGCCCAGAGTCGGCTGAGATGGGCTCCAGCCTCCCCGTAAACCTGATTAGGATTAAGTGGCTTCGAAAATGAATGAATGAATGAGTGTCAGGGGTGCCCAAGGCTCAGTGATGCGTGTGGGAAGACTGCCGAAGGCGTGTATGTGTGAACTTCCTGCCTCAATTCTGACTAAGTTCTACATTCTTTGCCCACCACAAATCGTTATAGGTTAAAACATTCTACAGGTCAATGAGCCGCATGACGTTCTCAAACAATGGATCCTTATCCTGGAGGGAGCGAGTGTGTAATTAGCCAGCAGGGAGCGCCCGCAGACGCTTACCCATACTCACATGCACACAGAGGATCAAGGGCCTGTCTTCCACTGAGCACCGACCTCTGTGTTTACAGGGCAGGAGGGGCGACGCTCCATTGTTGTTTTATCTTTTATGCCCCACAAGATACACTGTATTCAAACAGTTCAAACGCTACAGCATTTACAGCATAACACCCGCCACCCCACCCACCTCACGCTGCTGCCGCCGCCGTAGAAAACAGCAGTAATTCCCCAGGTCGTGTTTATCAGATTGTTTCAGGTTTGTTGGTGAACTGGAGGAAACTGTTGGAGCTATTAAGGGAAAACTCCACCTAGTTCTCTGTCCAGCTAATCTCTAGGTAATGTAGCATAAATTTGATTAGCATGGAGAAGAGTTTCTGGGGGGTTTTCCTGTCCTGAGAACCTAAAAGTGGATTATTTCATAGAACTACCTGGTCTGGAGTGGTTCATTCTACTTATAACACAACAACTGGCCGAAAGTTACAGTTTTCCATTTGAATGGTTTGTAGCTCGTTAAGACCGCCCACGTTGTCACTTGTTGATACATTTACGCCATTCGGCAGACACCCTCGTCCATCCTCCTCAATCCTGTGTCATTTCTTTTTAAACAACTGAGCAATTGAGGGTTAAGGGCCTTGCACAAGGGCCCAACAGTGGCACCGTGGTAACACGCAGACTGCCCACACAAACACCCTCGCCGAGCACGGGACTCGAACCCATGACCTTCTATACTGATCATAATTATACTTAATCATAAATTATTATCTATGTTAGCCATGCACTGAGTTTCTCCTCCAACACTGTTGTTAATGTTTTGAATCGATTTAAATGTTTTAATGGAGACGTTACACCATGATCCATGTTTATGAGACATTAGGAATTGTTCTCGTGCACGTGCTCATGGCTCTCCTGACCGTATGTGTTTATACCCAGATTTATGGGTATCTCAGGGTATATACTGCATGTCTCTTTGAGTATTCGCCGGCTTGTGAAGGGTTAACCACCAGCTCGTTCTGGCCTGAATCAAACACACGTGTGCAAGTCTGTTAAGCAGCTGTTGCAGAGGCTCAGGCTGTAGATGTTCTTCTGCTCTGCTTGTGTTGCGGAGCTGACGAGCGAGATGTAGGTGTGTCAGGTGATCGGGGCCTGAAACCCACCTCTGCCCTGATCACAGGTAGGTAAAAATGGTGTGTACTGAATGATGTAAAGTCTGGATCAGACATCGTTTGGTATTTAAAAGGTGTGTGAAAAGGAAAGAAATGTATAAGTTCTCTGTTCACCTCTTTTTATCCTCCCTTAAAAGAAAAGAAAGCATAGTTAGGAAATGATGTAATAAATGGAGATAAACGCAGCGCTGATGTCCTGCATGTTAGTATAAAATTCCCTGGACCAAGTGTGACAAATGAGAAATTCTCTCCGCCTCTCAGATGTACACATTTTCTTTTTATCCATCCTCTCTTCCATCTCTCTCTCTCTCTCTCTCTCTCTCTCTCTCTCTCTCTCTAACACACACACACACACACACACACACACACACACA
>JAQMYF010000022.1:9187748-9199631 GCA_030014195.1 Neosilurus mollespiculum
GTGTGACAACTGAGAAATTCTCTCCGCCTCTCATATGTACACATTTTCTTTTTATCAATCCTCTCTTCCATCTCTCTCTCTCTCTCTCTCTCTCTCTCTCTCTCTCTCTCTTACACACACACGCACACACACACACACACACACACACACACATTCTTTCTCGCTCTCTCTCTCTCTCTCTCTCTCTCTCTAACTCACTCTGTCTCTCTCTCTCTCTCTCTCTAACTCTCACTCTCTCTCTTTCTAACTCACTCTCTCTGTCTCCCGCTCTCTCTTTCTCGCTCTCTCTCACTCTCTATCACTCCCTAACTCTTTCTCTCTCTCACACACACACTCTCTCTCTCTCTCTCTCTCTCTCTCGCACTCACTCTCTGTCTTTCTCCCTCTCTGTTTCTCCCTCTTTCACACACTATCTATCTATCTATCTATCTATCTATCTATCTATCTATCTATCTAACTCTCTCACTCACTCTCTCTTTCTCTCTCACACTCAATCTCGCCATCTCTAACTCTGTCTGTGTCTCTCTCTCTCTCTCTCTCTCTTTCTCTCTCTCTCTCTCTCTCTCTCCTCACACACACACTCTTTCTTTCTCTCTCTCTCTGACTCACTCTCTCTTTCTGTCTCACTCTCTCTCTCTCTCTAACTCTCACTCTCTCTCTTTCTAACTCTCTCTCTGTCTTTCTCTCTCCCTCTCTCTCCCTCTCTCTCTTTCTCACTCTCTCACACTCTCTATCTATCTCTATCTCTCTCTCGTGCACTTCTGTCATGAGACGACGCAGCTGTTCCCGCTCGGGGGAAATGTTTTTCTGGCAGGAAAGATATAACGACAGAGACAAACAGAAGCATGGTTTCTACATCACTGTAACCAGGCACAACAACACGACGTTTTACTTCATGCTCTATCCATCTCTGTCATGCTCAGTCACATATCAGTTCATTTTACTTCTTTTTCCAAATCGCTGTACCCTTTGTGAGGGTCACAGGGAGCCTGGATCCAATCCTGGCTGACTCCAGGGGATAGCAGGGTACACCCTAAAATGGTTGCCAGTCTATCTCAGCGCCAACACACAATTCCTACTCACACTCGCACCTAGGGGCAATTCGAAACAGCCGGTTAGCTTTAGACTGTAGGAAGAGCGTTGGACTGTAGGAGGAAACCGGAGTACCCGGAGGAAACCCACGCAAGCACAGGGAGCATATGCAAACTCCTCGCATATAGAAACGCCCTTGCCAAGCCCGGGATCAAACCTCTAGGTGTGAAGCAGACGTCCTAACCACTTGGTACTCCATTCCGCCTTCTGAGTTCGAACTTCGTGGCCGACTAGGGTTTTACTGACCAATAGGATTTCTTTGTAACCTGCGCTGATGACCACTCATGATCCAAACACCTAGGATGCATTTCGCCAGGTGTGAACACAGCCCTGAACTGGTTGTCTGCAACCAGTGTATAACCAGTATAACCAGTGTGCAACCATCGAAAACCTGGTGTACCAAAAAGAGCATATCATAAGCTGCTTTTCATGGGAAGCGGGAACAATGCACCTGGAGCAAGTTGCCCCCACTTTCCGATGCACGTACACGCTCAGTCTTAAACCGGTGACAATCCGGAAGCTAGAGGGACGATGTGCAAGCAAAACACTGGAGAAGAACCGGTGCACAAGCCCGTGAAACAGCCTGACAACCCAATGGACGCTAGCGCGCACACGTAAACCCTCCTGCTTGACACCGATTGTGTTCAGACAGCAAGTTACGCCTGGAACAAGATATTCTGGAACAACTTGCACCACGTGGAAACGCACCCACCGGTGTCAAGTTGCTCTGGGACAAAATCATTTTTAGATGTCGCGCCAGGGCATTTTGTTTTTTTTTTTTGTTCCGGGCGACGGCTGTTCCGGCGCAAGTGCCCGTGCGAAAGCAGCTCTTCCTAAACACTTGTGCTTTCGGAGCAGACGGGTGATTCTTCTTCAGTGGTTTGCTTACGTATCTTCCTCCTCGTAGCCGATTTACGGGTGAGCGTGTAAACATGTAGGGAAGCGGGCGCAATTCGTTCCGGGCGATAGTTGTTCCCAAGGGGGGCAACCTGTTCCTGCTGCCTGGGGAGAGGCAGCTTTAAGCTTTAAATGGGTGGTATGCCTTACTTTGTGCACATCACCATTCACACCCCTACAGAGGTCTCTTTTTTCTTTCTTCTTCTTTTTTTATATAATAGGGGCTTGGTGACGTCATCCACCCGCTTTTTATTTTGGAAACAGTGAGAGGATAAATGGCACTTTTTGTTCTATTGTATCAGCACCATGGCCGTGGCATAAGTCAGGAAGACCGCACAATAGCCTACCTTTAAATATTTTTTTAATTATTATAATAATAATAAAAAATCAGGGTTAATATGGTGGTGTTTGCACGAGAGGCTGGAACAGAGCGCGAGCTTTCTCAAGCTTTACAGGGTGCTGTGTGCTGTAATGGGGAAAGGAGTGACTCGGATAGGAAGAGTCCATTTAGTAGGAGGGGGGAGAGAGGAGAAAATGACTCTAAAAAGTCTTCTTTTATTGTAGAAAGTGGTTTTTGGGGGATGATTCTCTGGTCCGAACACACTTATGTGTCCTTCTGCTGGTGTTCTGTGTACGAATGATCACTTTTAAGGACACTGTGTGTGAAGAAACCCCCCCCCCCCCACCCCCGAAGTCCCAGTTGGTTCGGGCCGGAGGCTCAACGGAATGGATCGGCTTTGATTACTTACAACTTGCCGGAATGTCACAGCAGCGCCTGGAAGTTTGTGATCCGCACTGTTTACCTTCCTCTCCCCGGGCGTTCTGATGGAAAGCGACCGGAAACCAATGGAATATCGCAGAACCGAGCCTGGGTTCGGATCCGGACGACTGTCCCTGAATCTTCTTCGAAAGCGCGCCTTTGATCTTTTAGTGCGCGTGAACTGCTGAACTTGTGTTTTCTGCAACAAAGTGTTTCTTTTTTCCTTTAATCGCTTTTCATCGTCCGGTCACTGCTGGGAAGTTTGTGGTGTCGGGATCGCACCGTCTGGGACTGGAGTCGGTCGGTCGGTCGGTCGGTTCGGAGTTAGTTGCTTGTTGTTGTTTTTGCCATGGAAGCGGATCCCGGCTCCGGAGCGGACTCTCAGGAAGCCGCGGGCGGGGTGCTGGTGGCGGACAGCTTCTCCCAGCTCTGGTCGGACGTGATGGTGATGCTGGTGAGTGTTTTGGGCAGCGGATCGGGGGGTTCGGTGGGTTGTGGTGGGGGGGGGTGCGACAGGAAAGTAGCGAGGAAGGTGCTATAGTGTCGAGGCTCCTATGGAAAGGGGGGGGTCATTGTTTTCATTGTTGCAGTGCGCGTGAGTTTGGCTGTGCATGTAAATCAGAGGCGCGCGGTGTGTGTTTGAGTGATGTAGTCCTCGGAGTGAGGACCGGGGTGAGGACCGGGGTGAGAGTTGGGTGAGGACCAGGGTGAGGACTGGGGTGAGAGTTGGGTGAGGACCGGAGTGAGGACCGGAGTGAGGACCGGGGTGAGGATCAGGGTGAGGACCGGAGGGAGGACCGGGGTGAGGACCGGGGTGAGGACCGGAGTGAGGACCGGGGTGAGGACCGGGGTGAGAGTTGGGTGAGGACCGGGGTGAGGACTGGAGTGAGGACCGGGGTGAGAGTTGGGTGAGGACTGGGGTGAGGACTGGAGTGAGGACCAGGGTGAGAGTTGGGTGAGAGTTGGGTGAGGACCGGGGTGAGGACCGGGGTGAGGACCGGGGTGAGGACCGGGGAGATCCTGGAGAGATGATACATTGTGTTTCAGGAGGTTACAGT
The DNA here is from genome assembly GCA_030014195.1 of Neosilurus mollespiculum. Lineage (NCBI taxonomy): Eukaryota > Metazoa > Chordata > Actinopteri > Siluriformes > Plotosidae > Neosilurus > Neosilurus mollespiculum. Next base: position 9,191,556 of record JAQMYF010000022.1, read on the forward strand.
GTGTGCAGTTGGGCCATGCAGGGAGCTTGTGATGGTGTACAAAGTAGCAGTCTGTGATCATTCACAACAACTTCACACAGACAGATGGATAGAGAGGAAAAAACATACATATATATTTAACATAAATACTAGGAAGTGTTTCATTTAAGGGAAATAACGAACAGTACAAAAAATCTGAAGAGAGGGAGTTTATCTCTGACTTTACATACAAAAAACAAACAAACCCAAACCTCCGTAAACAATGTATTTACATGTTATAAAAAGATACACAAACTGTTCCTACTGCAACAGACATTTATACTACTATTCCTATTACCGCTACTGCTACACCTTCAAAATTACTATTGTACTATATTACAACAAAAAATAACCATCAATAACAACAACAATAATAATACAATCAATACACATAATAATACTATTCAACAGCTTCTGCTACTATTTGTACTATACTATAATATTAATATTCCTGCTACAGCTACGGTTAATATTTCTATAGCAAAAAATTACCATCACCAAAAATAATAATAATAAGAAGAAGAATATTAATAATTATATTTAAATTATCAATACAATGATAATTATTGTTTCTACTAGAGCTACTGCTATTGTTATTTATACAGCAACAAAAAAATACTACCGCAATGGTTTCTAAAAAAAATAAAAATAAAAAATACTACTAATATTATTTCTCCGACAGATACTGCTACTATTTGTATTAATAATAATAATAATAATAATAATAATAATAATATTACAATTCCTAATACAGCTAGTTCTAGTTCTACAGCAACAAAAACTGTTACTACTATAAAGTTAAATATTCCTGCTACTGTTTCTACAGCAATAAAAGATACCTCTACAGATAATAATAATAATAATAATAATAATAATAATATTTTTACAAAAAAAACTAATACTAAAACTATTCCTACTACAAATAGTTCTACAGCAACAAAAACTACTGTTCCTGTAATGTTCTTCCTTCTACGGCTGTTGCGACTGTTTCTAAATAATAATACAGTTTGTACTACAGCTACCGTTGGTACTACGTCTACGGCAACAAAGACTACTACCGCAAATAATACTAATACTGCGCCTGCTATAGTTCCTGCTAGTACTATTTCTTTAGCAACAAAAACGACGACTGCTGTAACAGTGTTATTCCTTCTACAGCTACTGTTCCTATTCCTACAGCAACAAAAACTACTGCTCGTACTAAAACTATTGGTACGACGGCTACTGCTACCATTTTCTGTGAATCTATAAAACCACCACGCGCCAGGGTTGATGTTTATCGTCTCACACCTCCCGAACTGTGGAGGCTTCATCAGCACGTTGAACCGGGGTCGCTTTCATTGGGTGATGGAGATGTCTGGAGGTTGACCCTGTGTGAGTAAGGTTTGGCCGGACTCTCGAGCTAATCCGTGTCTTTTGATTAGTAAAGGCTCTGTAAGCAGTCTAATAAACACGGGAAGCCATTTGTCCTGGTGCGGATCTTATTTACGCTTCAGCAAAAGATGAAAAGCTTGAACCGTCCCGAGGTTTTAACTGCAGGTCAGGTTGTGCTTTGAAGGTTGACGTGTGAATATGGTGTGTGTGTGTGTGTGTGTGTGTGTGTGTTGCTGAATATTTTGTGGTATGAGGTCTCATAGAGTTGCATGTTCTCCCAGTGTTTGTGTGGGTTTCCTCCAAGTACTCTGGTTTCCTCCTACAGTGCCACAATCAAGCGAACTCGTTGTTCCACTTTGCCCCTAGGTGTGAGTGTGAATGGTTTTGTGTATGTGTTGGTCCTGCGATGGTCTGGCAAGCTGTTCAGGGTGTATAATTCAATTCAATTCAATTCAGTTTTATTTGTATAGCGCTTTTTACAATGTAAAAAATCGAAGAAATCTAAGAATTTTTCTACAACCCCCTACACGCTTGACAGGTTGGAAGTGGATATACGACTAAAAAAATTAGGGGAGAAAAATGGGGGTGGGGGGGGGTGTTAATTAGTATGTCGTCGCTAAAGTTTGCTAATAGAGCAGGAGAGAAAAAGTAATGTAGTGACTCAGTACTAAGTGTTTGAGATAATAAGCTAAATTCCAGCGTGTCCACGGTTTCATCCGGATTTTTTTACATTCATGTATGAATAACCTTTTTAAAAAAAAAAAAAAAAAAAAAAAGGTGATTGTTGTTTCCAGTGTAATGACTGCAATTCATTAGATTCTATTTTCTCTGACTTTTTGTCTCCACCTCAAACACTGTACTGACCAATCACATCGAAGTATCTCCTGATATTTCAAGGAAAACAAACAAACAAAAAAAAATTAGAATCAAAAACAAGCACCAATCCTTTTCTTGCCCTTTTGTGAGTTGTGTATGTCACCCAAGCACAATGAATTTTTTTTTTTTTGGCAACAAACATTCTGGTCTAAATATATATCCAGCTGCTAAACTTTTGGTTCCAGTATACTTTTCAATAGGATCACAGAACTGTGCGCCCTTTTGAGCGCCTCCCTGCCTCGACGGTTTTGAATAGGTGGTTATATTATGACTGGGTTGCGAGTTTTGCTTGTGCGTTGAAGCTGGATCGCGACATGCCCGAGCAGAAAGCTTCCGGAGTGTTAGACGGAGTACAGTATATACAGGATCCTCTGATCTCTGATCCTCCCTGGTTTGACCGAATAGAAGAACTGGCACTCAGCCAGGGTGACTTTAATCTGGTTCACAGGACAGGCCGAATCATGTTTCTGCGGTTTAAACCACCTGGTAATTGTTTTCCTGGCGAACCAGTAAAATACTGACACATGGCTTGAGTGATGGTGTATTGTAGGATCTACTTCTTGTGGGGTGTAATATTTGAAAGTACTGCAGGTTGTTGTTATAGTTAGAAAGTTAGGAGTGTTAACGAACCCTAACCCGATTTTTAAACCCATATCTCCTACTGCAGGGTTTGTTATGATCATATTTAACATGGAGAGAATTTATCCTTGATCACAGCGTGTAATCTCCATGGCGCTGTTGCTCCGGTTGGTCCGGTTGAGGCTCAGCAACATTATTGTGGCAGTAAAATGAAGTCCGCTGATGATCTGAATGCAGTGAATGAGCAGGTGATCACATCAACTGATTATTTCTTCCCCGATGGCGCGGATATAAAATGGGGACCCGAATAATGAGCGAGTGGTTCCGGGAGCACGAGGAATCATTTTCACATATGTATCGGCCCCCCAGAGTCCCGACCTTAACCCTACTGAAAGTTTTCGGGATGTGCCGGAGAAGACTTTTTGGAGAAGTCCCAACTCTTGATGGAAGTAATTGTCATGCTGTTGCTTAAGTTTGTCAAAACAATGTGGCGTGATGATTTTATTCATTTATTTATTTATTTTGATGTATTTAAAGATAAAGGTGGTCCAACAAAACGTATTTTATAAAATGTGTCGAGTTGGAGTCTGACGACGCTACAGATTTAACCCTGACCAATCATTGTTGACGTCCTTGCATGTTGTTGGTGAGGAGGGTCAAGGAATTGTCTATCATGTTCCATAAAGAACGTCAAGAAATGTGTCGTAGGAGCGGTCAGGGTAGGCTTTCTGTCATGCTGGGCTTTTCCGAGTGTCAGCGGGCTTCTCAGTCACCGATTGTACCGCAAGGCTTGGGAACATCATTGCTGTGGTTCATATTCAGGTATGAAACTGAAAACGTCTGAACCGCAACGCAGGGGTGTCAAAATCAGGCTGAATTCATGTGGGGCACTTTCAAACCAAGTTTTTGAGAGGAACTACCCCCTGGGGAGGTCTCCCATGAACTAAGATCCATCAAGGACAACGTTTTGGCAGGTGTTTGTTCAACCGTCCATCCATTCGGCCATCGCTCTGTATGACAGAATCCTGACCACACCCATGCACCGATTTTCACCAAACTTGGTGGGAACATTCCCCCACCTGAGTTCTGGAGGTTCTTTGATTTTGGAATTTCAAGGTTAAAGCTGAAGGTCAGAGCAAGGGCACAAAGTTTTGGAGATGGAGTGCTCACAACTTCAAAATGAGTGCTGGTAGACATGCAGTTACTACGGAACACTAATACGAAACCATATATGGACTTCCAAATGAGACAGTTGCCTTTGAGCTCGAGTGACCTTGAAAGGTCAAACCTTAGCCAATATGTTCAACCCTCAAACGAGAGGGGTTTTGTTGTTGTTGTTGTTGTTGTTTTTTGCTAATTTGGTCACAAGCAAAAATATTGTAAGATGAGCATTAATCCAAACCAGTAAATATTGGGCCTTGCCGTTGATGTGGTTACTGGGACGTCCCATGACACCCTGATGAAAAGCCTAGAAGTTTGATAACAATGTGCGTAAAGTTATAACGAGGTTTTCTTGTTGACCTTTAAATAAATCCATAAATTATTTTAACGACTGAAAATTATGCCTTCAGACCATTGACCAAGCAGTCTACAAACACTTACACAAGACTCGCACACATCACCCGATAAATGTATTAAGCAGAAAGATGACATTCTGTGGTTTACCAAACACCATTCCAAATTCTGGAATGTTCCTAACGGGAATACCTTGCGCTGCGTCCATTTCTGTGTGGTCAGAATGTGCCTAAGTCTCATTTACGTGTGGTTCTGGTCGAGGATGCCAGTGAAAAAGGCAGTCGGCAGCCTCTGCCTTTAAAGCCGGTCTGAGAAATCCGGTGTAATCTTCGTGCTGAGGGCGGAAAGGGTGCCGTAAGTTTTCCATAAACTCTGCTGTCTTGCAAACACCATCTGAAAGTTAGTTAGTTGGAATCTCCCTGTTTAGTAAGCGCGTGTAAACACAGGGTGGTGACGACTTCACAGGGTTAGGACGAGGACATCTATTCTTCCCTCTGCTCGTTATGTGGAGGAGTTGATTCCACGCCGCATTGTTGACACAATAGAACGATGGCTGTTGTCAAAACGTTGTACGTGTGATAGGAACGGAGGTTATTATCAAGGGACTGGAGCGATGCGAGTTGTTTGGGTGTGGTCTTGCACTGGAGTGTCCTGTGTCCGAAGTGTATGGCCTGCAACTTTTTTCCCTGAAGGGGACGGAAACCAAAATCGGATCAGTTGTGTTTGTGTGTACTTGTACTAGCTGGATATTTTTAACCAGCAGAGTGAGGACTTTTTTGGGGGGAAGTGTGGACCTATTGGCTGGTCCTCACTTCCTCATAGGGTTGTTTCAGGGCTAAGACTTGGTTTTAAGGTTCAAGTTAATATTAGGTTTAGGGTAGGGTTAGGGTAAAGGTTGGGGTTTGGTATTTAGTTGTGACGGTCAAGGTTAGAGTAAGGGGCTTGGGAATGCATTACGTCACTTAATGTCCCCACAAAGATATACAAGTTTCTCTCACTCTTTCTCTCTCTCTCTCTCTCTCTCTCTCTCTCTCTCTCTCTCTCTGTATATGTGTGTGTGTTTGTGTGTATATTTGCTACATACTGAGGACCGGTATCGATTTTTAACTAGCATTTTTGGAAAGTGAGGACATTTTGGCTGGTCCTCACTTCTTCGAAGGGCTGTTAAAGGGTTAAGAGTTGGTTTTAGGGTTCAGGTTAGAATTAGGTTTAGGTTAGGACTTTATTTGTGATGGTTAAGGTTAGGCTGATGGTTAAGGTAAGGGGCTCTGTCACTGAAGGTCCCCACAAAAATAGAAGTACAAGCGTGTGAGTGTGTGTGTTTTTGTGTTGGAGAGTCTGTACCTCTTTCATCCCTAAAACCTTCGCCCATTTCTGCAACACTTCACGTATGTTTAGAAGTCACACTCATGATGTATGTTTGTGCACCTTGCTAACTCTCGCAGCCTACACAAAAACAACGAATCGGCAGCTCTCTGTGCGGCACGGTGGCGTAGTGGTTAGCACGTCTGCCTCACAGGAAGAAGGTCCTGGGCTCGAGTCCCGATCTCAGTGACAGCGTTTCGGTGCTCTCCTCGTACCTCCAGTGTCCACTCCAGCCTCCCTCCGACCATGCTAAGATTTGGCAAATCCGTGAGAGTGAGTGAGTGAGTGAGTGAGTGAGTGAGTGAGTGAATCGGATTCTGGGAAAGATACGCCGGCTCCTTTAAGTCCACGGACCACTGCACAGACGTAACCTTTTCCATCCTGTCTCCCTACCGTTAATTCTTCCCATCTGCTCCTTCCTGGATTCTGCCCATGTGGATGTCCAGAGGAAAACCCCTGCTAGGGGTGGAAGAGCACCTCTGACCCCCATCTGCCTCTGATGTCTTTCCCTTCCCTGGCGTATACCATCCCATCTTCTCTGACTCAACCCTCAACCCTCAACTCTCACCTCGTTGATGCATCCCTTCTCTTGCCATTTGCTTTCAATTTCTTCTTTCAGTCTTTGTTTGTGTGGAGCTGGCGCAGGTCTCTGCTGAATCATCATATCCGTCAATGTTTTTCGGAGTTACTCAACCCTTAAAGCAGGTAATTAAGTGCCCCGCCTTAAGCGAACCTAACCTAACCTCGGCGGTGTTTAGCTGGCTCATCAAACACATGTATTAAAGAAGTCCCGTTCAGGAACGCTGGATTTGGCGTGCCAGCTCATTTTAGTTACCCCGAGAGGAAGCGAGTGTTTATAATGTGGTCTGTATTTTCTGCAGCCGTGACCTTGACCATGAGCTTACTTCTCAGGGAAAAAAAAAAAAAAAAAATTTAAAAAACAAACGCAACCTTGAAGAAGACCGCATACTTGTCTGTTATTTTCTACGGTATCGAAGGTGCCGGGGGGGGGGGGTCACACATTCCTTCAGGCACATGCAGCGCCTGTTTCAAATAGTTCCGGAGGAAACTATGCATACGCATTAGCATACATTTAAATCTCTGCACTTCACAAAGCCGAGGGACAGAAGCTGTGTGTTGGGGTAATTAAAGTTCATCCAGCATGTGACGACGTTTGATAGTGGATCGTGTCCAAGCTGGGAATAGTTCGCAAGCCTTCACTGGTTGTTATGTAAATAAATAAATCAAAACAGTCTTTGCCAGTAGGGATTAATGGTACAAATGAATGAATGAATGAATGAATGAAGCCCTACGGTTTGTTTTCTTTCAGAAACTCAGCTGTGATCCGGGTCGCCTGTTTCCTTTTCTGTTAATGAGATGAAATCTCTTTAACGCAGCCTCGAGTAGCTTAAATGCCCATTTCTCGACATTACCGAGCATAAATGCCCATCTACGACCAACAATGAAGACGGATACAGAGACAAACCGAGCCTTCTATCCATACTCGTATGCGTAAGTATGGCGCAGTACCAGCCGCGACAGTGGAGGCGCTGTAGTAGTTCACCGCAGAGTCACGAAGAAGAAATCGTAATAATATCGTAACTTTCTGATGAGAGGTTGTGAGTCCCCCCCCCCCCCAAGTTACAAACATCTACATGTAAAGCTGGGCAAGAAGTTTCCGTAATCATGATATTATCATTTGTACTAAAGGCCAATCAGATAATGAAGAATTTGTATAATGTAGCTTGATATGTCGAACTATCTTAATAAATATTAGGCCTGTTATACGATATGATGTATGATAAGGGGGCAGTAGGTAGCTATGGTATGTGTAGATAGAGGAGCAAAGATGGAAAAACAAGGGAGCAGGCACAGCACTGGAGCTCAGGTGTGCAGGTTAATGGTGAGCGCCCCCTGGTGTCTGTATACTTACGAACAGTCTTGAGATACAAGAATGACTTGTTTGTGTCCATCATTATGCGGCTTTGCATTTGAGTAACAAGCAGATCGCATTACGGGACAAAAACGAATCTCTCAGCGGACTTCTCGTCGCTAGATCTGATAGCCTAGGTAACCCCCTTGCGTGTCTCTCACTGTAAATGTTTCCTGTTTCTAGCTAGTTCACTAATAAATCGCTTATATTATTATTAGCTTACATTATATAATCATCATAGTCATATCATAACTAGCTTTTTTTTTTCGATTTAATTTTTTTTTTTTTATTCGTATATTTATTCGTATCCAATTTCCACTCGTCAAATATTTCCTTCGGTGTCACACGACTACCACCAACCAGTGGCTCGCACTTGTCACCTCTGTGACTCGCCCTGTGGGGGGGGGGGGGGGGGG
>JAQMYF010000022.1:9229618-9240616 GCA_030014195.1 Neosilurus mollespiculum
CTCTCGTTCTGTCTCTCTCCCCACCCCCCCTCTGTCTCTTTCTCACCCCACACACTCTCTCTCTCTCTCTCTCTCTGTCTTTCTTTTTCTATCTCTCTCTCTCTCCCTCTCTCTCTCTCCCTCTCTTTTTCTCTCTGTCTTTCTCTCTCTCTGTGTGTCTCTCCCTCTCATTCTGTCTCTCTCTCTGTCTCTCTTTTTCTCTCTTTCTTTCTTTCTCTTCCTCTCTCCCTTTTTCCCCCCTCTCTTTCCTCATTCTTTCCCTCCTTACCTCTTTTTCTCTCCCTCACTTCTCCCTCTTTAGTCTCCCTCTATTTCCTTCTTATTTCTTTCCTTGGTTTTCTATCTCTTCCTCTCTCCCCTTTCTCACTCCTTCTCTTTCTCTCCCTCCTTTCCTCTTTTTTCCTCCATCTTCTCCCTCTCTATTCCCCCCCCCCTCTCTTTTTCTCTCCTTCTTGCTCTGTCCCGTTTATCCTCTCTCACTTTCTCTCTCACTCTTTTTCTTTCTCTTCCTGTCACTCTCTCTCTCTCTCTCTCTCTCTTCTCTTCTTCTCTCTCTGTTGGTGATTGCTGTGAGAGGGTGTATTCCTCACACATTGTGTGTGTGTGTGTGTGTGTGTGTGTGTGTGTGTGTGTGTGTGTTTCCTCCCTCCACAAGGCCAGCATTGATTCTCCTCCTTGAAGCAGTTGATTTTGTAACAGCTCTGACCTCATGACAGCTAAAACAAATTTGATTTGACTGAACTGCCAAAACTGTGAAAACGCCAAAACCGTGGAACAGTTACGAAGCAAAAGCGGCCAGTTTTCATGTGTAATACCCATGTGCTAATGTGTATACACACACACACACACACACACACACACGCACGCACGCAGGGTTAGGGTAAGACCAGCTCTGTCCAAAAGTCTAAGGAGGCTTATTTTCCGCTCTCATCACCACCAGAGGTCGGCGGAGCCAGGACTATAGAAGTGGGTTCCGTCTGTCCGTCCGTACCTTTGTTAGAGCAATAACTTTAAAAGGAAATGACATAGGATCACCAAATATGGTGCACCGCTCCCCCTCTGGGGTAAATAGGGTGGGATTGAATATGGTTCACCTTAACCTTGGTTCAAGGTCACGAGGTCACTTTTCATATATATTGGACCTCTGGTACTTTGCAGCACTGTACCCGAGACCACTTCCTCACCAAATACTGACTTAGTTTATTTTGTTGCTCTTTACAGTATTTTTTAAATCTTTTTTTAAGTCTAGACACGTTTCCTGATGTAAATTTACGCCTTTACGCTCTACACCCCGGCTGAATCAATGCTAAGCCTCCGTGGACATTTGACGTTCCATGTACTTGAGTATCCAGAATGCGGGGGGTGGGGGAGGGGCGGGGTCGTTATTTTGTTTTAACGTGTACTACATTCTAAAGACCCTTCCCTATTTTTTTTTTTGTTTCGTGAATGTTAAGTTGTGTGTGTGAGTGTGTGTGTGTGTGTGTGTGTGTGTGAGTGAGTGAGTGAGTGTGTGCATGCGGGCGGCTCTCTCTGACCTCTTGTTCTCCGTAGCTTAAGGAGTATGAGAGGAGCAGGCAGTTGAGCAGCAGTTCAGACACTGCAGAGTGTGCTGATGGATCCAGTCCCGCTGTTAACCTGCCCTCCACCTGTAACGTAAGTACCGCACACAGTCGGGGAGTGTGTGTGTGTGTGTGTGTGTGTGTGTGTGAAAGAAAATCAGTCTCATGTCAATACACTGTAAAGGGGCGTGTTCTCTGTTACGTTTAAAGGTACAGTGCGTGACATTTTGAAAGCTCTGTTAGCATAAGTGTGTGTGTGTGTGTGTGTGTGTGTGTGTGTGTGTATATTTATGGACTAAGTTGTTTATATCTACATGTGAAGCGAGTCCCATCTCATGGTGGCTGCCATCTCGCCATTCAGGCTTCGAAGGGGAGGGATCGGGAATAAAATATCAGTTGGTTTCAATCTTGCCACTAGATGCTTCTAGATATCTTTAAATCTTACGATTTTACGCACTGTACCTTTAACACACCATACTGACAATCTCAAAGACAGATGCTGCCGCCGATATTAAAGCAAAGTCTTCTTTTTTTGTCATCCATTAAAAACCACAAATAAAGGAACAAATCAGCATCTGAATCTGAAATGACTGACAGTTGCGTAGGTGTTCTGCACTCTTAAGTGGACTAACATATAACTGGAAGCCCCGCCCCTTTCTTCCATCTCACATCAGAAATTGTTCACCTTTTCTTAAACTAGGTGGCGTGGTAGAGCGTAGTGGTTAGCACAGGTGTCTCACTGCAAGAAGGCCATGGGTTCGAGTCCCAGGCTCGGCGAGGGTGTTTCTGTGTGGAGTTTGTATGTTCTCCCTGTGCTTGCGCAGGTTTCCTCTGGGCATGCAGGTTTCCTCCCACGGCCCAAAGACATGCACATTAGGCAAATAGGCTGTTCCAAATTGTTCCTAGGTGTGAATGTGAGTGTGAATGGTTGTGTATGTTTAGGCCTGCAATGGTCTGGTGAGCTGTTCAGGGTGTACCCCACCTTCACCCTGTGTTGGCTGAGATAGGCCTGTGGCCCTAGTAGAATAAACTGAGTGAGTGCGAGAGAGTGTGAGTGCGAGAGAGGGCGTGAGAATGGGAGTTAGGTGAGTACGAGCGGGAGGGAGTGAGGTGAGTGAGAGTGTGAGCCAGAGTGAGGTGAGTGATCGAGATGAGAGAGTGAGGAGAGAGCTGGAGTGAGGTGAGTAAGAGCGGGAGTGAGTGAGGGAGTGACAGCGGGGGTGAGAGAGTGAGGTGAATGATCGAGATGAGAGAGTGAGGAGAGAGCTGGAGTGAGGTGAGTAAGAGCGGGAGTGAGTGACGTGTGAGAGTGAAGTGGGTGAGTGAGAGGGAGGAAGGGAGTGAGAGCCAGAGTGAGGTGAGTGATCGAGATGAGAGAGTGAGGGGAGAGTTGGAGTGAGGTGAGTAAGAGCGGGAGTGAGTGACGTGTGAGAAGTGAGGTAAGTGAGTGTGGGGGTGAGTGAGGGAGTGACAGCAGGGGTGAGAGAGTGAGGGAGTGAGAGTGGGAGTGAGTGAGGGAGAGAGAGCCAGAGTGAGGAGAGAGAGTGAGGTGAGTGATCGAGATGAGAGAGTTGGAGTGTGGTGAGTAAGAGCGGAAGTGAGTGAGGCAGTGACAGTGGGGGTGAGAGAGAGAGTGAGGTGAGTGAGATTGGGGTGAGTGAGAGTGAGAGCCAGAGTGTGGTGAGAGTGAGGTGAGTGATCGAGATGAGAGTGAGTGGAGAGCTGGAGTGAGGTGAGTAAGAGCGGGAGTGAGTGTGGGAGTGACAGCGGGGCCGAGAGAGTGAGAGTGAGGTGAGTGATCGAGATATGAGAGTGAGGAGAGAGTTGGAGTGAAGTGAGTAAGAGTGGGAGTGAGTGACGGAGTGACAGTGGGGGTGAGAGAGAGAGTGTGGTGAGTGAGAGTGAGGGAGGGAGTGAGAGCCAGAGTGCGGTGAATGATCGAGATGAGAGAGTGAGGGGAGAGTTGGAGTGAGATGAGCAAGAGTGGGAGTGAGTGAGGTGTGAGAAGTGAGGGAGGGAGTGACAGCGGGGGCGAGAGAGTGAGGTGAGTGATCGAGATGAGAGAGTGAGGAGAGAGTTGGAGTGAAGTGAGTAAGAGCGAGAGTGAGTGACGGAGTGACAGTAGGGGTGAGAAAGAGAGTGAGGGAGGGAGTGAGAGCCAGAGTGCGGTGAGAGTGAGGGAAGTGATCGAGATGAGAGTGAGGAGAGAGTTGGAGTGAAGTGAGTGAGGGAGTGACAGCGGGGGCGAGAGAGTGAGGTGAGTGATCGAGATGAGAGAGTTGAAGTGAAGTGAGTGAGAGCGGGAGTGAGTGAGGGAGTGACAGTGGGGGAGAGAGAGTGAGGGGAGTGAGGGAGGGAGTGAGAGCCAGAGTGCGGTGAGAGTGAGGGGAGTGATCGAGATGAGAGTGAAGTGAGTGAGGGAGTGACAGCAGGGGCGAGAGAGTGAGGTGAGTGATCGAGATGAGAGAGTTGGAGTGAAGTGAGTGAGAGTGGGAGTCAGTGGGGGAGAGAGAGTGAGAGGAGTGAGTGAGGAGAGTGAGAGCAGGGGTGAGTGAGAGTGAGTGAGGCGAGCGAGTATTCATGTTTTATAATATTGCTAGTACTGAACTCGTGGTTTGCGTAGCTGCCTCTGTTCAGGGAAGGAGATAATTGCTAGCATGTGCGCGGTGCACGGGTGAAACTCACGCACTGTTTGGCCTGGATACTGATCTCCGCTCTGTAGTGGGGTGACGTAGTGAAAACCCCCAGCATTTGGACAATCACTTCTCTTGGATTCAGTACCGTGGTCTTTGAGTCAGCTTGGCTTGAATGAGTTGGAATGTTGTGTTTGTGTTGGATTCAAACGCTGGTGACTTCGGCGTGAAGTCGACGGTCACCACCCCAACAGATTTAATGAGCATGATAAAGCTTAGAGAGAGATCCAGTGGGCTCATGGTGAGGCTCATGGTGTTTCTCCCAATGATGATACAGTCTGCCGTGTGTGGGTGTTAGTGGGCGTGAGGGTCATTCGAACAATTCAGCTTGGTGCCTTTTAGCTTGACTGTTAGCACCGTTAGCATGTTGCATGTGTGTTAGACTGCAGGCTGAAGGCCTGTTTCTTGCAGCAAGCCCTCTGTCTAATTCTTGAAAATAAAAAATAGTTTTGTGTTTTTCTTTTACCATCGGATACTTTAATTTTAAAAGTTTTTAATTTTTGTGGAGTCAGTCTTAAATGAACAGTAACAAAGACTAGCTTCTGTAGTGATGTTTCAGGTCACAGGATATGAGCTGATATCCTTGGAGTAGATTAGCCAATCAGAGCGCACAGGTGCTGATACCTAGTGAACTAGATTAGAGTATATATATATATATATATATATATATATATATATATATATGTTATATACATATTATTCTTTCAAGAGATCTTTCCATTTCTGATTGGTGGAAAGCCATGCAATAATTCTTGGTATTGCATCATTGCCATGGGACAACAGAATTATTGCACTGTTGCCGCGGGATATGTTAAATGATAACTGGCAAGTGCAACTCTATAACGTGAGTGTCTAGTCTGAAAATATTTTGCATGAATAATAAAACAGTTAAGGTGGCATGGTGGTGCCGTGATTAGCATATCCACGTCACAGCAAGAAGGTCCTGGGGTCGAGTCCCTGGCTCTGGTTTCTGTGTGGAGTTTGCATGTTCTCTCTGCGCTTGCGGGGGTTTCCCGCTGGGTACGGTCCAAAGGAATAAAACAGGTATAGAATTCCACTTTCATTGGATAGAAAACCATCTATAATAACGCTGCCTCGACCTAATAATTCTCCATATCATACTTCACGTCATTTAATAATTCCTTTATATATATATATATATATAAGTAAAGCCTTATTATAACATTTATAATTAAAGGATACAGAATGCATTTGAACACTTAAAACCCTCCAGACATGGCAACCCTGCCCCATGGCGTAGTTCTTCTGTAAACCAAACGGACACGCACACTCACCCGTGTTTGCTTTTGAAAATCTTAAAGAAACCCGTTTTTAAGTGCTAACGGGTTGGACCGCATATTCTAACGGTTAAACGGATTGTAAAAGAGCTCTTTCTTTTCAGCGCTCGCACTCACCCCGGATCAGCTCGACTCGGTTCTCCATACAGAAGCCGCGGTGTGGTTTAGAGCAGCGCGGCTGTCATCAGATCAGCTTTTAGTACAGTTTAACAAAGCCCATGTGTGTTACTGACCCGGAGACGGAGTCATGTACAGCGTATACAGAGTCTGCACTGTACGTATCCGGCTGTGATCTGATCTCAGGACAGCCTTTCGTTTCTCTTCTCTTCTTCCTGACCCACATTCCTCTGCTTCACGGATTTGCAGGGAATCGTCTGGGACCCCCCCCCCCCCTAAAACACACCTTTTAACTTGTGTCCCTTCGCTCGCAGTCAGATATGTTAGAGATTGGTGTGTGTGAGTGCACATGTGGGCATGAGTTAATCCCAGTGTGTGTGTGTGTGTGTGTGTGTGTGTGTGTATGTGCAGACAAGGAGCGTAACTTTGGCCATGATGAAACTTCTGGTAAGATCGGGGAAATCAATTGCGCTGTCTTTCTGGATCAAGCTTCTGATCCTCGCTTTTCTCTCGAGACTCTGTGCCTCCGCAGTGTCGTTTTTCATTTCTCATCTCTCTGGAACTCCTGTCTGATGACACATAGTTGGGTAAATATTTCCTCTTTGTAGCAGAAGGGATTTAAACCACTAGCTTTCGGAGTTGTACGGATTTAAACAGACTTTATTGCAGTTTGCTGTACGTGTGTGTTCTGCTCATGTTGCTTCTCTTTACACTTTATTTTATCTTGTACAGAACCTTATGCTTGAATAATTCCTTACTAATGTCTACATGTAACGGTAAGTCCGTTGGGCTTTTGCACCCGAGCTTAGAGGCTCAACACAGCTGCACTTTATCCCGGTTTCTGTAGTGTGAAGTGACTACGTGCTCAACTCCTCCTGGATGGGCTGCTAGTCCTTGGCATTCTTACTGGTACCCATTTATACTGCTCTTGTAGCTATTATACTGCTGAGGTCTAACAGGGATTCGAACCCACAACCGCTGGCCCCGCATAAAACTTCAAATGTCTACATGTACTTTACCTAAAACTTCTAGCCTGGTCCATGTCATTCATGTCAATTAGGTCGTGAATTTTAGGGTAAGGTTCACAATCATTCACTGTTAGACCGAAAGACCGACAGGAGAACGTATCCGCTTTTCAGTACAGTCTGCAGCACGGCAGGTGTAGTGATTAGCATGTCCACCCCACAGCAAGAAGGTCCAGGGCTCGAGTCCTGGGCTAGATAAGAGCGTTTCTGTGTGGAGTTTGCATGTTCTGTCTGTGCTTGTATGGGTTTCCTTCTGGAACCCTGGTTTCCTCCCACAGTCTAAGACGTGCACATTAGGCTAATGGGCGTGTGTTTGTGTTGGTCCTGCGACGGTCTGGCAGCTGTTCAGGGTGTACCCCGTCGTCACAAAGTGTCGGCTGAGATAAGTGGGTCAGTGAGTACAGTCTGTCTGTCTGTCTGTCTGTCTGTCTGTCTGTCTGTCTGTCTGTAAGCAGGATTACTCAAAACATACCGACCCAGTGTTGATACAACTTGGTGGAAATGTGTAGCATTGGCCAAGGAAGAACTGGTTACATTTTGGACCAGATCTGAGACATGAGCGGCGGCTCTCTTTTGCTACGATTGCTTGCGATTCTGTACAAAATACAACTTTCAGCCTTGGTTGAAGTCTGCACTCAACAATGCCGTAGAAGGCAGTAAAGGTCATTCATTAATATGCTGAACCTGTTAATCGTACTCGGGACACGCAGGGAGGCTGGTGCCTATCCCAGCTGACTCTGGGCAAAGACGGGGAACACCCGTAACAGCTGGCCAGTCCATCGCGGGCCAGATATTCACACTCACATTCATGTCCGGGACAATTTGGAACAGCCAGTTAGCCTAATGTGCATGTCTTTGGACTGTGGGAGGAAACTGGAGTACCCAGAGGAAACCCACAGAAGAACATACAGAGGTCCACACAGAAACACCTTCGCCAAGCCCGGGCCTTGAACCCAGAACCTTCTTGCTATGAGGCAGACGTGCTAACCGCTACACCGCTGTGCTGCCCACAGGGAAGGTATAATACGCCGTGGTTGCCGATTTGCATATGGTGCGAGTTGAGGGGTCGAATACCGTCTGTCTTTTTCTGGCTGCGAGACTGTAAGTGTGTCCATGTGCAGGAATATTCCGTCAGTGGAGGTTTTTTGCAGTACTGGAAGTGTGTGAGATGGAAAGATACTGTGGTCTGTGGTCCGGGTTTGGTAGAGGGGAGTATTGAGATGTCATTGCGGTCGGTAGCCGTTTTAGTCATTAAATTGAACCTAAGTGTTTGGTCACTGGAAAGTCTGTTGACCGAAACATGATGTTCCGAGGCTCCACCGTCAAAATCAATGCAGGCTATTTTAAAAAGTCAGCATGTGCACTTAGACCAGCAATTTTTAGTTTGTTTTTTACGTTTTTTTTCCCCCATTTTTTCATTTTAAAAACATTTCATTGCTAGTCTTGATTTTTAAGGTGCAGTTCTGTGACACACATCAACTCTGCTCCTCTACGCTTCTCTAAGTCGCTCATAGATGCTTTTCTAACCCAGACTTCACAACCCACAGCCACTCCATACGCTTCTGTAACTAATGGCAACCGTCCATCCTAATAATCACCAAACAGCCCATAATGCCGTCTGTACCACTTTAACATGTTTACATCTTATTTAACGACACACAGGCAAGATTAGAATCGGAACATATGCAGTAATTTGTTGCTAGATAACCGTTAAGAGGAAATAAACTCTACTTCCTGTGTCCCTCTTCTTTCTCTCCCTGCAGTCCCGTGAACAGTCTGACGATGAGCAGGAGGACTCGGTGAAATTTAAGAGGCTTCACAAACTGGTCAACTCCACTCGCCGCGTCCGCAAGAAACTCATCAAAGTAGATGACGGGAAAAGGCAGGGGACGGACGGTACGGCTAATGAATCACTACAGCCGTGATTCAACCTTAAGTTCATTATTTTGTTGTTTCCGTTTATTTTCCCGCGCAAACCCGCAGTACTGACAGGCGGAAATGGTCAAGCGGCACATCTGTCCGTCCGTCTGTCCATCACACACCTCCTCCACACGATTATTGATCATGGATTTGTCACAGGGCCTTCATATTTTAATCACGATTCCACCTCAACGGCCTTTGGCATGAGTTTTGAGGACTGCGACCTTGACCTGTTTTTTTCAAGGTCACATTGAGGTCACTTTCTAAAAATGAATCAGATTTGGCCTTGCTGTGTTTTTAATGATTGCTAAAATGATATAGGACTTTCGAATTTTAAACAAAAGTCCATTTCAACACCCCCTTGCAGGAGTTCAGAGGACTATAACCTTGACCTATTTTTTTTTCAAGGTCATATTGAGGTCGGTTTGTCAAAATAATTCAAAATTGGCCTTGGCCGTGTCATTAGTGATCACCAGATTTGTATAAGACGTCCAGATTTTGAACACAGGTTAATCTCAACACCCTCTCATGGGAGCTCAGAGGACTGTGACCTTGAGCCGTTTAGTTCAAGGTCAAACGAAGGTCAATTTGTCAAAGTTAATCAAAACTGGCTTTTGCCGTGTGATAACTGATTGCCAAATTGCTGTAGGACCTTTAGATTTTAAACACAAGTCCATCTTAACACCCTCTTTATAGGAGTTTAGAGGTCCATAACCTTGATCTATATTTTCAAGGTCATATTGAGGTCAAAAAACCAACCAAGTCAAAATTAGCCTTTCGCTATGCCATTACTGATGAACAATTTGCCGCTGCGTTGGTGGGGAATATGGATCCATTGGATCACATTTTGTTTACAGAAACTAAAAACACTAAAGATAATGTTTATATCAATAACAACAACATCACATTTATTCATGAAATGAATCCTACCAGGCTGGAGCCTATCTCAGGGTTACACACTGAACAGCTGGCTAATCCATCACAGGGCCAACACACACACACAACCATTCACATTCACACGCACACCTAGGGGCATTATGGAATAGCCAATTAGCCTACTGGGAATGTATTTGGACTGTGGGAGGAAACCGGAGTACCCGGAGGAAACCCATACAAGCACGGGGGGAACATGCAAACTTCAGACAGAAACGGACTTGAACCCAGGACTTTGTTGCTGTGTTAAAGAAAATATGAATTATGTCCGTGGAAAAAACAAAGTATATCCGAGTTCATGCAAACCCACAGGCTTTAACCGCTTAAGATTTATACCGCAATAAAATGCATGGGCTTTTATAGACATGTGTCCAAATACGAGCCTGTGAGAAAAAAATGTATTCTGTACAAGACACAGAAAACTATTTCTACATGTACAATCCGAATTCATTACACCCATTCAGTGATCTTGATGTGCATTCTCACCCCTGTAGACCCTCTGAGCTTGGACGTGTCCCCTTCGTGTGAGGACGCCAGCGCCCTGTATGCAGGAGTCAATAAAAAAGGCGCGCGTTGCACAGTGGACTCATCGCTGTCCTCTCTGACCCAAGACCAGCTCTCGGTGGATGGAGACAGGGACAGCTTAAGTACCTCTCCATCCTCTAGCAGCTTGGAGACGTGGAACTCTGCACACAGGCTGGTAAAGCCTTCACCGAACCCACACAGCCTGGTCCGGCCTGTAGCCAGCGCCAGCACCAGCACCGAGGACGAGCCCGAGACCAGAAAAACGTCCTTGTCTCACGGGGTAAGTATGGACACTGTGTACACACATTACAGCCTAGTGCGGCCTTGCCCTCAGCCTCACCGCATGCTGGTGCCTCTGGATTGCACCAAGCGGCCTCCTGTCTCCACCTGGCAGAGGAACAAACCCGATCCCAATTACGCCTATTCCACTAAGCACTTACTGTACCAACGCAACCTCCAAAAAACCACCAGCTCTCCTCCGCTGACGCTGCCATCCTCGCCGCGGACCCGGGACGTGGGAAGGGAGAAGGGGAAGGGCAGCGTGGGTATAGTGGGAACTTGGCTCTGCCCTTCTAAGCGCCTGCGAGGGAGAACAGCGGTCAGCGAGCTGAACATTACCTACGTGGTGGAGCGCAGCCTGTACAACCACTTGAGCCGGAAAGCCGAAAGGCTCCGCCTACTGGAGGACGAGAGAGACAACGAGCGGAAATGGGCGTCTAGCGTGGACCGATGCACCCGACGGGTCCTCCTGCGAATTCAGCAGAAGTCTGTGAGTGAGGAGGGCCCATGGACCCATGGAGCAAGTCACTGATAGGCTACTGGATGGAACTGCAAGGGTGTGAGGTTTCCTCCGAAAGTCCGAGAGATAAAATGAAAGATTATCAAGAAACAGCAGCTTTAAAAAAAAAAAAAAAAAAAAAAAAAACCA
>JAQMYF010000022.1:9244696-9269696 GCA_030014195.1 Neosilurus mollespiculum
CCGTTGATGATCAGGGGCTGGTAATTCCTCTCCTGCTTAGTACTGAAGTCCACTATCAGCTCCTTAGTCTTGCTGACTTTAGGAGGTGTTGCTCTGAGGTTACACAGATGAGAACATTATATCGTTCTGTGTGTCATCAGCACTGCTTTTTTTTTAATACGATTCTATCACTCCTTTAAAGGTAAAACTCAGATTTTCCTCATTTAACCCAGAAGTATGAAATTTTCTCTCCATGTGTTTGGGTGTGTGTGTGTGTGTGTGTGTGTGTGTATAGTCCAGTCCAGACGGAATTCTCAGCACTCCTCAATCCCCTCAGCCCGACACTGACTCGCTGGAAAAGCCCAAACTGAAGGCAGGAGGATCCGTCGAGAGTCTACGCAGCTCTCTCAGCGGCCAGAGCTCCATGAGTAAGAGAGCGGGGAGTCGAAGTGGGAATTGTAATTCTGGTTGCTTACACTAGAGGGCAGTATACGCCACCAAAACTCCTGGAGTGAATTTCAGCAGATCAGATGACGCTGAATGTTCACGGCTCGGTTACAGTGTCACTTAAACGGCCGGTACTTTCTCGTCTTGGTGCAGGTGGGCAGACGGTGAGCACGACAGACTCGTCCGCCAGCAACCGCGAGAGTGTGAAATCAGAGGATGGTGATGATGAAGAGCCTCCGTACAGAGGGCCTTTCTGTGGAAGAGCCAGAGTGCACACAGACTTTACGCCTAGTCCTTATGATACGGACTCACTCAAATTAAAGGTACCCCACACACACACACACACACACACACACACACACACACACCAGCAACATCCACCAACATCCACCAAGCCTGATGTTGTGTCTATATAACATCAGTGAAGCGACTAGGAGTCCAACTCCTCCTCCTGGATGGGACGCTAGTCCATCACTGGTTACCATCCCAGTATTTTTACTGGTACCCATTTATACTGCTGGGTGGACACACTTATGGTGCCCAGGGGTCTTATCATGGTGGGGGTCTAACAGGGATTCGAACCCACAACCTCATGAGTCCAGCACCCTAACCGCCACACCACTGGCCCCACCCAAATCAGCATTATTTCACTTCAGGGGTGAATCTCCAACCCAAATGTGGCCCATGTGACCGACCTACTCAGGTCTTAAGTCTTCATTTCAAAGCCTTCAACCTTGATTAGATGGTCAGGTGGGCATGATTAGGGTTGGAGCGAAGGTCTACAGGATGTAAATCTCCAGGAGCAGGATTGTGGAGCACCCCTGTTTCAATTTATTATAACCGCGACTGAGGCAGGTCAGGTGAGCTTTGTGCGCTCTGGTGATCGCTAAACGCTATTGTTCTGTCTTTGCGTCTCTCTTCCTCGGCCTGGTTCAGAGAGGAGATGTGATCGACATCATCAGTAAGCCTCCCATGGGCACGTGGATGGGCCTCCTCAACAACAAGGTCGGGACCTTCAAGTTCATTTACGTGGACGTCCTGACGGAGGAGGAGGAGAAACCCAAACGCACCGTCAGGAGGAGGAGAAAGGGCCGCGCCCCGAAACCCAGCTCCGTAGAAGAGCTTTTAGAAAGGATTAACCTAAAGGTGAGAAGGAGAAAAACACACACACACACACACACACACACACACACACACACACACAGTTCTATTCCTTAGACTAATATATCAGAGGCAGTGTGTTTAGTCTGGAACATTCTCTGTATCACTTTGCCTGAATCTGTAATGACAGAACATGAGCGAGAGCGACGGAGAGAGAGCGGCGGTGGTCCTCGTGGTAATGAAAGACTCCGACTCTCCCACGTAGTTTTTTTTTCCCTACGGATGGAAGCGAAGGTCAATTTCAACGTTCTGTATAATAGCTTCACAACCATCTAAAGATAGCAATCTACCCTTTAGACCTCCTGTGTGTGTGTGTGTGGGGGGGGGTAGTGTAATGTATACATTCTCACTCACTCATTTGCCAAACCACCTACTTCTACTACGGTGGCAAGGAGGCTGAAGCCTATCTCACCCAACACTGGGGCGAAGGAGGAGTACGCCCTGAACAGATCTCCAGACCATCGCAGGGCAAAACACACAACCATTCACACACAGGGCAATTTGGAGCAGCCAGTTAGCCTAACGTGCATGATGCCTTTGGACTGTAGGAGCAAACCACCACACAGAAAGAAGGTGCTGGGTTCAAGCCCCCCTTGCGTGGGTTTCCTCGGGGGTACTCCGGTTTCCTCCACCAGTCCAAAGATATGCACATTAGGTCAATTGGCTTTTCCAGTTTGCCCCTAGGTGTGAATGGGAGTGTGAGTGTGAATGGTTGTTTTGTAACCCCCTCCCCAACAACCTAAAAACAAGCAAAGAAACAAAATAAACGGTCTTAGTATACGTCCCTGGATGTCCGCACCAGAACAGAGTGAATATGATGCCTGTGCTGGGATTTCCAGCTCTGATCATGTGTGTGCGTGTGTGTGTGTGTGTGTGTGTGTGTGTGTGTATGTGTTTCAGGAGCACATGCCTACGTTCTTGTTTAATGGCTATGAGGACCTGGACACTTTTAAGCTGCTTGAAGAAGAGGATCTGGATGAGCTGAACATCAGAGACCCTCAGCACAGGGCCGTGCTGCTCACTGCTGTAGAGTTATTACAGGAGTACGACAGTGAGTATACCTACGCTGTACGCCAGAGGTGTGCGTGGGACTTTCACCTTTTAAGGTTTATGTAATGGTGCACTTCTGACACTACAAGCCTACCACTCTCAGCTCGAATGTATCACAGTGCTAAATATAAACGTATCATGTACACACTTTTATACAGTGTGTGTGTGTGTGTGTGTGTGTGTGTGTGATTCCAGGCAGCAGTGACCCCGAGCGCAGTGCCCTTTCCGGCTCCCAGGAAAAACTCCTCTGTGATGGGAGGGGCTTGGCGACGAACTCGCCGCGGGACTCTGGTTGCTATGAAAGCAGCGAAAACCTGGAGAACGGTAACCAGGCTCTATTTTAGCATCCTCCCTTCCATCATGTCGTCATCTCCGACCTAGCATTACCGCCGCCATGACGTCCGCCTATCTCTTATAGACCACACCTCTTTCCTGCCCACACTTGCTAACAGCCGATGAGACGCCGTCATCCCTTCAAGATCGAATGCCATGGCATGCTGTCGCTTCCGCATCATTCTTCCTTTCCTCCCGTCTTTCTTTACGGGCCGAATAATCATAGCTCTCCATCTCAAGACTCCACTCTTCATCTTCTAGCCCTGTTTCTTCATCACTCTGACACACACGACTTAAACGACTCCATTCTCAGCCCTGTAGATGATAACGAAGCGAACGCTGTTCCAAGAACATGATTTCAGCATCCTCTCTTTATTCACCTAGCTTTTCACTCTCACTCATTCATTTGCTGAACCAATTAATCCTAATTGGGGTCACGGGCAGGCTGGCGCCCATCTCAGCCGACACTGGGTGAAGGTGGGGTACACCCTGAATAGCTTGACAGGCCATCGTATGGACAACATATACGCAATCATTCACACTCACACCCAGGGGCATGTTTTTGGACTGTGGGAAGAAACCAGAGTACCCCGAGGAAACCCACACAAGTACCAGTAGAGCATGCAAACTCCACACAGAAACGCCCGAGCCGAGCCCAAGACTCGAACCCAGGACCTTTTTTGCTGTGAGGCGGACGTGCTACCCACAACGCACCATGCCTCCACTAGCTATTGAGTGAAGTTGGAAAATATTCTGGAAATTTCGGTAATTTGAAAATCTGGTGCAGGGCTTCTGAGTGGTGCATCAGCTATCAACACACACGTTTGAACCAGATTGGTGCCGCAGCTATCTGCGGTTTGGAGTCCATGGGAGCTAATCGGCCGGGCTCTCACGAGAAGGATGGCATACGTCCACTTTCCTGTCAATCAAAGTGAATACCAGCCAATCACGGGCGTCTGTGTGCTCATGCGTAGAAGGGGCAGATAACGCCTCCCCTCCAGGTACGTTAGGCATGTCAGCACCATGTGTCACAGGGGGGCCATGTGCTTGCTTAAACCCCTCCCTGGATGGTGGTTGTCGCATGGTAGGGGTCAACGTGATGGGTGGGAATTGGTTCCGACTGAATTAGAGGGAGAAAAATTGGGAAAAAGTTTCGGAAAAATAGGAACCTCTAGCATAAAGAGTGGAAAGACGCACGGTTAGTCATGCAGACTGATTCTTTCACGCTGTATTAGAGATCTTAAGAGGTGAATATTTTTTATCATCACTTCCCTGCAATGGCACGGTGGCTCAGTGGTTAGAGGTCCTGGGTTTGATTCCCGGGCTCGGGGCGTTTCCGTGTGGAGTCTGCATGTTATTACCGTTCTTGCATGGGTTTCCTCCGGGTACTCCGGTTTCCTCCTACAGTCCAAAAACATGCACAGTAGGCTAATTGGCTGTTCCAAATCGCCCCTAGGTGTGAGTGTGCACGAGGCCTGTTGTTCAGGGTGTCCCCTGTTTTTGCCCAGATTCGGCTGAGATGGGCGCCAGCCTCCCTGCGACCCTAAGTAGGATAAAGCGGCTTAGGGTGTGAATGAATGAATGAATGAATCACTACCCTGTGCTATTTATTCAGGAATGTTGCGGTGGCTTTGTCGAACAGCCCACCTGTGCCTTAAAAATGACTCCCAACTGTAGCTTTATTTTTAGAAATGAGTCTGTACATAGTCAAGGTTGTGATTTTTATTATATTGACGTCTGTATCTGAATATTATACAGTATTATAATGCAGGGACTAGACTGTGTGTGTGTGTGTGTGTGTGTGTGTGGTGTAGATGCTGTTGTTTTTCTGTGCTCAAGTTAGTCTTTTAAGAAATTTATTTTTCTTTACACGCGTATGGAATTATATGCTACTGACCCTCTTTGTCTGAGTGATGGGAAATCATGTGCACTGTGCCGTACTGGAAAATAAACCCAAACTGGTTTAAACGTTGTACATCATTCTGTTTCTTTTTCTGGTTTTTGGTCTGTTTTCCTGTCTTTTTTCTTTTCCTTTTTTTATTATATATATAAAATTACTTGCTCAGTCATGATTCTTATTAAACATGAGTTCTACTTCATTTCAAAACCATGCCGTGTCCTGTTTCTCAAATTTACTCAACCTACAGCTGCTGATGACTCACCCGACCTTCATCTCTGCTGCATGAATTTCTTTAAGCGTTTCATTTGATGCTTGTTTCACCATCTCTGTACACTTTATACACGCACACACACACTCTCTCTCTCTCTCTCTCTCTTCCTTACATTATCCTTATGATCTCAGGGTTCTGTTATTCTCATCCAGTTTTTAAAACTATTATTAACAGTCATGTTGTCTCCTGATTAACACAGCATTTTGTTCCATTTAAAAAAAAAATATATATATATATATATATATATATATATGCATGCTTAATCCTACCAGGGTTGTTGGGAGGCTGGAGCCCATCTCAGCCCACACTGGACGCAGGCGGGGTACACCCTGAGCAGCAGGGCCAACACACACATTCTCACTCACATTCACCCCTAGGGGCAGTTTTGCACAGCCAGTAAGCCTAATGTGCATGTCTTTGGACTGTTGGAGGAAACTGGAGTACCCGGAAGAAGAATTCCACACAAGCATGGGGAGAACATGCAAACTCCACACAAACGCCCTCGCCGAGCCCGGGACTCGGATCGGGACTCAGACCGCACAGTGCAGCTAGCTAACAGCTAACCTGCTGTTCAGAAACCCCGGTCTGAAGACGAAATCTATTGCCCCAAATGTCAACCAATCAGATTAGTGTACAATATATATGAATATTTTGCTAATGATCCCTTCAGTAAAATGAACAGCATGGACAAATGTGTAGTGTCTGTTTATAGATATTATTATCAGTGCTTTGTTTGCAAAAAGAAAAAGGCAACTAATCAGATTTCACAGTTACGTTCGCCATTTCGATCGTTCCCTGTGAGCTGCATCCTAAAAATGTTTGTAAATTATTCACAGCAGATTATATGTTCGATAGAACAAACTTTCAGTGAGTTTGCCAATGCTTGCTAATGATTCTGCTATTGAGCTCATGGCTACCAAAGTGACTGTTATTGTTTAACACTATAGTCAGGCCACCAGCACGACAATGCCCCGGGGTACAAAGACCACCCTATGAAGACATGGCTTGCCAACGTTGGTGTTTCTGGAGTGGTCTACACTCAAGAAAATTGACCCTGACTGTAAAACATTTGGAATGAACTTGAATACCCAACATGAGTGCCTGACCTCACTAAAACTCTTGTGGTTGTATGAACACACATCCCCACATTTACTCCCCAAAAATCTAGGGGAAATTCATCTCAGAAGAGTTTAGGTTTACTGTTATAATACAGGGTGACGAAGTCCATAATGAGATGTTCAACATGCATATAAAGGTGTCCACATACTTTTGGCAGTACTGTGTGTTTGCATCACTGCTGTGCTGAGAGCTGAAGACCTGATATGATTGACAGGATAAAGTAAAAACAGTGCAAACCAAAATAACATTGGTTCTTAAAGGTAGACCTATGTGAAAGTATTTTGAATACCCTACAAAGTGTATACAGTATTTACAATAAAAGTTTTAAACTAAAGGCCATGTGTTACAGGTAAGCCTCGTAAAGCATCTCGCTCAAGTCGCCGTTCTTCTGGCTTTGAATCTGCTCGAGTCCAGTCACTGGATTTCCCCACTCTTCCCACCGAGGACCTTCAGTCCAAGAAAGAACGCAAGTTCCCCAAGCATTTTCTTCCCCGGCCCATCAAGGGCTTCAGCCTGCGCTCTCTGGGCTTGAAGAAGGGCGTTCGATCAGGACCAAGGTGTCAGATGCCAGTCAGTCGCAGCTGTGAGGAACTCGACGGGACGTCAGATGCCCCGGAGCGATGGAAACGCTCTCACTCTCTGGGGGACATACAGTGGCAACACACCGATGACCAGAGCAAAGAGAGAAGAAAAGAGACCCAACATGGTGGTGAAAGGCATAAAGAAGCAAACCCTGCAGTCCTCCAGTCCAGTTCTCAGAACAGCAGGGACTCGAAAACAGAACTACGTGGAGCAAACCAGGATCAAGTCGAGAGACCTCTAGTGCCAACGCAGGTGTCTGTAAAGACTTCATCCTATGCTGCAGATAAACAGCTTAGCTCTGTACCAACTAGCCCAGCCCCTCGTACACACCCCAAAAAGCCTCCTGTTCCTCCTCCTGTTCCTGCGAAAAAGTCCAAAGAGCGCCTAGTCAATGGGTTGCGACACCCATCTTTAGTCCTGCCAAATTCTAGTCCAGGCACACCAAGTCTGTCCTCTAAACCCATAAGCAGTCCTACTAGCCCCTCTGAAAGTATTCCGTCCACTTCAGTGTCTCCAGATGATTCAGAGAAACCACCACCCTGGCTCTCGGACCTGCCCGAGTCTGCCTGCCCACAGATCCATGGAGTAAGGGTAGCCCTGGGCAGGAAGATCTCCCACGCCAAAATGACTGATTTGGAGACATTGTTGGAGGACAAGCTGGGCTCCGAGGGCATCGATCTTATGGCAGAGCCTTACTCAGATAAGGTAAGAGACACAAAACAGAATAGCTTGTATTATTTGGTGATCAGGCTCAGAAGGGGAAAACAAAGAGCCAGACATAAAACAAACAGTATTATGGCCTTATGAGTCATATGAAAGGATTTCACTATGACTCTAGAACTCACTCGAGGTATGCAAAGTGCCGAATTTTGGTTCTGACATTTCATTAATATGAAAATAAAGCTTCTGTATTGAAATGTACCTAACTAATTGGCAGCAGTGCACCATTTGTAACATTATAAGAGTCATAAATCATTAAGTTGAAAGTGTATGTTTTGACTTCTTATTCTAAGCCCCAAAGGTTTAGTCATGTTTAAGGAATGTCGGCTGCTGTCGTGGACAGATCTGGTGACTTGGACGTTCTCAGCAGAGTTCAAGAGCAACAATATGACTAGACCTAGCATTGTAATGGATTTCAGACATCAAGAGCACAGGGGTTTATGCCCCCCCCCCATCGAGTGATGTACAAGGCTGACTGCCTTTTGTTCTCCGCAATTTCTGTGAAATTTTCACCAGATCAAACTGCCGTTACTGGTTGGATTCAAACCAAACCTATGTGACTATTATTAATTGAAAGCTGGCACCGCTGAACCTGCGCCTCTTTTGATAGTCGCATTATTAAACGCTCGGGTTGCTATAGACATAACCAGAACATACTGTATGCTGTAAGTCTTTAGTACTCTGCCAGCAATAGCGGTGAGCTAAACCTGGGAGCCCACACCACATGTTACAGGGCCAACATGGGGGGGGGGGTCTGGGTGGAAAGAATATAACTGTGGATTTGGTATGTGTATCATTTCTGCTACTTTAGTTTATTGGAGTGGGTGGGCTGGATGTGCTTTCATAAATACAGGTCACAAGTTTAGGATTATTTATAGTTATTTAAATGGCAGACAACTGACAATGGAGAAACGATGCAACCCCAGCATGTGAGGGTTAAGCCAGGCTCTTTAGCATTGCAGGGATTCTCAATCACAACCTTCCGATTAAGAACCTTGAACTGTATTATACCTCAGGGGTCTGTTGCAGAGCTCGCAGACTCCGTAGCCCGACGTACCCAGGGGCTATTAACTTTTCCCATCGGGCTACCAAACTATAACACTGCCCTGCCTGACGGGTAACCTGAAATTATACTTCAAGTAAAAACAAATTCCCGTCTTTGCACGCTCTCATAATTGCTGGCTCAAAAAAAAAAAAAGCAAACAGGTTTTTACCAGGGAAGGTGATAGTTGGGTGTTATGAGTTTACTTCCCCTCTCTTCTCCCTTTCGGTTTGTAAACACAGTGGGTGCAGTGCTGCCACCTGCAGGAATGGAGTGAGGTTTTCATTTCAGTTTTTTTTACTGTTGCTAACTGATAAATGTGTGCATGGAGTAATATACACCCTGCCTTCTTTTTTTATACCCCAATCGTTCTCCGCGCGTGCTCAGAAATTGTAGCACTCTATGCTTTTTCGAATCCCGTCGAACGCAGACATCGTGCCCCAGTGTAAACCCAGGGTAAAAACGTTCAAGGGGAGGAGTCAGGGAGTTAAGTTTCAGTTGGTTGCAATCTAAAACCTCACCACTAGGTGCTGCAAGATCTTACGTACTGTACCTTTAAGGATGACAAGATACACCCTTTACCATCGGCCAAGTTAGGGCCATTGGCAGTTTCACGATATAGAGCACGTGAAGCTGTTTTAAATTCAAAATAAAGCACAATGTCTGTCTTATTAAAAGAAATAATCATTTTTGTCTCTTGAAAGTAATTGTAATTAAATGGGTGCCGTGTTTTATTGCATATAACTCATGCCTCTTCTTTAAAAGTAGAAGTTGACATGATTTAAATCTGATACACGTCAGTAGTGCTGTCTTTTTTTTTCTAATTTAGTTCCCTTCATCCATCTGTTTGGCATCGCTTGTTTATTTTTCGGAAGACTTTAAATAGAAGTCGAGGGTTTCTCCATGTCAAATGTTCCAGCAGATGAGATCACCTCAGAGACCCGACAGCCTGGTTTTTAAAAGATTCATCTGTCATTCCAGTTCTCTTCGGGTTACAACTCATTAGGCCACATTATTTGTCATTTTAAACAAATGTCTGAGTTGCAATAGTCTCGTAATTCCGTAACTACCTCATAAAGTTTCCCTTGTTTCCATGTCAGGCGACGTCTCCAGGCACTCTGTTATATAGAGCTGTTTTCTGGTCAGGCTTAAAATCCGCTACAAACCACAAGAAGTAAACTTTATACTTTATAGCTTGTGAAGTTTAGTGACAGCTCCGGCTTAGACTGACGCGAACGTAATGCTAATTCGTTTGTGTCTGTAAAAATTCCTTTTATCTTGCGAATCATCAGGCGTCAGGTGCAGGATTGAGCGGTACTGTGGTGCAGAGGTTAGCACGTCCGCCTCTCAGGAAGGAGGTCCTGGGTACGGGTGCCTGGTTCAGGAATTTCTGTGCGGAGTTTGCATGTTCTCCCAGTGCTTGCATGGGTTTCTTCTGGGTACTCCGGTTTTCTCCTACAGTCCAAAGACATGCACATTAGGCTAATTGGCTGCTCCAGATTGCCTCAAGCTGGGAATGTATGTGTTGTTCTATGATGGTCTGGCGAGCTGTTCAGGGTGCACCCTGCCTTCACCCAGTGTCGGCTGAGATAGGCTCCAGCCTTCCCCGTAACCTTAGTAGGATCAAGCGGTTCAGCGAGTGAGTGAGTGAGACATTGAGGTGCAGGATTCACCTGATGATTAGAAAAGGTGATGTCTAGGATTGTTCTCTGTCATGACGTAGGTATGTGACCTCACCTCTCGAAACTTCCATTGTTTCTCCTCTAGCATGGCCGTTGTGGCATTCCTCAGCTCTTGGTGCGGAGATACTCCGAAGACTTCCAGCAGCCTCTGAAAGACGTGGCGTCCACTCTGGACCAGATCAGAGTTAGGCAGCTGCGCAAGGAGCACCGCATGGCTGTGAGTGTGAACTGCGTTATCCTGTAAAGCATGCCGGCACCGATGCTGTATTTAAAAGCAAAGTTTTTAAAAGCATTCATTCATTTGGCGAACTTCTTAATTCCATTAGGGTCAAGGGAGGGGTGGAGCCGACTCTGGGTGAAGACAGGGTACATCCTGAACACCTTGCGTGTCCATTGCAGGGCCACGCACACAACCATGTATACTCACATTCATACCTAGGGACAATTTGGACAACTAATTAGCCTAACGTGCATGTCTTTGGGCTGTGGGAGGAAACCGGAGAAACTGGAGGAAATCCACACAAGCCCTGGTAAAACTCGACAGGGAAATGTCCTTGCAAGCCCAGGACTCGAATCCAGCACCTTCATGCTAACCGCTAAGCCGCTGCACTGTACATGAATTAGGAAATAATACAAGATGGAATTTATTTGGAGTCTCGTGACGGCGCGAACCAGCAAGGTTTATAAAATGTGTTATACAAGGAAGAGTATTAACCTTCTAACAGAATCCCTAAATATTTATCTTCCAGAATGTGCTTAATGGCAAGCGCTCAGATCTGAAGGATGATTTGAAGTATTGGCACAAACATTGTTCTACAACATGTGGCTGCCTTCATGTTATCAAGATTTTAGAGGTCAGTGTAGAGGCTGGTGTTCAAGAGATGTGTAAGAGAGAGAGAGACAGAGAGAGACACACACACACACAGAGTGAGATAGGGAGAAAGAGATAGAAAAAGAGAGAGAAACAGCGAGGGAGAGAGACTAAGAGAGAGACATACACACACAGAGAGAGAAAGAGAGAGAGAGAGACAAAGGAAGAGATACAGTGAGAGAGAGAGAGAGTCTAGGAGAGAGAGAAGTAGGGAAAGAGAGGGGGAAAGAAGGAGAGGGAGAAGGAGAGATGGGGAGAGAGGGGGGGGGGAGAGAGAGGGAGAGGGGGAGAGAGAGAGAGAAGGAGAGAGAGAGAAAGAGAGAGAGAAAGCAAGAGAGGGAAAGAGAGAAGGAGAGGGAGAAGGCGAGAGAGAGAGAGAGAGAGAGAGAGAGAGACAGAGAGAGAGGGGCAGAGAGAGAGAGAGAGAGACAGAGAGAGAGGGGAAGAGAGAGAGGGGAAGAGAGAGAGAGAGAGAGAGAGAGAAGGAGAGAGAGAGAGAGAGAAAAAGAGAGGGGGAGAGAGAGAAGGAGAGGGAGAAGGTGAGAGAGAGAGAGAGAGAGAGAGACATTACCGAAATGCTCTTCGAGTTCATCAGTTTAGTTTTTCTTTCCTTTTAAATACGTCTGAGATCATAAAAGATGCTTAATGATTTAACGAATTAAATAAAGGGAAGTTATTTAAAGAAATGTCTGATGATGATTCACGTTGCTTCCTGCACCGAACAAACCCATTTGTAGGAAGCGATCCTCGCCCACACTGCCAGGCATGTTTTAGTAAAAGTGCCGCTGGTTGGATCTTACTGATGTGGGCTTTGCTAACAGCTGCGTTTAGAAAGCTCTCATGAGCAGCCGTTTGAAGTGTAAAGTGCCGTTATAGACACGAGGGCTTTATTAAAAGCAGGTGCGCTTAAAGGGTAAAAATGGCAGTAAGACAATTCAGTGCTAGCTGCGTTTATAGAATAGTGTTAGCACAATCTCTCGTAGAGAGTAACGCCTCCGTCTGTCATACCCGGAATTACTTCACAGTAGATCAGGGGTGTGAAACTCATTTTCATTGAGGGCCACATCACTAAGTTTAAATGTGATAGATAGGATAGTGAATAAGGTTTCACGGTAATGGTCGATGCACGGAATGTACGATAATCATAATCTTACGGCTGGATTTGGCCCACGGGCCTTGGGTTTGACACTTGTGCAATAGATGATGATGGATGATTTTTTGCCTTCAGGTGGTCAAGCAGCATTATCCTGTAAGCGTTCTGGGCTCCTACGTTGCCATATTCTAGGGCCAGGGGGCTACCACGAGAACCGGAAGGGCATGGCTTTCATTCCTGTTGAAAATTGCTGTGGGGCAAGAAGCCAGAATTACTTCAGAGTCAATTTTTTTTTGCTTTCTGGTGGTCAACCGGCATGGTGTTCCAGGCACTTCTGTCAAAAAACTTGTGATCCAGAGAGCTACACTGGGAACCATGAGAGCGGACCTTCCATTCCCTGAAAGTTTGGTAATCTTGAAAAGTGCTGTAGGTGAAACACTGGATCCATCCATTGCTTTTTTTTTCAACCGGCTGCCATCTCTTTGTTTGTATGTTTTCTCTGTCCGTATTTGCCTCTAAAATCGTCTGGACCTCACTGCTTAGGCTGCTGCCCCCGCGACCCGACCCTGGATTAAGCGGAAGAAGATGAAGATGAAGATCTAAAATCCACTGTAATGGTCACAGTAGTCCCAGCCACAGTTCTCACATATCAACGAGCAACGTGAGACCTAAGCTTAAAGATCAAAACATAAAATGACTCGATGTCATCACAGTCCAAAGGTGTGCAAAGAAAGGTTACAGGTCACTGTGGAAGGTCAGTGCGAAAGGTCGTGTGAAAGCGATATCATGAGAACACCTTGACGGAACTTTTTCCCTAAACTTCGCCGAAATTTCCACCTTGACTCAAGGATAAACTGATTACATTATGGAGGTCAAAGGTCAAGGTCACTGTAGGCTTACCATATAACCACCAGGCAGTAGTTCTAGTTTTATTGTTAGATGTAGATTCAGAGGAAGAATCAATTCAGCATGTACTCAGTGTCAAATGATATCTAAAGTGAAATGAAAGGAAAGCCTTCCAAACCCTCCTGTATATTTTCATCGTCAGGTGGTTTTTACTTACATTTTCGAAGTTGTAATCTGCTAAAATCCGTTGGTTTGTCAGCTTATTTGAAAAGGCTGCTGCTTGTAGTCAGTTCATACAATGCAAGCTAATGGCAAAACTAACAGTATATAGATATTAAACTAACAATTGAGATATAAACTTGCAAAATTATGAATAAAATAAAACTAGGCACCTCGACACATAATACTACATTATATTAACATACATCAGACAAGCACCTGCTTGTATACTTGAACAAATGTTATATACCGCAGTGCATTCTAATGTAAACACTTTCTTGTTTACAGCTTCTTCCATGTCTGTCACGTCCCACTTTTTACAGTTCAGTAGCATTATTAATTGATTAAGCTTGGGGTTTAATTCTGCCTTAATGGATGTTGGTCAGGGAAAAACACGGGAGAGGGTTGGTTCATCATCTGGGTGTATTTAAAACCAGTTCAACATGTAAACATCAGGACGATTTCTCAGTTCACGTACATGTGTTCCTTTATTTGTCATAAAGAAGAAATGAATGATGAAACACAATGTGTTATTTGATGCAATCACATTTCAGCATAGTAATGAGCTAATAGTAATTCCGGATCTTCCTCCTTTCTGCTCTCCACAGATTCCCTCTGGAGGTTTGACAGACATGTGTCGGAAGCCCATGTCTCCAGTGCACTTAAGCTCCGTTTCCGATTGGCTGGTGTCCATTGGCATGCCCATGTATTCCGACCTCCTGCAGGCAGCGGGCTATGACACACTGGGTCATTTGTCCGCTCTTAACGAGGCAGCAGTACGCAAAGCAGGGCTACAGGACGACAGACACATCCGCCGATTGCTCAGCGAAGCCCAGCTCGTCACAGCTAACAGCATGCCGCAGTCCTAACCTCACTCGCCTGCTTTATGAACAGCCGTCACTGATGATTAAAATGCGTCAGGTGACTTTCCAGAGGCGAATCATGTGCTGGAGTGGAATGAGGAATGAAACTGGGTTCCTTGTAGCATTTCATGAAAAAATATCTACGTCTACATCTTCCAAGCTTATGTTCTGTCCTTTTCTTTAGCTCGGTATCGCTGATGTTTACAGAAAGGACTTCTGTGGCTTCCATGAACTGTTAGCGGAGGATTTGGAACAAGGTTGAATGGATCAACTTAGAAAAAAAAGAGAGAGAGAGAGAGAGAGAGAGAGAGAGAGCACATGATTTTTAAAGGCTTTGCGGTTTTGTAAAGCTATTCCGCTAACTCACGACTGCTTCCTCCTGTTTGTCTCGGGATGAAAACTTGTTTGTAAGGAAGAACATTATCCTGTGCTTCATCCAGCACGGTGAGATGTTGTAGCCTGGCCAAAGTGATGTCATTTCCTGCAGGTGAATAACTCCAGACGCAACTTCACAGTTCGTAGATATGAATACTAATTGAGTGTACATTTTAAAAAAAATCATTTAACGCTCAAGCACAACGTCCGTTGCTTTATCAGAGTATAAATTGTAAGTACGTCGCTCAGAATTACGTATATTTTATTTTATTTGCAGGAGGGAATATATTTGTATCGTCCATAAGCCATTTAAGCTTACTCAGTGCCATGTGGTTAAGTTGTAAACCATTGTAAAGTCTTCGTTTTTTTTACCTTCATTTAGGTAAAAAAACAAAAAACAAATAATGTATATTCAGATAACATTTAATCTTCTAATACACACTATCTAACGTTCATTACTCTGGTCTGGGATCAATCGCTTCTTACTGAATAATTGACATATCTTGAAGCTTTTTCTTGTGTTGTTGCCTTCGCTGTCATGAAATGATTGACACCTGCTTACGACAGTAATAATCATAATCATCTTCCATTGGGTGACGCAACAGCGATAACGTTTAAGCTTATGTTTACTGTATATTTTTCGATGTTTTAGAGCTTGGAGGGGAAAAGCGTCCCCAGCACTGTGCCAATGTGTAAATGCTAATATTTCAACTCGCTCCAAAACGTCGTCCTTGAGCGGTGTGAAAACACAAACGGAAAAACTCAGTCAACTCAGAAGGAGTTGAAGGAGTACAAACAAACTGGTTCCTTTAACTGATCTTAAAAAAAAAAAAAAAAAAAAAAAGGCTGGATTGAGTATCAGCATCCTGTTGTCTGTACGCAGTAACTTGCCGCCATCTTGGTGAGACCACTTTACTGTTGAACGTTATTCTTGAATGGCATGAAAAGATGAAAAAACGGAAATAATTATGTCTGAGATGTGCATTTTGTTCCAAAAAACAATTTTTTTCCACCCAAAATATGATACAGTCAATACAGGCGGATGTAGATATCAGTCTGTCCGTCCGTCCGTTCATCTGTGATCATTTCAATTCCGGCCCAGAATTCAGGAAACCCTTTGAGATTTCTTTATTAAACTTGCCAGTTACTTCTACTAGGCAGTGTAGTTGTGCCTTTTGATATTTGGGGATGTTTGCTATTTATATTTTCTTCCTGTTTCCATGACAACCAATTTAACATGTAATAATATGGGCGGTGTTCATTTCCGGCCGAGAATTCAGGAAACCCTTTGAGATTTCTTTATTAAACTTGACAGTTATTTCAATCAGGCTGTGTCCTGTTGACCATTTTGCTATTTATGGATTCCTGCAATTAAATTTTTTTGTTTGCATAGCAACCGATTTAACATGAGGGCATTTCCTAGCCAGAACTCGAAATCCATTTGTGAATTATTTTATTATCGCTCAAGCATATAATGCAGGAGGTTATAGTCATCAGTACGTCCATCTGTCCACCCGTCCATCCATCCGTCCACCCATCTGTAATCATTTCGATTCCGGGCAAGAACTCGGAAACAGTTTGAGATTTCTTCATCAAACTTGGCAGTTACTTCTACTGGGCGTGATCTACGAAATTATTGGCAAGGATATGAATTTTAGACATTCGAAGCTTTAGCTGGGACATCTTTGAGGCTTTCACGCTGCTCTGACTTCTTACTGAGGTCTTACAGCAAGGTGGTCTTAGCAAGATGGCCGCCATCTGGCTTCAAAATCAAAACACTGATATGTAGTCCAGTATTTTTATTTTATTTTTTTTTAAGATCAGTGTTTCTTTCTTCTTCTTCCTGTAGGTTGTTTGATTATAAAAAAAAATCTTTGGGAATCAAGTCCAGAAAAGAAGATCTACTCGAACAGATATAAAGTTGACACTCTAGTCTCATGCCGCGATTCTTTTTAGTAAAGCTTAAACATTTATCTGTATCTATTCAGGGTTTATTTGGGAGAGAGAGAAACTGGCAAATGGAAGCAGGCTGGCATGACTTTTAATCCAAACACACATCTGGAAGCACTGGATGGGGGGGATGGCTGGGAGTCTACCATTAGTGAGGAGTTAAAACCTCAAGTCAGCTTGTCTAAATAAGGAATAGATCATGATGGGGTGTGCTGTTGTAGGAAAATAGTCAGCGGTGCGCTGGTACGATGTGGCCCACACGAAGTAAAGTTGCTCTTACCTTCCTGAAATGTCTTCTTTTCCAAGAACAGCACAAATCATTTTTCTCTTCTTCTACTACAGCAATTTGCCAATGATTACAAAGTTAAAGTACATTCCTTTTAATAATTTGTTTTTACACCCAATATTGTGGAATGGCATTAAATATTTTTTTTTCAGAAGCCTAACCTTCCCTCAGCAGTGATGCCCCCCTAAAAAAAAAAAAAAAAAAAAAGCATCTTCACATTATTAATAAGCACAGGAGAAAAATCCCGAGGCTGCTTTCACCTCTGACTGTTACAAAGATCTGACACTGCAGACTCCTTACAAAAAACGATCAACGTCTCCTTACAGGAAATGTCACCATAGCAACAACGGCTATCCTGACAAGGGATCCTGTCACCAGTCGAGCGTGCACAGCTCAGTCACGAAAGATCACTTTTGCGTGGCCGCCGGGAAAGTTCCGAAACGCAGAGCTTTACATTCGGAGTCTGTCTGAGTGTTTTTGTTTTTTTTTGCAATCCGCGCTAAACAACAACGGATAAGTAACTTCGAGCACCTGATAATGCCTCGAATCAGGACTTTTAACTTAAGTTAACTTAGAAATAAATCTTCAAGGAAGCTGAATGTGTCCCAGTCTATCCTTGGAAGGCCAGTGCCTTCACCCCATTAAGGGAGCTCATTCACTAGTGAGTAGCCGCAGTGTTTTATCTTCCATTATCAGTTCATTTTGGCTGAAACCACCCCAGCTTCCGGGCTTAGTATCGCTTAGTCACCTGTTCTACATCTTGTTTGGGTTCTGTGTTTGTTTCATTCATTAATTCATTCATTTTCTAAGCCGCTTAATCGTAATTAGGGTCGCGGGGAGGCTGGCGCCCATATCAGCCGACTCTGGGTGAGGGCAGGGTACACCCTGAACAGCTCGCCAGGCCATCGCAGGGCCAACACACATAGTTATTCACACTCACACCTAGGGGGAATTTGGAACAGCCAATTAGCCTACTGTGCATGTTTCTGGCCTGTGGGTGAAACTGGAGTACTCGGAGAAAACCCACGCAAGCATGGGGAGAACATGCGAACTCCACTCAGAAACACCCGAGCTCGGGAATCCAACCCGGGACCTTCTTGCTGTGAGGCGGATGTGATAACCACTGCCCCACTGTGCCGCCCTTGTTTGTTCACAATAATAGTAAGAAGATTGCATGACCGAAGGAGCGATCATATGCATGCGAGAAGTGTTCTGCGCTCTCGCTTGCCTCAAGTTGGCAATGTTTACTAATATCAGTGCGCCACGTGCTGGAGTCAGTGACACCCACATACAGGAGTAAGCAAAGGGTTTCGGAAAGATATCGTGACTGATTCCATTCTGTCTCCAAGAGATAACACTGAGGGCAGAACGGTGCCGTTGTGGTTAACACCTCCGCCTCACAGCAAGAAGGTCCTGGATTTGAGTTCTGGGTTTGGTGAGGGTGTTTGCATTTTTTCCCACCCTGCTTAAGTGGGTTTCCTCTGGGGACTTTAGTTTTCTCCCACAGTCCAAAGACATGCACGTTAGGCTAACTGGTTGTTCCAAACTGACCTTAGGTGTGAATGGTTGTGTGTGTGTTGCTCTGCAATGGTCTTGCTCAGGGTTCAGGATGTGCATCAACTTTGCCCGGTGTTGCCTCCCAGCGACCCTCGTAGGATTGAGCGGTTTGGTAAGTTAGTGAGTGAGTGAGATAACACTGTATGTCATGTGTGTGATGCTCTTCCGCATCGAATGGAGCCAGTTGAGGTGTTTCGGGCGTCTGAATAGAATGCCTTCTGGTCGCCTCCCTTTAGAGGGGCTCCCAGGCACATCCAACTGGGAAGAAGCCCCAGGGCAGATCCAGAACTTGTTTGAGGGATTATATATCTCATCTGGCCTGGGAGCGCCTTTGGATCCCCCAGGAGGAACTGGAGAGTGTCGCTTGGGAGAGGAATGACTGGGTTTCCTTCCTAGACCTGTTGCCTCCTCGGAAAATACATATGGTATCTACTACATGGAAGAGCTTTAAAAAGCTGCTTGTATGTGACTGACTCTGTGTCTGCCAACCATTTGTTCTCACTTGAGTTACGACGAAGAGAGAGGTGAGATTTTTAACGAAGAACACCTAGGCCCTAGTGCGCACGCCCAACTGGTGACACATTCCCTTTAAGCACACAATCCGGCGTACACCCCAGTTTCCTGCGAATACGCATACTTTTTACAACGTACTTTTTACGCACACTTAGGCACATTTTGGGGAGAGATTTGAGAACTTTCTACCCCCAAAAGTTTTTGTATCTGATCCAGCACAATTTATAACGTACCCTCGGATAATCATGGCACCCAAATTCGGTTAGGAGCAGAAAATGAATCTGAATGAATGAACGAACGCCTTTTTAACAATGCAATCATGCTAATATGGGGAGTTTTATACAAATGTAAATAAAAATATTTCATAAAATGTTACTAATTACGATAAAATGCACTTTATATTCGAGTATAGATTAAATGGGGGCTTTTATTCAGGAAGAACTGATAAGTAAATAGTCCCTCGAGGACAGTTACATTCAGGTTTTATGTGGAGGTTTGCAGTGGATTACGCTGGTTTATAACTAAAGTGGGGTTTTTTCCCGGTAAACGTTTATTAATTTGAGAACGAACCATAACAAGCTACTTTAAATTGGTTTCGAAACCTCCTTAAAAGGATTTTAATTACATATATGAAAGTGTGGACCTGTTGCACATTCTGTATATGTAATTGATATTTAAATAACTTATTTTTGTTTTTCAGATCAAATTATTAGTTGTACTATATAAAAAAATAGCAATACTCTTTTACATATTGCTTTAGCCGGTGTCCTGCTACAGTATCTATTGTAAAATATCTGTGTACAAATGATTTTTTTTTTCTTTGACCTAGCTAATGATTGTCTATACAGATTTTGCTTGTGTATTAAAAAAAAAACCCTGTTAAAACTATTTGTCACTCTAAAGTGTAATAAAAAGAATCTTCAGACTGGAATGAGAAATGTCTCTGCATGTCTTTGGAAATATAGTTTTCAGTTTATTAGCTGTACCTTGTAGTGACACAAAAGGTCTTGGATACATCCAACAACTCATCTTTGTGGTTATCCAACCAGCCAATCATGTGTCAGGTCTTACACTCAGAGTGCAAGGGATCTCCGCCACCACGTAGCATGGATAATGTTATTATATATATGGGTACTGGTTTTATTAACCATGTGATCATCTTACAATGTGTTCTATAGTGTGTGGAATGTGGACATAACCAGCATAGCCAACAAGCAGGGAAAAAAAAGGCTTTACAAAATGACTGGTGTTTGACCTTTCAAGGTCACTCAAGGTCAATGGTGACTGTCTCAAGTGAAAGTCGATGTATGGTTTACTATTACTGTTTCATAGTAACATCATGTCTATCGACACTCAGTTCAAACTCAATTACGCTCTGTCCAAAACTTTGTGACATTGCTCTGACCTTGACCTTTGACCTTGACATTCTAAAATTAAATAATCTCTGGGACTCAGGATGATGTATGCTCCCACCAAGTTTGGTAAAAATCTGTGCATGGGTGTGGTGAGGGTTTTGTTCACAATCTGACAGACGGACGGACAAACAAGCAGCAGTGTTTACAAGACCGCCACCAAGACCGTTTTGGTTAGTATCAGGTAAAATTCACAGAGATACAGGTCAAATATCCATGCTCCATGGATGTTAGTACCAGGTGGACTGGATTGTGTATCTTAGAAACTGTTGATAAGTTTAAACAGTGTGCGATGGAACTCTGGGTGAAAATGCCTTGTTAAGAGGTCAAAGGTCATCGGTCGGATTTGTGTGAGCTGGCCATCAACAGTAACTTGTATAAGTGCTCAAAATGGATGAGCTACAAAAACCAAAGTCATGTCAACTTACGTCAGGAAACTGAAGCCATCACGGGTGCAGACTCACTGAGTCACGCCGTCCTTCCTGGAAGCGGAACCACAACAGTGTAAACCTGAGCAAGGCGTCTCCCACATATCAAAGATTTCTGCACCATTGTGTTCTGAAATCTGCCACCAACATTCACAAAAACGAAGGTCAGACCTCAGAGTACATGGAAGAACCTTACACAAGCATAGAAAGAATATGCAGATGCCACACAGCAACTCCCAAACCCGGGACTCAAACTCATGACCTTCTTGCTGTGAGGTGGACGTGCTAACCACTACTCCATCATGTCACTGTACCTGTACTAGACATGTTTACCAAGATAATTGTGCTTTGTGTATTATAAGCAATACAGGCACACACTCAGACAAAAAAAACGTCAGGAATGCCCTACGCAGGACAAACTTATTGTGTGAATTATCTGCAGTAGCAGCCACTGTTTGCATGAAGTGACTTACATTCCTTGTTTCCTGGATTATCAAGTGTGAGTGGTGTTCAGCAGAAGGTCTGCTCAGGGAAGCAGAATCAAGCTGAGCAGACCTTAGCCAAGCCGTACAGAGACGAGCTGAGTCGGGTCAAGTAGAGCCGGACCATGCCAAGACAGGCCATGCCGAAAGGTACAGAGCCATGGAACGCCAAGCCAAGCCGACCCAGGCCGGGTAGAGCCTAGCTGTGCTGAGTTGAGCTGAGCCTTCCAAAAGCGAGCTGTGCTGAGCTAAGCCGAACCATGCAGAGTCGAGGCAAGCAATGCAGAACCAAGCCGAGCTGTGCACGGGGAGAACATACGTGCTCCACACAGCAAGACCCCTGGCTGATATTTGAATCCAGAACCTCACAGGAGTAGAGTCGGACTAATTCTGTCTTTAAAACACATGAATCCCGTGCTTTCCAAAATGGGGTCCGAGTCACAGTGGTGGAACTCACGAACGTATCATTAACACAGTAGTTGATTTATTGATGAATTGATTTGTCATCGCTGTGACGTGATGAAGATAAACTCAAACTTTAACCTGATATTCGTGATGTGTACGTTCTGTGACTTTATTCTTAAGTAAATATGCACCAAATATAAAGAGTCAGAAGCATCCCAGTATAATTAACGGAACAGGGTGACGCCTAGGGGAACGGAATGGATTTGGTAAACTGATCTACAAAATACACAATAGGACCTTATTTACTCTCTCACTCACTCATTTGCCAAGACAATTATTCTACTAGGGGTACAGGGAGGCTGGAGCCTATCTCATCCAACACTGGGCGAAAGTGGGGTACACCCTAAACAGCTCGCCAGACCATCGCATGGCCAACACACACACAACCATTCACACTCACACCTAGGGGAGATTTGGTCCTACCACTTAGGCTAATGTGCATGTCATCGGACTGTAAGAGAAAACCAGAGTACCCAGAGGAAACCCACGCAAGCATAGCGAGAACATGCAAACTATTGCTACACAGTTGGAATCTCTAGAGCATCCCTGTGTGCTGCACCAATAAGATTTTCCTTCACTGGAATTAAAATGAAATCCATAATCTGTTCCAGCACAGAGTGAGGTCAGTGTTGGAGTAGAAGAACTTGAGTCCTGAACTCAACCGCACTAAACACCATTGGGATAAACAACAAGACATCAGTGTCTGACCTCGGCGACGCCCCATAGCTACGCTCCCAAACCAGATATAAAGCTTTGTTGGGAGAGTAGAGGTTATTATAACAGAAAATAAAAAGGAAGGGTGACATGTATGTACTTCAAAGTAGTCTAGAAGATCTAGAAAGGTAACCCAGGCATCCCTCTCCTGCGTAACACTCCCCAGCTCCTCTTGGAGGATCCTGAGGCATTCTCAGACCAGATGGAATATATAATCCAAATCCCCACCTCGGGGTCTCCTCCCAGTTTGTATGTGCCTGGAACACCTCTAAAGGGAAGCAGCCAGGAGGCACCCTAATCAGATTGCCACACCACCTCAACTGACTCCTAGGATGTAATAAGAATAAGATGGTTTGAAGCTGTAGAAGGTACTGGGTTTGAGTCCCGGAATTGGTGAGGGTGTGTGGAGTCCGCATGTTCTACTTCTGCGTGGATTTCCTCCGGGTACTCTGGTTTTCTCCCACAGTCCAAAGCCATGCACATTAGGCTGACTGGCTGTTCCATATTGCCCCTAGGTCTAAGAGTAAGTGTGAATGGTTGTGTGTTTGTGTGTTGCCCTGTGATGGTCTGGCGAGCTGTTCAGGGCACACCCAACCTTCGCCCAGTGTCGGCTGACATAGGATCCTCCCTGTAACCCAAGTAGGATTAAATGGTGCGACTAATGAGTGAGTGAGTAAGTGAGTGAGTGAGTGAGTGGTTTAAAGTTATGATATCAGGAGAAAAGTATTACATGGCTGAGAAAACCGGTCCAGAATTCATGTTGGTGTTTATCCTGTCAGCTATTTTATAGACATTCTTTCGCAAAGAGGTTTTCTCAACCATGTAATACATTTCTCCAGAGGCCATGGCGTAAACTAGTGTTTTATGAGCTCGGTGTTGTGGTATTAGCATTAGAAAACCACTTCACTTGGCTGTTTGCTAACATGCTAATACTGCAGCTTAGTATAAATTAGAGCTCAGAATAAAAAATAAGACAGCACCTAAACTTCTAAACAAATCCTTATGGGCCAGATTTTTTTTTGGTATAGTGTTATATAGGGTAGCAAGGTGGTTTGCATGTCTTCCCAGTGATTGCACAGATTTCATCTGGGTTCTCCGGTTTCCTCCCACAGTCCAAATACATCGTCATTTGGCTGTTACAAATAGGTGTGAGTGTAAATGATTGTGTGTGTTGGCCCTGCGATGGTCTGGCGAGCTGTTCAGGGGTATACCCCCTTCACCCCGTGTCGGCTGAGATAGGCTCCGGCCTCCCTGCCACCCTTGTGGGAATAAGCAGTAATGAAATGAGTGTTATATAATGAGCTTGGAAGTCATGTCATAAAAATTCTTCTAGATACCAGATAGCGAGCTAGCATGCTAATTTGTGTTGAACCTCCACTTTATGTGGGTGGAGGGAAAAAATAGGGGGCGGGGTCAGAAATCAAAACAGACCAGAATGCCTTGAAGCAGCATTGTGTGGGAATTTCAAAGCATTTAACTGTCTAATATCAGGGTATTATCATGAGAGTTTTGGTCAAGAGGCTGGAGCCTAACTCAGCCAACACTTGGTGAAGGCAGGGTACAGCCTGATTATCACAGGGCCAACACACACAAAGCGATTTGCACTCACTCTCACACCTAGGGGCAATTTGGAACAGCCGATTATCCTCATGCGCATGTCTTTGGACTGCAGGAGGACACTGGAGTACCCGAAGGAAACCCACACAAGCACGCGGAGAACATGCAGACTCCACACAGAAACGCCAGAGCCCAGGACCTTCTTGCTGTGAGGCAGACGTGCTAACCACAGTGCTACTGTGCTACAATCAATCATGTTTAATATTTTCACGTGTTTTTAGCCTTGGCTGATGGTGTGGATATTGTCAGCAACCAGTAAGTGATCTCTCTTCAAGCAGGAAACAGCAAAGCAGACACAGGAGCATCTTTTGTGCGTAGATAGACATGGAGGGGCCTCAGAAACCACGTCTCTGTTGGACGGCGCTGGAGGAGTACGAACCGGAGGAGATGTGGAGTGAACATGAGTATTTCTTGAACATTCATCATAAGGACACTTTTAGGGATGCAAAACCAGATGGGCATGCAAAAAAAACATTGAAGGTTGTAGGATGTGGAATCACAGGAGGTGTGTGTGTGTGTGTGTGTGTGTGTGTGTGTGTGTTGTTGTTGGGCTCGTGCTGCATAT
Organism: Neosilurus mollespiculum; assembly: GCA_030014195.1. Classification (NCBI taxonomy): domain Eukaryota; kingdom Metazoa; phylum Chordata; class Actinopteri; order Siluriformes; family Plotosidae; genus Neosilurus; species Neosilurus mollespiculum. The sequence continues at coordinate 9,269,239 of JAQMYF010000022.1, forward strand.
ATCAGTTTACAGTGGGATTCTGCAATTTCATTCGATTATTTTTAGAAAATGCAAGTCGGCTACTTCCATTGTTGTTGTTTAAAAAAAAAAAAAAAAAAAAAAAAAAGTCCTGCTGTGTTTGTGTTTTTGATACAATATTAGCATCATCATACATCCAGACCTAATATCAAACTGACCCCTTTTTGAACATACTGCAACAGCAAGGCCAGTTCTCTTTATATTTTTGCTGTGCATTAAAATTTGGGGGTTTAATATCAGATGATTGTCATAATAATCTGGAAATAATCTCCAAAGGAGTCCATAATAATGCAAAATAAATAAATAAATTAATAATTCATCTGTCTGTGACAACACACACACACACACACAGGTATGTTAGCAAGAAAGTGCTGGGTTTGAGTCCCAGGTTTGACAAGGGCGTTTCTGTTTCCGTGTGGGGTTTCTCTGGTTTCCTCACA
>JAQMYF010000022.1:9274696-9278893 GCA_030014195.1 Neosilurus mollespiculum
CTCTTTTTTTGTACCTACGACCGAACTCTCAAATGTCTGTTTGCCTTGTGAGGGGTTCATGCAGTGCATTCCCGCTCTAATACTCTCTCTCGTCCCTCTCTGTGTAACCGAGCATGGCCTCGTCTTGCCGATTGACATTCTCTTGCTGCTCTTCTTGCTTTACACAAACACAAATACACCAGAGCCACAGTCAGTGAACTTCTGCTTTCAACTACAACTGTCAATCATATTCATCACCATCGTTCTCACAGTTCTAAATGTAGATATTACTCTATTCGCTCTTCCTCTTAATGCACAGCTGGCTGTGAGATAGCTTTGCCTTGGAAAGTTCTTGCCATTATGACTCACTCACTCACTCACTCACTCACTTATTTGCAGAACCGCTTAATCCTATTAGGGTCACGTTAGGGATGGAGCCGACACTGGACAAATGCGGGTACACCCTGAGAAGCTCGCCAAACCATCGCACGGCCAACACAAACAACCATTCACACTCACACTCACACTCACACCTGGGGGCAATTTGGAACAGCCGGTTAGCCTAATGCGCATGTCTCGCAACTGTGGAAGGAAAATACAGTACCTGGATGAAACCCATGCAATCATGGGGAGAACATACGAACATACAAACTACACACAGTAGTGCCCTTACTGACCCCAGGACTTGAGCCCAGGACTCGAACCCAGGACCTTCTTGCTGGGAGGCAGATGTGCTAACCACTTCGCTACGTTTTTAATATGTTCATCTTTATTACCGGCTTTATCCTTTCTGTATCTCAGGCCCAGGCGGCACGGTGGCGCAGTGGTTAACACGTCCGCTTCACAGCTGGAAGGTCCTGGGTTTGATTCCCGGGCTCGGGGCGGTTCTGTGTAGAGTTTGCATGTTCTCCCAGTGCTTGCCTGGGTTTCCTCTGGGTACTCCAGTTTTCTCCCACAGGCCAAAAACATGCACAGTAGGCTAATTGGCTGTTCCAAATTGCCCCTAGGTGTGAGTGTGAATGGTTGTATGTGTTGGCCGTGCAATGGTCTGGCGAGCTGTTCCGGGTGTACCCTGCCTTAGCTTAGAGTCGGCTGAGATGGGCTGCAGCCTCCCCGCGATAAGCAGCAGTTTAGAAAATGAATGAATGAATGATGAATGTATCTCGGGACCATTGGGTAGGAGGTGGGAATACACCGTGATCCATCCATCCATCGCTCTTTACCAAACTGCTTAATTCTACTCGGGTCGCAGGGAGGCTGAAGCTCATCTGAATCAGGAAGTGACTTCTCCACCTGTAATCCCTCAGACCATCTCATATAATAGTATCACATTAGTACAGTATCGTATCTCCTGAGTCTGAGACTCTGCTCTCTTCTAGTCGCTGGCCAGCTCGAACGCTCAGGATTTTTCAGTTTCCTCCTCTTGTTTGTTTCCGCGTGTCGCGCTTGTCGCATAGATTTGAACAGGTCCAAGTCCTGCATTATAAACGTCCTCGTTTACATTATTCATCTTACATTTTGCTGAACCACTTAATACTGCTCGGGTTGCAGGATGGATGGAGCCTATCTCAACCGACACTCAGCAAGCCAGAACATCACAGGGCCAAAACACACACACACACACACAACCATCCACACTTACACTCATAACTAGGGGGCAACTTGGAACAGCCAGTTAGAATAATGTGCATGTCTTTGGACTGTGGGAGGAAACCAGAATACCCAGAGGAAACCCACATAAGCACAGGGAGAACATGCAGGGAGGACTCCACAGCACGCGACTCGACCCAGGACCTTCTTGCTGTGAGGTGCGCGTGCTAAGCGCTAAGCGCTACAGCATCTTGCTGCCTTTTCATATAAATAATTAGAATTTCTTCTATTAACCAGCAGCCTGTTTGAAACATGTGAGCAGCAGTGAGCAGCACTTTACACACACTTCTCTCTCTCTCTCTCTCTCTCTCTCTCTCTCTCTCTCTCTCTCTCTCTCTCTCTCTCGTTGTGTACACTATTAAAAGCCTTTTGTTTTGTTTGGCTGAAGACTGTGTTAAATTGTTTATGGCACTGAGATCTGTTTCACATGTTATATTTGAGGTTTCACTTTCATTTTTCTCCCACCAGGGTGTGTGTGTGTGTGTGTGTGTGTGTGTGTGTGTGTGTGTGTGTATCACTGTCTGTATTCAACATCAGTTCCACTTTTATGAGTAGACAGGATGCAACAGCATCTATGGAATGTTTGATTTTAGAGAAAGACGAGAATCCTGAATCCTATCTTCTGTTTGTGTGTGTGTGTGTGTGTGTGTGCGTGTGTGCGCACAACTCTTTTATTTAAAAGGAAAAATGGTTTCCTTTTGGTTTCCGAGATTACGATTAATATTGTGTTTATGTATTCAGTCTGTTACTCCATGATGGAGATGAAGTACAAAAATGTCTATAAACGAGAGCAGCTGACCGACATTCTGTTTTTCATATGCAGTACGCCAAGGTAGAGCTTCGTATAACTCCATCATGCAGTTTTACAGTAGAGTCTGACCATATATTCCCAAAGGCGACTTTGGAATTGAGTGTTTTTGCTCACAGGGAATAAAATTTATGATCGAAAGTAATGAAATCATTTGAATGAATAACCAAAGTATAAATCACCCTGGGTGAAATTATCAACTGGAACTGAATCTAAGTCATCATTTTAACTAGAAATAGAGCTCCAAAGTGGTTAAACTGCCCTACCGCCAGCCTCGAATGAAAGAGGGTTATCATGCATCAGCATGCTATCTAGTATATAATTTTAACTTGTGTATTTGTGCTGATTGGGGCCTTTGGTGTTCAAACTGTACAGTTATAATTGATGTATGATTAATTGATGTATGTGAAGTTCAAGGCTGTTGAATTCACAGTTACGACTCGTCGAAGTTTAGATTGATTTTCCGTAATAAAAACAAATAGCAGGTTTATACAATGTAAATTTTTAAAATGTATTTTCTTTTTTATTCAGAGATACTCCACATAACCAGAGTTAATAACGTACTGTACGTGTGGATGTGCTGAACTTTCCTGTGAGACTTCAGACATGAGAAAAGGCATCAAGATGAAGGACTAATATTTAAAGCAGCCGTAACACAAATTCTATAAATTCCACATGTGACCAGGCAGCACACTGCCGTGGTGGTTTTACACGTCTGCCTCACAACAAGAAGGTCCTGGGTTTGAGTCCCGGGCTCAGCGAGAGGGTTGCTGTGTGCTGTTTGCATGTTTTCCCTGTGCGTGCATGGGTTTCCTCCAGGTACTCCGGTTTTCTCCTACAGTCCAAAGTGATGCACATCAGGATAAATGGCTGTTTTAAATGGAGTGTGAGTGTGAATGGTTGTTTGTTGAGCTGTTGTTTAGCCTCTCCACAACCCTAGTAGGTGTAAATGGTTCGGCAAATGAGTGAGTGAAGAGTGATATACTGTAGAAACAGTCGTCTGCATCACACTGTTCCGCCACTGTCTGTTACATTGTTTTTTTTTGTGTTTAAATCACTTTTTATAACCCATGACAGTACTGTGACTGCTTCTCTCTCTCTCTCTCTCTCTCTCTCTCTCTCTCTCTCTCTCTCTCTCTCTCGCACAACACACACCTGGGCAGCTTTGAATTTTTTTTCTTCTAATATTTTCTCAGTATGAGTCAAAGCAACACAGTGTGAGCCATAATGTGAAACCACACACACACACACACACACACACACACACATACACAAACACACACACATTTAGTCAAGCTTTCACCCAGTTCTTGTCCTGCAAGAGCTCACAGCTATGAGTTTTGGCCTCCCTCTGGGCTCCTTGCATTTCCCCTCACCAAGACTCACAGAAAAGAGGAACCGAGTTGTGTGTTTTTTGTTCCATGCACTTCCCTCCTCACTAACCGCGCTACAGAGAAACCTGTAAGATGTCAAGATGGCTTTCTTTCGCACACAGGGGGGAATTTGGACTTTGGGTCGGCAGGAAAGTCATGTGTCGAGCGCTCATTTTTAAGATGAGTCATAAATAGTGTTTGTTGAGAGTACGCTCGGTTGTCAGATTGTAGATTTCTTTATGAGGCTTTTATAGAAGCCCTGAATGTTGAATGAGGTCTTATAAGGCAGGATTTTATAGGAAATTGAGCGCCTCTTTAGCAGACAAAGATGTTATGGGGTGTGAAACATTTTGTCACGTGTTACGGCCAGACTGTAAAGTGATATAT
>JAQMYF010000022.1:9291031-9313227 GCA_030014195.1 Neosilurus mollespiculum
AATTAGCTCCCATGGACTCCCGGTCACGGATGGCTGTGGCATCAATCCGGATTCGAACTTGCGATCTCCGGGTTGATGGTCGCGCACCTTATCGATCTAACACTGATTTCTAACTTTGGCTTTAAGGAAGGAGCATCTTTGTAAAATCGGTATCCCTTCTTCCTTTTCAAAGATTATATTATGAAAAGATGCATGTACACTCATGATATTACTAACACTACCAGGGTAACTTTTTCCAACTCATCATCATCATCATCAACCAGATCATCAACTGACTTCATTTCATTGCCACATTAATGTTGCTGAGCCCCGACGGGACCAACTGGAGCAACAATGCCATGGAGATTACATGCTGTGGTCAAGGCTTAAGACGCTCCCACATCATTCATTCATTCATTCATTTACCAAGCCGCCTAATCCTAATTAGGGTTGCTGGGAGGCTGGCGCCCATCTCAGCTGACTCCGGGCGAAGGCGGGGTATGACATGAACAACTCGCCAGGCCATTGCAGGGCCAACACACATACAACCACTCACACTTGAGGGTAATGTCAGTGTCAGTGACGAGTAATGAGTCAGTTAGCCCAGTTAGTTTTCGGACTGTGGGAGGTAACTGAAGTAACCGACAGAACCCCACGCAACCACGGGGAGAACATGCAAACTCCACACAGAAATGCCCCGATCCCGGGAATCGAACCCAGGACCTTATTGCTGTGAGGTGGACGTGCTAACCACTGCGCCACCGTGCCTCTCCCTCATCATAATGTTTCTATAATATTTCTGACAGTTGGGGCCCCCCTCGCTTAGCATGACGTCTCACATGTCTGGCCTCTCAGCAGTCTTCTAGGATGGGCTCAGATATCGGCTTCTGGTCATTCTTAACGCTGTCCTTCCAGTGCATTTTCCGCTGGCGTCTTGATCTTGAGCCCTGCGTCATCTTGCCGAACAGGAGCTGCTTACATTCGTGTGCCATCCATTTTACTGACATGCCAAAGCCAGTGAAGCCTGTTGGTCCAGATAGTCATCTTTGTATTTGAGTTAGTAGGATAATTTTGGTGGACTTGATGACGACAATGATGATGATGATAATGATGATGATGATGGTGCCTTGACATTTAGAAAATGATGTAGTGTATAAGGCATTTTATCTCCAGTATACTATTCCGCTTAATAAACTCCACATGGTCATTTTGAGTGGACTGCAGGTAGGAAGGATTTTTTTCCAGGCCACGTTAGACAGCCAGATGGACAGCACGGTCTGATGGAATAAACAGACCACTTGACCAATTTAATAAGCAGTGTTCAGGTGGAGGGCGGCACCGTGCCCTAGTGTTTAGCACGTCCGCCTCACAGAAGAAGGTCCTGGGTTCGAGTCCCGGGCTCGGCGAGGGGATTTCCCTGTGGAGTTTGAATGTTCTCGCCGTGCTTACGTGGGCTTCCTCTGGGTACTCCGGTTTCCTCCTACAGTCCAAAGACATGCGACCCTTGGTGTGGATGTGAGTGTGAAATGTGACCGAGACAAACCATGTGAATGATTGTCAGAGGACAACGGAGTCATGGGGAGAACGTGCTTGCAAGGGCTTCGTCCGGGTTCACTGGCAATCCAAGGACATGCACATTAGGCTAAATAACTGTTTCTCTGTGCTCCTTGGTGCGAGTGTGAATGGTTGTGTGTGTGTGTTGCTCTGCGATGGACCGGTGTGCTTTTCAGGGTGTTCCCTGCCTTCTACCAGAGTTGGCTGAGATAGGCTCCAGCCTCCTTGCAGCCCTAGTAGGATTAAGTGGCTCAGCAAACTAAAGACTGAATGAACATTCAGGTGGATAGAGATTATTTAGGGGCAGTGGTGGCTTAGTGGTTACTTATCCGAAGACCATCGGTTCACTTCCCGCTGTCACCACTGTTGGGCCCTTGAGCATGGCCCTTAACCCTTAATTGCTCAGTTGTATAACAGTGATAATTCTGGATAAGAGCATCTGCCAAATGCTGTGAATGTATTAGAAAGGATATTTGAGATCAGGAATTCGGTGACGTTTTCCATGCTCCAGACTGACAGTGGTAGGTTTCTTTTGAAATGCTACGTGCGAGAAATATCCCTCACCCGTCATCGTCACTGCTAACAGACAAAAATAAGCTCTGAAATATGATGGCGAAGGGGAAAATATTAATCACTTAAAGTATTAAATGCTGGTAACTGAAGCGTTTATGTTAGAACGACTTCGGCCGCCTCTGTACGGATTCCTTTTCCAGAAGGAGCTCGGAGAGGAAAATACTGGTTCTGTTTATTTTCATAAATTCACCTGAGTCTTTGGTCCACCAAACACAGACACTCGCACCCGCGCGCACACACACACACACACACACACACACACACACACACACCCACACAGTGAATGTCTTGGACAGGTAACGGCTGTTCCGACACACGAAATCATGTCAGACTCATCGTTATTTCAGGAAATTAAATGCAATTATCATTAGGATCAACCTTTCATTCTGTGTTTATTCCAGTGTAGCCTCTTGTGCTCATGTTTCACTGGTTCCCTTCATGCTTTCATGATGTCATCCAGATTAAGTAAGAATCTAGTACACGAGCACACAGTGTCGCCCCAGGGGAAGGCCGATTATCTGCTGAAGTGGAAAGTACCACATTTCTGGACAATGAGAACCTGTTTTTTTCCTCAATAATGACAAAGTAATGTGGATTCTTTCCTCCTACACAATCGAAATGTTCCTTAAAATACATACAGCCTGAGGTTTTGATGTAGGAGTACGCAGTTTCCTGCTCACTGTCTACAATATATCATCGTTAATGATATCTTAATCACCAAAGTCTTTTTCTTGTTTGTTTGTTTCACTTAGTTCTGACTCACTTCTCATAATTAAAGCTGGGGTTGGTAATCATTCAGTTATATACATAAACCCTTATACCCCGACAGAAATCAATAACGGTCGCGATCTGAAAAAGATCCGGAAAAAAACTGTCATCTGTGGCCACTGTAATCCTGTAAAGACACCGACCAATCTGTGCCTCACGGTCCGCTAGAAAACATCCAATCAAATGCCCCTGTGTATTCCTGCTCATCTGTGACCATACTGTGCATGAACCAGCAGTCAGGGCATGTGTGGAGGGGGGTGTGTGGCTTTAAAACAACCTCCCAGAGCAAGAGAGGGTTGAACCGGAACCCTGAAGAGATTTCCAGATTACCAATCCCATCTTTTACTCATTCCTAATCTTGCATTATTACACTCGCTCATCACTCACCACTCACTCATTTACCGAACCTTCTCATACCAGGGCCACGGGGAGGGTTGAGCCTATCTCAGCTGACACTGGTCGAAGTCAGGGTACACCCTCAACAGCTCGCCAGACCATCGCATACACACAACCCTTCACACTTACATTAACACCCAGGGGCAATTTGGAACAGCCAGGTAGCCTAAGGTGCATGTCTTTGGACTTTGGGAGGAAACTGGAGTACTCAAGAGGAAACCCACGCAAGCACGGGGAGAACATGCAAACTCCACACATGAGAGATGCCAGAAACGCCGTGTATTGTGCGTTTGTAGTGATTAGCATGTCCGCCTCACAGGAAGAAGGTCCTTGGGCTTGACGAAGGCGTTTCTGTGTGGAGTTCGCACGTTCTCGTTATGCTTGCATGATCTTCTGCTGGGTATTCTGGTTTCCTCCCACAGTCCAAAGACACGCACATTAGGCTAATACGCTGTTCCAAATTGCCCCCGTTTGTGAGTGTGAGTGTGAATGATTGTGTGTGTGTGTGTTGGTCTTGCGATGGGCTGGCGAGCTGTTCAGGGTGTACCACGCCTTTACCTAGAGTCGACCGATAGCCAGCCTCTCCGCGACCCTAGTAGGATTAAGCGGTTCGGCAAATAAATAAATGAATGAATGAATATTTTGAATGCCGTATTATCAGTCATGATTTAATGTAACAGGAAATGCACTTGAGTAAATTCCGCTTTCGTGCTGTACATCCTTGGATATTATTGGGAAGCAGGTACCTCGTTCTTGATTGTGCGCCTTCTTTAACAAGCGGTCAGACGACAGCACTGTGAAGGAGGTGTGCAGTAATGTGCAGTTATGACTGAAGATGGAGGAGGTCAGGAGTTTGGCGATGTAAAGATGGAACACGAATCAGGTGTAATTGAAGAGGAGCAGAGGAAGGAGAGGAGACGGTAGACAGTGGAACAGGTGGTACAGGCTTTGCAGATTTCCTCTCCAGCTTTAAGAATAGATGAAGAAAGCAGAGTTTGTGAGGGAGAGAGAAAGAGAGAGAGAGAGAGCATGGGTTGAATGTATTTAAAGGTCTTGGGTGGAGCAGCTCTGTGGGCTTCTGGCCCATGTTAAAACGCCACTTCCACTATTTATACCCCTCACCACCCAGCTGAAATGAGGGAGTTAGGGAACACTATGTGTGGGTGTGATATGTCAGAATGTATCCTTATGCAGATCCTAGATGCAATGTGTGTGTTACTTCAGTTCACTTCGGTTCCTAAAAACATTCCAGGCAGCGTTTTCAAGAGCTTCGCACAGAATCCCGCAGCGTGGACACGTCATGACACATTTGTGGCCATTCAGATCAGTGGTCTAGTCAGCACAAATCATGCATTAGTCATCATATTTCGCCCATTTTCCAGCCCATAACCACACATGTTAATTCGCTAAGGGCAATTTAGTATACACCGGTCCTCGTAGGCACTATCTACTTCTAGTTCGAGTCAGGCCGGTTCTGGAGAAAACCGGACCTGAATGGACGCTTATAGAATGAGAAGGCATGATAGCGATGGTGGCCGGTGCTCCCGTGTTAGTTTATTTGAGTTCAGCTGTGTTTTCTCTGAACTGTCCAGTGTGTACTTTGCCCTCACCAAGAGTCGGCTGAGATGGGCGCCAGCCTCCCATCGACCCTCATTAGGATTAAGCGGTTCAGAAAATGAACGAATGTGTTTTCTCGAAAGAACCTCAATCAGTCCTGATCACTGCTTTATCCTACTAGGGTTGCGCGGAGGCAGGAGCCTATCTCAGCCGAGGTAGTGCACTCCCTCAACAGCTTGCCAGGCCATCGCAGGGCATTCACACTCAGTTCCAATGATGTTAAACTTCAGCAGCCTACGTACTACTCAGGTCAACTTTACATCAGGACGTAACTAAAGTTCTTCGGTTCTCCTAATGTCGCCTGACAGGATGAAGTTGTAGCAAAGATCCCTGGCGCTTGTGCACTTTTAACCGTGTGCTTTATCCTGGCTTTCACCTGTATCGTAACGACTAATAAACCTTGCTGCATGTTTACACGTTTTGCTTACACGTGTACTCAGTAGATTTACTTCTAATTCGATTCTCTTGTCTGCTCTGCAAACAGAAGATCGGTTTTATAAAATCGATCCTGCCATAACCACCTCGGGGACAGGTCACTGAAGAACTGGTTATGAGCCTGACGCGGACAAGGAGATCGATTCGGATCGGCTCAGAAATATTTTAACTCCGTAGTGTGGACAGGCTTATACCAACATGTTTTTAGGGGTTAGGACGAAACCTGAGAGCCTAGAAGAAACTGAAAAGAGATGAAAGGAACCGACAACCCTACATCACCCCCTACACTTCCAAAAAAATCGTCCTGTCTCATAACGTTGAAGAATCCTTTTAAAAATCCCAGGATTCCTAATTTGATCCGGATCGTCTCTTAAATCTGGTGGAGTGTGACTTGGACCGTGGCCCTCAGTTCTTTCAGAACTTTTTGTGTGAAGTTGCTAACAAACAAACAAACAAAGCAACAATGACAAAAACATAAGCTCCTTGGAGGAGGTTAAAAAAAAAAAAGGGGAAAAAAAAAGATGATTTAGAAAATGGCAACAGCATCAGTGAAGATCAAAAGAGCAGAACTTTCTCAGAGAGCGTTGCATGATGATGTCATTTACTTTCATAACGGGACAAGACTCTGAAAATCATTTTGGCGCACTTTCAAGGCGTGAGGGAAACTTAACAAAGGCGCGTTGAAAACAGCATTAAATCCATCCAGGACTGGCTGTGACATGACATGGTCCAAACAAAGTCTTATTCTATAGACTCATGTGCATAATTGTTGGCACCTTTGATTGGAATGGGTCAGGGCAGTTTTTCACTAGTCTGTAGCTTCTTTTTCCCACCAGATGTTTCACAGATGATCAACAAGTTTGGATTTGGAATTATTTGATTTAAAACATTGTCAATTCAAGGTCATAAAGTTCCCAGACCTTAAAATGTTGTTTTGCTTAGTGGTATTTTTATGTCTTTTGTACGCTACACCGCCAAATGTCAAATGAACACCTGACAATCACTCCATGTGTGGTTATTCCTCAAAAGTCAGAAACACAGTTGTATAGAATTTACCCTCTATACACCATAGCGCTTCAGTTTTCCTTAGCAGGAACTAAAGGGGGCCGCACAACAAAAAGGTCCTGGGTTTGAGTCCTGGGCTCGGCTCAGGTGTTTCTTGGTGGAGGTTGCATGTACTCCCCATGCTTGCCAGGATTTCCTCTGGGTACTCTGGTTTTCTTCCAGTCCAAATACTTGCTCGCCCCTGTGGAAAGTGTGATTGGGAATGATTGTATGTGTGATGCTCTGCAATTTTCTGGCGAGTTGGTCCGGGTGTATCCCGCCTTCGTCCTGTGTCAGCTTTATAGGCTCCGGCCTCCCCATGACCGTAGTAGAATAAAGCATCTAAGCGAATGAAAAAATGAACGAGTGAATGGAACTAAAAGGCTGGTTCGAAAACTTGTTCGAGCGTGACCATACCCCGGTGCACAAAACGAGCTCAAAGAATTCGGCGCATGTTAAATTGGGACAGGATGAGCTCGAGTGTCCTGCACAGAGCCCCGACCTCAACCCCACTGAACACCTTTGGGATGATCTGTAACGCTAACTGTGTACCAGAGCCTTACACCAAACAACAAAGCCTGACCTCACTGACGCTGATGTATTTTAAATGATCTCCACATTCCAGAATCTTTTGGAAAGACTTCCCAGAAGACTGGAGCTTGTTAGAACAGAAAATCTGGGATGAGGTTGTTTAGTTCATTTGTTCAGGTGTCTACAAAAATCTGGCTGTGTAGTGTATTTATTATATGATGTGCTTCGTGTTTTTCATTTTCCTTTGTGTGTGTGTGTGTGTGTGTGTGTGTGTGTGTGTGTGTGTGTGTGTGTGTGGACTTATGAGTACGTGACTTGACATGACAGGTGTGTTTTGTGCTGAAAGCTTTTCATATGGTGATAAACAATGTGCACAATCCTTTATAGCCCAGGGGGAAAACAGATAGGCAACAGTAGAGTTCACGGAGACCAAAGAAATCAAAAAATTCAATTTTTTTTTATTTGTCACATACAAATTATACACACTACAATATGTAGTGAAATGCTTAGTACGACTGTCCAAAAATGTTAAAGAATAAACTATCAAAGTAACAAGAAGAAAAGAACAATAACAAAAACTTTTTAAAGGATTTTAAAGGTCAGAATAAATATAAAATGCTAAAAATAAAAAAAGAAAATAAAGAAAATATTTAGAATAAAATAAAATATAATGTAAAATAAAATTTAGAATATAATATATATATATATATATATATATATATATATATATATAAAATGAAATATAAGTGAAAGTGAAAGAGAAAGAGCGGTGAGACTGAATGAAAGAATGAATGAACAAAAGACATTAGGGTTTAAGGGTCCAACAGCGGCATCTTACTGGTACTGGGGCTTGAACCCCGACCCCTTTGACATTTGACTTAATTATTTCCCAGTTCTCTGAGGATAATTCTGTGGAGAGTTTTGTTCTGTTTCCAGCTGCATAAAGAACCTCACTCATCACTGATTTGCCAGCCGCTTAATCCTACCAGGGGAGGCTGGAGCCTATCTCAGCCGACACTGCATGAAGGTGGGGTGCACTTTGAACAGACCATCACAGGGCCAACACACACACACGCACAACCATTCACACTCACACTCTCTCTTGAGATTCAGTCCTGCTACAGATGTCCTGAAAGTTTTCTTATGAATTCAGTGGTATGATTCAAAACTCATTGTACTGCCAACAATGACAAACTGTCCTGACCCAGATGCAGCAAAACAAGCCCAGTCTAAGGTGCACTAAGATTCAAAGCTGGACTAAGGTTCTTCCACAGGGTATTACCCCATTTTTCTGGGTTTCCCACATCATCTCTAACAAACTGTAGAAGGGTAGCAATGTTCTTTTTGGAGAGCAGTGTTTTCCTCCTTGCACCCCTGCCATGTAGACCCTTGTTGTTCAGTGTCCTCAATCAATAAATACTATATTTATATATATTTATACAGCATACTGTTTGCTAAGCATATAGCTTTCACAGACTTCAGATTTTCCCTGAGCGTTAATATGGATTGCGTCTGGCCACTGTAGCTTTATGAGGGATTAGGGGTCAGGTTAAGTAGGCCAGACTGAGTCTGGGTTTTTTTTTTTTCCCACCTCAAACACACAGCCATGAATGCAGAACACATCGAGCACAGCAAGTAAACACCTTTGGCTCCTGAGGCTGCACTGAACACACTCCTGTGTATATATTTAAAGGAATGGGGAAAAGAAAGTGTTTTAGTGACGTTAGGACGCTAAAGCTAGCAGCTGAATTTACATACGAGAACAGTGCTGAAGTGTGCTGGGGTGTGTAGATTGATTTATAGGGTCAAACAGTATCTTACTTGACTGCTCTCTCTCTCTCTCTCTCTCTCTCTCTCTCTCTCTCTCTGTCTGTCTGTCTAGAATAAATCACTGAAGGATACGAAGTGCTGAATAGCTTCTGGGGTTTAAATATTGAGGATGTCATAACGAAAGATTGCAGTCACTAAAACAGTAATTTTTTTTTTCCTGCGTTGGTTTTTATTCTGATCAGCAGCCAGTCTGCAGCTTGTTAACCCTTTCTCTCTACTGTACACATGTTTATTTCCCAGGCATAACAAAGGGATTAAGACTGTAACCATAGCAACAAATTTAGCTTAAGAAACAATAAAGGTAATTCACAGTATAAAACAATCAAGTTTATTAATAACGGCAACAGAAGTCTGTAAATCTGATTGGTCGGCAGAAAAAAATCGCCTATGGACTGTTGTGTATCTGACCGGCAAGTTAGCTGTTAGCAAGCCACACTATGCGCTATGATCTTTAGCAGCAGAGAAACAGTGTACAGGAAATATCCTAAGGGATAAAGACATGTACGGAGAAGTCTCTCACCTTGTTTCACTTCTGGAGGTAAGCAGACTTTAAAATGCAAGAAGTTCAGATAAGTACTACAGTCTATAGAGTGGAAAATGTTAACAATTCCCAAACTTGTGATGGATTTTCCCAGATTGCCTTAACGCCTACAATATTCAAGCAGCTAACCTAAGGTTACACTCACGTAATCATCCATGCACTTATTTGCTGAACCACTTACTCCTATTTTGGTCACAGGGAGGCTGGAGCCTACCTCGGCCAACACAGGGTGAAAGCTTGGAACACCCTGAACAGCTCGCCAGACCATCACAGGGCAACACACACACACAACCATTCACGCTCACACTAACACCTAGGGGTAATTTGAAGCATCCAATCAGCCTAATGGTCACGTTTTTGGACTGTGGGAGGAAACCGGGGTACTCGGAGGTAAGCTGGGTTACCTGGGTAACCTGAGAGAACACAAAAACTCCACACAGAAATGCCACACTGGGGGGATAAAAAGTGGACAAAGGCACTGTTCATGATGCAAAGTGTACCACCACATCTATGACATGGTAGCATGGGTATGTAGGGCTGCCAGCAGAGCTGGTTTGCGATTATTTACGGCCTTGTACACGGTGTTTACACATTTCAGGCATGTTTTTTTTTCCAGCTTACTTCAGAAGCAGTGTCCGGCTGGGCTCGCATGGTTGTTTTTTTTTTTCTTAAAAGGAGAGAAATGCATATTGGCCACAAACCCTTGCCCTTATTGCACTCAGACATCTGGAGCTGAGTACAACCTGTTTGATCCGAGAAGCTGGCAGTATTCATTTGTCCAACAGTATGTCATATGTTTCCATGAATTAGACCCATGGAGTACATTGCTGGCTTCGGTCTCTGGTCATTTTAGTCCTTGGTTTTAGTTTAATGTACGTAAAAATGGACGATGCGTCATCATTTTTCCCTTCCCAGAAAAATGACTGTGAGAAATAAACCCACCTCTTTTATGTAGCTAATGTTGCTGTAGCAAAGCATGGAGGCTACGTTTTCGTGGTGGGCTTTTGTGAATCATAAAGCTCCTTTAAACTGAGTTGAACTGAGTCCCTTTGATTGAATTCGCCACTAAAGTTTTTAGACTTAAGCAGTTAGCATAACTACTGTAGCTAGTTTGGTTCAAGTTTCTCATCTAATACGAGGGAATCAGCCCTATGTTCGCCATCCCTATTTTCCTCAGACCCTATGTTCCTCGGTCCTTATTAAATTAATGGATCTTCAAAGTAACAATTAATGGAATATTCGTGATTTCACATTTTCAATTTTAATAGGGTTAGGGTTAGGGAACATAGTTACTGGGGAACATAGGTCCTTACAAGGAAATTCTGGAACACTCAGTAGCCAATCAGATTGCACATACTTTTTTTGCCACACAATAAATTAAATATTTTACTATTAAATATTGCTCATAGCTCATCAAATGCAAGCTAGCAGTCCGTGTTGGTTACCCGGGTTGTTAAATTTGTCGGTTGTTTTATAAAAGAATCATGTCAGTTTAAAAAAAAAAACTGGATGTGTGTTTATCTAAAGTGAAAAGCAAGTCAAGGATTGTGTGTAAATACGTACGTATATATTATACATGATAATAGGGTCAGGAGTCACTGTTAACATGCTTTTAATATGTAACGTCAACACATCTGAGAAGGAAATGTTCGAGTTGTACACTTGTGCCAGGTATTTTGTGTTCTTCAGCAGCATGAGGTTGTTTTTCCAATGTGGCTGTCAAATCCTTTTAGTGTGTGAGAAAGGGATAATGTAGTTTGGGAGCAAATTGTTGAACTGGGTCAGGTCCGGACCGGTCTGGACTGGTGCCTGAAGCCATTGGATACATTTATCCTCATAAGAAATAAACTAAACGGGTTTTGCACATTAACGCTGGGGAAGAAAATGTAGGCACTAGGCATGTCTGGAATTTATTCTTATATTATGCCTGTGTTGGATTTACAAGATACTCATAAAATGATAGAAATGATCACTGTGTAGATTCTTCAAAATCTAATGTAAGGGCTAAACAGGGTGGGGTGATCCTTTGGAGATTTGCATTTCTGATCATACCACAGCAGTTTACAACTGTTCTGTGGACGCATGTACTATATTCTAGACGTGTATACTCTCTCTCCCCTGTCCATCATAGCACCACCTACTAATCCTAGGGATCAGCCCCATGTTCCCCACTCCCCATGTTCCCCACTCCCTATGTTCCCGAGTCCTCTCTTTCCCAATACCTGTTCCCCAGTCCCTATGGGGTTAGGGGGTTAGGGTTAGGGTTAGGGTTAGGGAAAATAGGTCCTGGGGAGCACAGACATGAACCCCCGATCCTTGATCCTCGTAGGATTAAAAATCTTGGCAAATGAGGGAATGAGTGTATTTGGAAGTAGGTTGATGGTGCAAGAGCATGTCCAGCAATTGAAAAGATGCACTTGGATGTGTATGTAGCTAGCAACGGTAAATGGGCCATTTTAAGAAAAATGTACACCGTAATGGTAAGGACATTTGCTAAAGAAAGACATCCCTTTAAAAGGATGTTGAAAACAGTGACCTTCGATGGAATGCACAAAGATTAATATATAATATTGTTTTCTGTATATAACTGACCAAAACTCTCACGTAAAACTACAGGGAGATGACACACCTTCATTTTGGTAACGGTAAGGACATTTTGCACTTTAGTAGACAATATTTCCTGTGGTAAGGATTACTTATATGTGCTTGGTAATGGAAAAGATTTTTAAAAAAGCTCACAAATAGTGAAATATGCTATCTTTAGTCATTACTTTGCTATCTTTAGTCATTGCTTTGCTATCTTTAGTCATTGTAAACTTAATTTCAAACTTACTGCATAAAAGGCTGTCTTTCTTTAGAGAATGTCCTTACCGTTACTGTGTACATTTTTCTGAAAATGGCCCATAAACTGTACAAGCTGTTTACTTATTAGTTTGTATTTAAAAGACCCATGACTCTCATTCTGTGTCCATGTTGTGCGTGGTAAGTAATGTAGTTTTGTGATGTATTGTGCATGTGGTAGCTCGACAATTTTCCCTCTGAGACAGCTAAAAAGTCATCAGATGGTCTTGGAAAAAACAAAAAAGAGAGGGACCTGAAACAAAGCTTTACTGAGCATGTGTCTTTAATGTCCCAGCAAACTCTTCAGTGGAATATTCCACAAGCTAGCGGGGCTTGGTTTATTCACTCGGTATGAGTTACCCAGTATCACACTGTAATCAGCAAATACGCGCACATGTGCAGAACATATGCTGCAAACCTCCTTGTTTGGAACGTAGGGAGTGGTTTGTGTGTGTGTGTGTGTGTGTGTGTGTGTGTGGGATGGATGATGTAGAGAAGGCATGTGTGTATGCGGGTAAATTCCATGCTGGCTTTGGGTGCATGAAGTAGTTGATACTAGTCCTTGTTTTACCATTGGCCCTTTCAGAGTGAACTCAGTACCTCCCTCTCGCTCTCGCTCTCTCACTCTCACTCTCGCTCGCGCAACAGGCAGCAGTGCAGCACTGAAACAGAGCACGGCTCAAATCCAGCCAACCTTTATCTAGCTCCAAGCTGGCACTTCCGTTTAAAGATTTTACATTTAAGACAAGCGAACATGGGCCAATGCTGCACGTCGGGATCATAACACACCGTATAATTACAAGGGCTGCTGTGATTTATTCCATCCATGCATCATGGGAACCCAGCAGCATATAAAGAGACACCTTGCATAAGCACCGCAACGTTTGAACGTGATGGAGTTCATCAGCCTGTGCCGGATATTTGAACATGTGTATTATTTTTTTCTCTTTATTTTATTTTATGACCTGTTGAGTCTTTGGCTAGTTTGGACCTGTTGCCTTGAGCATTGATTTGTCAAATTGAAATGTATGGTAGACGTACAGTGGAAGGTTTGCCACAGGTCTAAAGTAAACACTGAGGGAGAACCGGGTGTGGTTTGGGAGGAGATGGTGTGTTTTTTTTTAAACTGCCAAACTCATGAAACCTCACCCTTTCACTCTCCAGTCCCATACAAGCCCCCCCCCCAACCCAGCCCGAACCTTAATCCCTAAACTATAACCATGTATCCTTTTTTCCTTGGGTGTGTATTTGAATTTCAATTTGAAGGAACATAGCTCTACGTATTTCCTTTGCTGTTTGGTTTTGATTTCTTTGTGTGCACAAGCCAACAATAGCCCTGCACGCTCAAGGTTGTAGTCTTCTCTCTCTCTCTAATTATGTTATAGCATCTTCAGGAATTTTATTTTTATTTTTATTTTGCAGAATGACAATTGATGGGGCACCGTGGTGTAGTGGTTAGCATGTCTGCCTCACAGCAAGAAGGCCTGGGTTCGGATTCCAGGCTCGGGCCGTTTCTGTGTGAAGTTTGCATGTTCTCCCCATGCTAGCGTGGGTTCCCTCCAGGTACTCTTGTTTCCTCCCACTGTCCAAATACATGCTGAGTAGGCTAACTGGCTGTTTCAAATCACCCCTAGGTGTGAGTGTGAGTCTGAATGGTTGTGTGTGCATGTGTTAGCCCTGCGATGGCCTGGCGAGCTGTCCAGGGTGTACCCTGCCCTGAGAAGGGCGCCAGTCTCCCTGCGACCCTAATTAGTATTAAGCAGTTGAGAAAATAGATGAATGAAGGTATGACAATTGATGCCTGCCTTTGCCAATGTTGGTTGACATAGGCTCCAGCTTCCCTGCGACGAGTAAGCAGCTTGGTAAATGAGTGAGTGAGTGAGAATGACTAAGAACGAATGATGGGGTGTCACGGTGGCGTAGTGGTTAGCACGTCCGCCTGACAGCAAGATGGTCCGAGTGTTTGAGTCCTGGGCTCGGCAAGGGTGTTTCTGTCTGGAGTTTGCATGTTCTCCACGTGCTTGCATGGGCTTCCTCTGGGTACTTCAGTTTCCTCCCAAAGACCAACTGGCTGTTCCAAATTGCCCCTAGGTGAAACATTCACATGGTTGTGTGTGTGTGTGTTGCCCTGCAAAGGACTGCCGAGCTGTTCAGGGTGTACCACGCTTTTGCTCAGAGTTGGCTGAGATAGGCACCAGCCTTCCCGAGACCCTACTGTTAGGTAAATGAGCAGAATGAAGGAATGAAGTGGCAGCACAAATCATGAAGAAGCACCTAAAGGAAAATGAAGGACAAGAAAGAAGAGGAATCGGTGTTGACTGACAAGTTTGAGAACCCACACTGAAGTAATTGGATATGCGTTTTGGGTACCTGACGGCTGCCGTACACTCTAAAACATGCTTGGAAATTGGGGTGGGAGGTGGGTGGTGGGGCGGGGCGGGGCGGGGTCAATGGAGGAGCAAGGAATGAGTAAGGAAGTTGGTTGCGTAGTGACTTTTAAGTTACTGAGTACAGTGTTTTGCAAAACAAATCAAGGAACGCTTTTGAGACACGCTTCCAGATAAATACTTCCAGACCCTGGTTATAATGTGTCTTTGTGCATGTGCACATCTGCTCATGGACATTTAAGCAAGTCAGAATGTGCTGGTCAGAATTTATATCAACTTAGGGAGTCTTGTGATAACCTGCGATGGTCTGGCGAGCTGTTCGCGGTGTTGTGTCGGCTGAGATCTAGCCAGTGATTCTGTCGGTGATAGTCGACGTAACGGTTTCTTAACATCTATTTCTTTTGCTATGTGATGGTTTATTGGGAATTCGTGGGCAGTAGAGAGTTGGGAAAGACTGGGATAAGCTGAACTGTTTTGTCTGTAACTGAGTTGTGAACCCATCCCATCTGCATTACTGTGTGAGACTTGCGAGAGAGAGAGTGAGAGAGAGAGAGAGAGAGAGAGAGAGAATAGTTCTTTTTAGAGTTTACTAATGAATCCAGTATGCTGGAGTGTGTGTATGTTGGGGGGGTGGGGGTAGCACAGTTCCATAGTGGTTAGCAAGTCCGCCTCACAGTAAGAAGGTCCTGGGTTTGAGTCCTGGTCAGGGTGTACCCCGCCTTCATCCCAGAGACGTCAGAGATAGCCTTTAGTCTTTCTGTGACCCTAATAGTAGATTTAAGCAATTTGGTAAGAGTGTGTGTTTGTATGTGTGTGTGTAAGTGTGTGTGTGTGTGTGTGTGTGTGTGTGTGTTGCGTAGTGGAGAATCCTCAAGGGCCCCCACCTCTTCATTCTTCATCACTGACACTTGTTTCATAATTTTTCCTTTTGCCATGGTTTGTTGATGTAACAGAGGGGTGATCTCTGAGTGTGTGTGTGTGTGTGTGTGTGTGTGTGTGTGTGTGTGTGTGTGTACTCGCTTTAGCCAACTGATGAAGATAACAGACATCATGGCGACAGGTCGGCTTCTGGAGTCTGAGGAACACACGGCATATGTTACAACAGCCGCTTAATATCGCATATGTTTTCCAGATTGTGCGTACATTTGTGATTATATGGTATACACGTGTGTGTGTGTGTGTGTGTGTGTGTGTTTCCTGTGTCTCATTATAAACCTATCTCTTTCTGTGCAAATGTGCGAGTTGGTGATGAGGAAAGCAGACAGTGTTTATGTGTGGATGTGTGAGCGAGCGAGCTGCTCTCTTTATCGTGCTGTACCTTATTATAACCTGTACAGGGTTTCGTTGTCAGGCCAGCATACCATGCCAGTCACTACACTGCCACCTCTTCATCATATATACAAACCGAAAATAAATACAATCCAACAAGCATGGAGGCGTGAACTATACAGTTGTGTAATTTGAAAAATCTGCAAGGGGAGTGTAGACTATTTCAGAATCCGCTTCAGATATTTCTGCACTGCTCTGGAAAAACCTCGTAAGTCCCGTTTTATTCCATTATATCATTCATTCATTCATTCATTCTCTAAACCGATTAAGCCTGATTAGGGTCATGGGGAGGTTGGAGCCTATCCCAGACGACTCTGGGCGAGGGCGCGGTACACCCTGAACAGATTGCCAGCCCATTGCAGGGCAACACACATACAACCAATCACACTCACTATCACACCTAGGGGCGATTTGAAACAGCCAGTCAGCCTACTCTGCATGAATTTGGACTGTAGGAGGAAACCGGAGTACCCGGAGGAAACCCACGCAAGAACGGGGAGAACATGCAAACCCCACACAAAAACGCCCCGATCCCAGGAATTGAAACCGGGACCTTCTTGCTGTGAGGCGGACATGCTAACCACTGTGCCACCGTGCCGCCCTCCGTTATAATAAATTATTGATAATATATATATTTTAAAGCACTGGTAAAAAAATTGATAATATATTGATATTATATACTATATATAATTCATATTGTATATTTTATTATATAATTGAGGGCGGCACGGTGGTGCAGTGGTTAGCATGGCGTCCACACAGCAAGAAGGTCCCGGTTTTGATACCCAGGCTCGGGTGTTTCTCCGCGTGCTTGCGTGGGTTTCCTCCGGATTTCCTCCCACAGTCCAAAGACATGCACATTAGGCTAACTGTCTGTTACAAATTTCCACCAAGTGTGAGTGTGAGTGTAAGTGGTTGTGTGTGTGTTGCCCTGCACAGGTCTGGTGAGCTGTTTAGGGTGTACCCCACCCTCGCCCAGAGTCGGCTGAGATGGGCGCCAGCCTCCCCTAGTAGAATGAGTGAGTGAGTGAGTGAAAAGCGATAAGTTTTTTGTCTGAACTTTGGTATTAAGCATTATGCTAAAATAGTAAAGCAGAATATGCTAACATAATCGCTGTCTGTGGTGGACTGGGTTAAGCTCTTAAATAGGCAGCTTAGGTCATCGCCATGGAGATTTCCAAACACACTTAGTTTAAAAATATTACAGCCTCTATACGTGTATTGATCTGAAATTTCTCTTCCTTTTTTAATTCGTAATTAAATATAAAAAGGTAAACGTGAACCCTAGTCATGATGTCAGTTGATCCTGATCCAGATTCGGAATGCGGTAGGCGCGGACCTTTTTCACGGTGAAGGTTCTGTAAAAACATATTTTTATTACTTCCAAAAAAAGCAAAGCCATCGCTACCACATTTGGCACACGGTTATAGTGGCAAACCCATAGAATAACAGTTCTGGGTGGAGACACGAACCCTCACTTTACACATCAGTACACTGATGATTTAGACCCTTGGGGTTTAATATTGGGCAGCTGCTACACGTTAAATCAAAGGGTTTGGTGATGTTGGACCAGATGCTTCCTGAAATACTCATACGAGCACATACAGCGTACACACAGTACACACCCATGGTGGTGCAGGCGCAGGTGTGCGAGGACTGAAGATTTCAGGACAGAATGGAATATTTCTGTTTGGTGGTTCTGTATGGGCGGCACAGAAGTGTGGTGGTGAGCACATCCACCTCACAGCAAGAAGGTCCTGGGTTTGAGTCTCGACTGTGTACGTTTACTCTGGGCACTCCGGTTTCCTCCTGCAGTCCAAATACATGCCCAATTGGTTGGTGTAAGTGTGAATGGTTGTGCGCGTGTGTGTGTGTGTGTGTGTGTGTGTTGGCCCTGGTATGGTCTGCTGAGCTGTTCAGGGTTTACATTGCCTTCGCCCAGTGTTGACAGAGAGTGGCTTCAGTCTCCCAGCAACCCTAATAGGGTTAAGCGGTTCGGCAAATGAGTGAGTGGTTCTGAGTGGTAAATCTAAAAATGGGTCTGTCAATCATATACAGCTTTAATGGACACACCGTCTCTTCTGGCTGTTGGGTTTGTGTTCATAAGTCAGATTTTTGATGGCGTTCATTAGGCTTCTTGTTGGAATGAAAGCTTTTCTTGGTAAAAATGGTGCATAATCAAACCACTATGCATGGGTGAAACATAGTCCTGATTTTTTTTTTATTAGTAATCTTTAATTTTTATTCTTTTTTTTAATTTTTTTAAATATTTTTCAGTAAGGAACATGACCCAAAAGCTAGAATCCTCCTTTGGCCTACTTGTCCAGTTGAGAATGATATTTTCCTAGTACTCGGGAATCCCGACCTTCCTGTAAAACGGTGCCCACAATAACATGGCCACCACACAGTTCTAAAGTCTTGGAGTCGTTCTTGAGCTCGGCTGACTGTCCGTTTAGATTTTCCCATGTTCTTCAGACGTTCACATGGGTTTCATCTGGGTTCTCCAGTTTCTCTTTCTGCAGCCTTTCTCAACAGCTTGCCAGACCACTGCAGGCCAACATGTACACAAAGCCATTCACACTCTCACTCACACCTAGGGGCAATTTGAAACAGCCAGTTCGCCTACTGTGCATGTCTTTCGACTGTGGGAGGAAACCGGAGTATCCAGAAAAAACCCATGCAAGCATAGAGAACATGCAAACTCCACACAGAAACACCTGAACCCAGGACCTTCCTGTCATGGTGCAGACGCGGTAACCAGTGCACCACCGTGCCGCCCTGATTCTGAACATTTACTGACTGAGCATTTCACCAGACCATCGCAGGGCAACACACACACACACAAACAACCATTCACGCTCACACTCACACCTACGGGCAATTTGGAACAGCCAATTAGTGTGCCTGTCTTTGGACTGTGGGAGGAAACTGGAGTACCCGGAGGGAACCCACGCAAGCATGTTGACAGCACGCACACACAAACCCAGGACCTTCTTGCTGTGAGGCGGACCTGCTAACCACTTAGCCACTAAGCCCTGACCTGCTGCTATGACTTCTCATTTTACCTTCAGAGCACTCGCTCACACATACACTCTCACCCTCACACACTTACACTCACGGCTGAGGCGGAAAATGACAGGTCAGTCAAAAATAACTGCCTTTTTTTTTCACTTCCCAGCACCTAGCAGCCTAAACAGCGACGTTTGGCTTTCTGACCCATCTTCGAGTATTTTTGGCTCTTCTGTTCTCAAAGCCATACTTAACCGACTTACTAATTACATCATGTGAATTAAATATTGCACTGCTGGAAGTATATACTTAGGGACATTCCTACACAAATTGTAGCAGGAGTGAATTATTCCTCGTTTTAGACATTTTTTACATTTTAGCACATTTTGGCTGCTTTACTTTTTTTTTTTTCTATTTTTTATTTTGTTATTTATTGCATTCATTGCCGCGATGTTCTAGCTCTGTGTGCTATGAATCTGTCTGCGGTTCTTGTGCTTTAAAGACGTACACAGAGAAAGAATGATGGAATTGGCTTTAAAACCGCTTCCAAGTAGGATGGAAAAAAAAGACTCTGCTCTTACATGCCAGAACAGTCACTTCACTCGGTCTCTTCATCTTCATCTTCTTCCGCTTGGTCCGGGGTTGGGTTGCGGGGGCAGCAGTCTAAGCAGTGAGGTCCAGACGTCCCTCTATCCAGCCACTTCCTCCAGCTCTTCCGGGGGGACGCCAAGGAGTTCCGAGACCAGCCGAGAGACCTAGTCCCTCCAGCGTGTTCTGGGTCGACCCTGGGGCTCTTCCCGGTTGGACATGTCCGAAACACCACACCAGGGAGGCGTTCTGGAGGCATTCTTATCAGATGCCCGAGCCACCTCAACTGCCTCCTTTCAACACAGATGACCAAACTTCTCAGCCTATCTCTGAGGGAGAGCCCTGCCACCCTGTGAAGGAAGCTCATTTCAGTGGCTTGTATTTGCGATCTCATTCTTTCGGTCACTACCCTAAGCTGGTAACCATCGGTGAGGGTGGGAACGTAAATCAACTGGTAAATTGCAAGCTTTGTCTTCCGGTATCAGTGTCTATTATTATTGCTATTATTGCTTCCTTCTAATAAAGCAAGCGATTACATGTTGTAGCTTTAAAATGCGGCACAGTGGCATAGCTAGCATTGTTAGCACATCCACCTCACAGTCCTGGGTGACACCCCACAGTGCCATGGGGAATAAGGAATGAATGGGGTGAGTGAGAGTAACTTTTGCACTACAAAAGCACATCCGCCTCACATCAAGGTCTTGGGCTCGAGTCTCAGGCATGGAGAGGAAGTTTCTGTTTGGAGCCTGCATGTTTTTCCTGTGATTGTGTGTGTGGGTTTCCTCCGGGTACTCCGGTTTCCTCCCACCGTCCAAAGACAAGAACAATAGGGTAGCTGTTCCAAATTTTCCCTAGGTGTAAATGTGGGTGTGAATGTTTGTGTGTTGCCTTGCAATGCACTGTTGAGCTGTTCAGGGTGTACCCAGCATTCGCCCAGTGTTGGCTGAGATAGGCTCCAGCTTCTTTAGTAGGATTAAGCGGTTTGGTAAAATGAGTGAGAGTATTTTACCTTTTGGTGAAAGATGGCATCATGGTACCAGTTCATATGATCTCCTTTCTGATGCCACCGGGTCCTGGTCTGGTTAAAGCAAAAGGTCATCAGCGAACACAGAGATTGCGACTTCTGTTTGGTGTCAATCACGTCATTCAATCTGAGCCACGTCTTAGATTAAGAGATCTCCACGAGGACATTAAGAGCAAAGGAGAAACCGAACTCCTGACATGTAACTAAGGAGGATGACATGAATAGATGCTCACCCGACCTTCACGGTCGTAGAGCTGCAGGGTAAACTGGCGAATGTTCTTTCTTTTCACGCTTTTCCCAATCCTGAGAAACAGAATCTAGAAATGGGGCCGAGTCTGACATATAAGTGTCACAGAAAACAAGAACCGGTTGAGTTTTCATCACGAGGGGAACAGCTGTGGTCAGGATGGAAAGCTCAAGCGATTGAATCAGTGACATTTCACATCTCTGCTTAGCGTTCACAAAAAAGAAGCCACTGGTTTAACATTGGTCCCTCTGCACCTATCACTCACTCGCTCACTCATTTACGAACATATTTCTTAATCCTATTAGGGTCGCTGGGGGGCTGGAGCCTATCTCAGCCAACACTGGGTGAAGGCAAGATACACCCTGAACAGCTTGTCAGACACACACATCCATTCACACTCACACCCACTCACACCAGGGGCCAATTTGGAGCAGCCAATTAGCCTACACCCTGTGGGAGGAAACCGGAGTAACCGAAGGTAACCCTGGAAGAACATGCAAACTCCACAGAGAAACACAGTGGGACTTAAAGTCAGGGACTTGAACCCAGGACCTTCTTTCTGTGATGCAGACGTGCTAACCACTACGCCACCGTGCCGCCCTCAGCGCATAAATGATCGGTAAAGATAGTCAAGCTCGCGGTTGTTAGATTCCTTCTCTTAAAACTGAAAAATTTCTTGCAGAAACAGTAGATATAAACATATTCTCAGTGACAAAACCTAATACAGCCTTTTCTGTAACAGAAAGGACAAATCAGACGTTCCAGTTCCTGGCCAAGTTTAACTTTATGGTGAGAAATTATATGTTCATACAGCTGTTATTCCAGCTGTGCGATGTGAAATCCCTTAAAAGAACGACCCTACAGCTGATGGGTTGTGTAGACTTGATTTGTAATAGCACCTTATGTACGTAGCTCGTCAGATTGTGGAGTTGAATCAGCAGACATAAGCAGACTTACCCCATTTATTGAAGGTAGAGCTCCATCCCTGATATTTCTGCTTAAGGAGAAATCTGACTCTAGGAGATTATGGCCTGAAATCACATGTAGAAAGATTAGAGCTCTTGAAGATAATGCGATTTTTGAAAATGCAGCCAAGAAGCCGAAAACTAATCACATTGTAGGGGTTGGGGTCAGGAAATGGAGGTCGAGGATGGGTGTTGAGGGGAAGCTGGGATGAAGCAAGCTCAGGATGAAGGAGTGGGTTTCAGGGATGGGGGAATGGAGGTTGGGGTGGGAGAATGGGTGTCGGGGTGGGGGAAACAAGGTCAGGGTGAGCGAGTGGCAGTTATGGGTGAGAGAGTGGGTTTCAGGGATGGGAGAGTGGGTGTCGGGGTAGGAGAGTGAGTATTGGGGAAAATGGAGGTCAGGGTGAGAGTGTGGGTGTCAGGGGTGGGAAAATGGAAATTATGGTGGGGAAATGGGTATCAGGGGTGGGGAAATGGAGATTGGGGTAGAAGAGTGGGTGTTGGGGTAGGAGAGTGGGTGTCGGGGAGGGGGATTAGA
>JAQMYF010000022.1:9346710-9365537 GCA_030014195.1 Neosilurus mollespiculum
GTCACTCACAGCGATCACCAGCCAATCATGGGCGTCTGTGAGCTCATTCGTACGAGGGGGCGGATAGCACTTTCCCTACGAGTGTGTTAGGCCGCCTCCAAATACGCATGTGCAGCAGTTCAAAAAGAGGTGGGCGGTAGCATCGCATGTCACGAAGGGGGCGTGTGCTTGCTCGCGCCCCTCCCTGGTCGGTGGTGGTCGTGTGATTGGGAAGGCAAAAAGTTGATGGGTGGGAATTGGATACGACTAAAGTAGGGAGAAAAATGGGGAGAAAAATAAAATAAAAATATGATGCTTCGCTCGGGAGCTCTGGTAGTATCATAAATATAAATGAAATTTTTTTATCTATCACACACACACACACACACAGCATATAAATGTATTTTTAAAAATTGACTAAACGTGAACCACTTCTGTACGAGGATCTGTATAGGTCTTTGTTGGTTTGTTCTTTGTGTCTGATGAGTAACACGGCTTTTTAAGAATGAAAACTAAAACAGAATGTTTCCAGATGAACGAACAAAGAAGGATGTGTTTCATTTTCCCCGCTTCAAGTTCAAAGCCGACGTCTCATCTGTTCGGAGTCTGGCCGCGTTCCGGCAGTGTGTTCTCACTGAATCCGACACGTTTCAGAAACCCTGAAGGTGTTGACTATTGAAATATGAAGGAAAAATGTTTGTATGGGATTCTATTAAAGCACAAACTGTTGATTATTTTGCTGAGACCGATCACCACTGACATGGTTGAGAATTTGCAGTAGCATGTTGGGCGAACTGCGACACGTTTTCACAGCTTTAGGCCTTTATTTTCATCCTCAGTGACGTGTTTAACGAGTTTGCAGCGTGCATATTCATACCATTCACAACGACACAACAGTCAGCTTTTAATAACCAAACTTCATCACCACCATGTTTTGATTATTTACTGTATGAACACAACATATACTACATGAAAAGGACTACACCAGCTTTTATATTCTCTACAGACAGAACTCGGGCGGCACGGTGACGTAGTGGTTAGCAGATTCGCCTCACAGCATGGAGGTCCTGGATTTGAGTCCCGGGCTCGGCGGGGGCGTTTCTGTGTGGAGTCTGTATGTTCTCCCCATGCGTGCGTGGGTTTCCTCCCCTAATTAGCTGGCCCAAATGTGCCCTAGGTGTGAGTGTGAGTGTGAACGGTTGTGTGTTGGTCCTGTGATGGTCTGGCTAGCTCTTCAGGGTGTACCCCACCTTCGCCCAGTGTCGGATGGGGTGGGCTTCAGCCTCCCTAATAGGATTAAGCAGATTGGCAAATGAGTGAGTGATACAGTAAAACATCTAATTTTTTTAATTTTATCCCAATAATGTTGGAACCGTGCCACTCCTAGTGTTATTTTATAGTACTAATATCTTTATTCATTCATTCATTTTCTAAGCCGCTTAATCCTAATTAGGGTCGCGGTGAAGCTGGTGCCCATCTCAGCCGACTCTGGGCGAAGGCAGGGTACACCCTGAACAGCAGACCATTGCAGGGCAACACACACACAACCATTCACACTCACTCTCACACCTAGGGGCGATTTGGAACAGCCAATCAGCCTAACGTGCATGTTTTTGGACTGTGGGAGGAAACCAGAGTACCCGGAGGAAACCCACGCAAGCACAGGGAACATGCAAACTCCACACAGAAACACCCAAACCCGGGTATTGAACCCAGGACCTTCTTGATGTGGGGCGGACGTTGAGCTAAAAAATTGACAGACACTTTCAGGGTTATAAGAAATCCATCCAGTTCAAGTTGGAGAGAGCAGCTTCAGAACAGAACACCAACACAGCGCTGTGAACATTCTAGTAAAATCCTGTGCGAGCGCAGGATCTTCCACCGCGTTTAACCGTCTCGGACAAATGAAGCATCAAACATCTAATTTGACTTTGACGAGTTCTCGTTTCGATGGAAGCGTTAAGCCAAAAAACTGTTTCTGTTTGTAGCGGATAGATTGTGCAACTTACACACTTTACGCAGACTGTAAAATTCTGATGTGTGAAAATCCTGGGTAAAACCGGAGTACCCAGAGGAAACCCATGCAAGCACAGGGAAAACATGCAAACCCCACACAGCAACGCCCCGAGGCCGGGAATCAAACCAGGAACCTTCTTGCTAATATCTTTATTAGTAGTAAATGTAGCAAATAATATAAAGATTGTTATAAAGAACATCAAACATGGCCGTAATGTGAATCTGCTGGATCTGATGGTGATACCGAACGAGTGCTCAGTGCATGAACCCACCTTTGTTAACTTCCCCTCGGTTGTTTGCTTGACTTGGCAATACTTCACCATGGACGTGGTTATTTGTTGATAAAAGGGATTTTAAACCTCTGGACAAGCTTCAAAGTAAGCAGAGAGAATTAAAGCATCATGGGAAGCTCACTCAAGGAGCAACAGCCACTCTGGACCAGATGAACGAACCCTAGAACACTCAGTGCAAAATAGTAATTCACGGAGCTCTTAAAATGCTCAGGACCAAATATGGATAGGCAGACAGACAAATAAATAAATAAACAAACAAACAAACCAAAAAAAAACATTAGTAATTTAATACTTATAAAATGGATCCTTAATCATTCATTCGACTGCTTGAATCTTATTAGGGTCATGGGGAGGCTGGCGCCTATCTCAGCCGCCGACTCTGCATGAAGGTAGGGTACACCTTGTCAATCCATCGCAGGGCCAACACACAACACCACCATTCACACTCACACCTAGGAGCAATTACGAACAGCCAGTTAGTCTATTGCGCATGTCTTTGGACTGTTGGAGGAAACCGGTGTATCCGGAGTAAACGCACGCAAGCAGAGAAAGAACATTCAAATTCCACAGAGTAGGAGAAAGGTCCCAGGGCTTGGACCCAGGACCGTCTGAAGATAACATTGGATGCTTGTCCCGTGTCCATCCGGTGCCCACGTGTGCTCACTATGTGCCGCTGAGTTGATGCTGATTGGTTGTTATATATATCAGAGACTTGCGTGACGAAAAGAAAAACAGGATTATTATTAATAACGGAATTGGACACATGAAAACCCCCCCCAAAAAAAAACATAAATGGGGAAGGGGGGGTTGGTGTTCCTCATACAGTATTGCCCAGACTCGCACAGAATTAAAAAAACACACAGTTATACTCAGGTAGGCAGACACACCTTGAATAAATGTAAATAAATGTTCATGGAGCAAATGACGAAATCAGAAGGTTGACAGAACATGAACTTGTTAAACGGATAATTAAACTAACCAGACGGGTTAGTTTAGAAAGCAGAAATCAGTGAGTGAAAGATAAAAGCAGTAAAAAGCAAACCCAGCCTCGGATGCCTATCAGTGGAGACCTCTATCACGAGCTGTGCTTTTAAGCAGTGACTAAATCTATGTGTTATCGGAACAAGTACTGAAGATCATGAAGCACCATCCATTTACAGAACTGCTTAATCCTACTAGGGTTGTGGGGAGGCTGGAGCCTATCACAGCTGACAATGGGCGAAGGTAAGGTAATGTGCATGTCTGTAGACCATGGGAGGAAACCCGGAGCACCCGGAGGAAACCTACGTAAGCACGGTGCACTTCCTTCTTGATGAGAGCACGGCCAGTGTCGCTGTATTGGGGTTTTTGCTTTCTTGGTGTTGCTGAGGCTAAAACGGAAAAAGATTTGCTTGATTTTTACCTCAGTGACTTTCTCCGTTTGTTTTTTTCTGAATTTCCTGCATTATATTTGGATTTCCTGTTCAGATGTGGTACATTTTTAGTAGCAAGAGTCTCTCTGTCCGGGTTGTCACATGACTTCCTTGCAGATAAAATACACTGATTTATAAGTGGCGCTTAATTAAAGTCGGAGTGATACTACAGTCCCAGTCCGAGTTCAGGGCTCAACAGCTGAGGGTTGAGTGACCTGAATGTTCCTTGGCTTTCAATTTGAACTCCTGTCGTCAGCACGTAACTTTAACTGCCGAAGTGTCGCTGAACGCCAGAACAGATATTTTTATACCACTGCTTAATTACTCATGCTTGTGTAAAGCGCAATTCTACTTAATGGGGTTGAATTTCATAGCACTTTATATTACTGTGTGTGTGTGTGTGTGTGTGTGTGTGTGTGTGTGTTTGCGCACACTTTTCTTCTCCAGCATATGAGTACTTTTGCACATTGCATAAAACCACAACGTGCCTTAGAGCCAAACCCGAGGTACTGACAGAAAGCTTTACAGATAGAGCACACTCAGGTCTTTCCTTGACTAATCTCATAATTCCTGGAACCGTTTTCACAGCACAGGACTTTAGAATAGAGATCATGACACTATATTACATATACAAGCATGATAAATAATAATAATACACCTACATACATCAGCAGTCAATGAGGGGCAGCCATGGCATAGATAAGGTTTGATTAGCGGGTTTGATTTGCCGGACTGGCGAGAAAAAGGTATGTGTGTTTGTGTTTGTGTGTGTGTGTGTGTGTGTTGGGGGGTGGGAATGGGAGAAGCACCTTCCCCTTCCTACACCTTCATGGCTGAAGTGTCCTTGAGCAAGGTACCTAACCTGCAGCTGCTCTCCAGGCACCACAGTGTGGTTGCCCACTGCTCCGTGTGTGTGCCCTCACTGCTTACGTGTGTGTGTGTGTGTGCCTTGCAGGATTAATATAGTAAATCAAAATCGATATGTAGTTAATAAAATAAATAAATAAACATATTGTACCCATGTTGCTCTGGAGTGTCTCCTGATCCTCTGGACAGGTGATTACACCGTCGGGAGTCTATTATATACGGTAGAAGATGATAATGATGTAACACCATGTAGGAAATAGGAAAGAGTAAAGTGTTAGCATTAGCCCAATTATCCAGAGATCGACAGCTAACTTGCCTGTGCTGTCTGAGTGGGACGAATAACATACCCTTTCTTACCTGTCAATCATAACAACATTAGGCAATCAAGGTCATCTGTGAGTGGGTGTATGCAGAAGAGGGCGGATAGCGTTTTCCTGAAAATGTTACCTTTCAGCAATAAGCTGGTAATCTTTCGTCATGAGAACCATAGAGAGCTCCGTTCTGACGACTTCACTCGACTGCTTAATCGTACTAAGGCCACCGTGAGGCCGGAGCCTATCTCAGCCGACACTGGGCGAAGGCGGGGTACACCCCGAACAGCTCGCCAGATTATCACAGGGCGCAACACGCACAACCATTCACACTTACACTCACACCAAAAGGCAGTCTGGAACAGACAGTTATGGGAGGAAACCGGAGTGCCCGGAGGAAACCCACGCAAGTACAGGGAGAACATGCAAACTCCTTACAGCCTGGGAGTGTTGAAGTGAGACCGAACGGCAGCATGGTGGCGTAGTGGTTAGTATGTCCGCCTCACAGCAAGAAGGTCCTGGGTTCGGGTTTTGGGGATCTCTGTGTGGGGTTGCATGCTTTCAATGTGCTTGGGTTTCTTCTGGGTAGTCCGGTTTCCTCCCACAGTCCAAAGACATACATGTTAGTGCAACTACTCTAAAACCCTCGTGGGTGTGAGAGTGAGTGTGAATGGTTGGGTGTGTGCTGCCCTGGGATGGTCTGGCGAGCCGTGTAGGGTGCACCTCGCCTTGCACCATGAGGTAGGCTCCAGCCTCCCCACAACCCTAATAGGATTAAGCGGTTCAGCAAATGAGTGTGTTGAAGAAAATGGAATCTGCTGATGTGTATCACCACAATATTCCTACAAGTGAAATTCATAATTTAGTTTAAAAAAAAAAAAGAAAGAAAATTATAAT
This sequence comes from Neosilurus mollespiculum, assembly GCA_030014195.1. NCBI lineage: Eukaryota > Metazoa > Chordata > Actinopteri > Siluriformes > Plotosidae > Neosilurus > Neosilurus mollespiculum. The sequence goes on from JAQMYF010000022.1 coordinate 9,352,486, forward strand.
AAAAAAGCTTTTTTTTTTCTCCAAGTACAAATATTTTAACGGCAACTTGAGGAGCACTGTATAATCATATCCCTCATCGAGGTTTTGAATTATGCATTTGTGGAAAACCTCAGACATCTTTTGAAGACTCGGTTGGATGTGTTTTTTAAGAACACTTCGCATCATGAACTTGGGAAAGCAAACATATTATGATCTCGGAGTGCCGTCGAATAAAACGTTCCTGTCTACCACATCACCGTACTGTCTGCATGTAATTATAATAAATACCATCCTTGATCATGATGAAAACTCTTAATTATATGAAATGGTGGAAATCGGATGGAAGTGAGCGAGCGAGTGAGTGTTTTCTCCGAAAGAAAACAAGTGTTTTTAGTGGAATAGTCTGTGTTTTTGTTTTTTACTTTAAGACAGACAGGGTTACACGCTTACAGGAAGCCATTGTGTTGTGTGGTTTGAGCTGAAAGATAAAAGTCAGTCCCTGTTATGAACAATTTCCGCTGAATTCCTTGAGGAGTGTATTTAAGTGTGTCTGAGAGAGTGCCGCCATCTTCTGACCGCAAACTGTTAATACATCATTGTTGTTATTTTTGTTTGTTTGCTCTTTCATTCATTCATTCATTCATTCATTCATTCTCTAAGCCGCTTAATCCTCATTAGGGTTGCGGGGAGGCTGGCGCTCATCTCAGCTGACTCTGAGCGAGGAACACTCTGAACAGCTCGCCAGACCATTGCAGGGCCAACACTGACAACCATTCACACTCACTCTCACATCTAGGGGCGTTTTGGAACAGCCAGTTAGCCTTCTGTGCATGTTTTTGGACTGTGGGAGGAAACCGGAGTATTTGGAGGAAACCCACACAAGCACTGGGAGAACAGTGAAGCCAGGACTCAAACCAAGGCAGATGTGCTGACCACTACGCCACCGCGCCACACTTTTGTCATTTTATATACGTCTCTACTTTAGTATTCATGTAAAACAGGTCCATTGTAACGGACATAGGGCGGGACAGTGGCATAGTGGGTAACACGACCGCCTCACAGCAAGAAGGACCTGGGTTCGAGTCCCAGAGACGGCGGAGGATGTTTTTGTTTGGAGTTTGCATGTTGTCCCCATGCATGCATGGGTTTCCTTTGGGTACTCCTGGTTTCCTCGCACAGTCCAATGACTTGCACGTTAGGCTAATTGGCTGTTACTAATTGCGCCTTTTTTTGGATTTTTTTGAATCGGATCGGCGAGCTGTTCAGGGTATATGCCGCCTTCACCCAGAGTCGGCTGAGATAGGCTCCAGCGGTTCCGCGACCCTAATATGGTGAATGTAAATAAAATGCATTCCAATAAAAATGATTAATGTTATTATTGATTTCAACCGTCTGAGCTGTGTATTCTCTCTCTCTCTCTCTCTCTCTCTCTCTCTCTCTCTCTCTCTCTCTCTCTCTCTCTGCAGGATATTAACGTGTGTATCCTGGAGAACTTCCCGGAGTGCACAAATCCTCGCCTTTTCTACATTGTGCCGTATTTCTGTGGTCAGCATCCTCAGTGCAGGTAACGCCATCCTTATCCGTACACACAGCACAGATACAAGGTGGGATATAATGTTTATGCGTTTAAAGATGGAGTCATGTGATGTGGACCGCCAACATGCAACCAGTCAGAGCAAATTTATAAAATAATAATATTAAAAATAAAAATAATAAAAATACTCTGTGTGTGTGTGTGTGTGTGTGTGAGCCAGAGAGCCAGGTGTGTGGGCTTTAGAGCGAGCCAAACAGAATGTCGTAGAGAACTTCCTCCTCGTGGGAATTTTGGAGGAGCTGGAGGACGTGCTGCTCCTGCTTGAGAGACTGCTACCTCACTACTTCGGCGATGTGCTGACCATCTACCACAGCCCAGGTGCACACCATGGAAATCTGTTTAACACTTTCTTTCAAGCCTTCAATCAGGAAAAATAATAATATCGACTAGGAAAAATGTTTCTTAGGGCGGCACGGTGGCGCAGTGTTTAGCACGTCCGTCTCACAGCAAGAAGGTCCCGGGTTCGACTCCCGCGCTCGGAAGGTTGCCGTGTCAAGTTTGCATGTTCTCCCCGTGCGTGAGTGGGTTTCCTCCGGGTACCCCGGTTTCCTCCCACAGTCAAAAAACATGCACAGTAGGATAATTGGCTGTTCCAAATCACCCCTAGGTGTGAGAGTGAGTGTGAATGGTTGTGTGTGTGTGTTGGCCTGGCAATGGCCTGGGGAGCTGTTCAGGGCGTATCCCGCCTTCGACCAGAGTCGGCTGGGATGGGCGCCAGCCTCCCCGCGACCCTAATTAGGATTAAGAGGCTTTTGAATGAATAAATTGGAATAACTTGATGTGTGTTGGCCTGCCAGTGGCCTGGCGAGCTGTCACCTGGTGTACCCCGCCTTCACCCAGAGTCAGCTGAGATGAGCGCCAGCCTCGCCGCGACCCTAATTACGATTGAGCAGCTTAAAAAAAAAAGGAATGAATAATGGGTGTGAATGGTTGAGTGTGTTGGCCTGCGATGGACTGCCTTCGCCCACTGTCGGCCGAGATAGGCTCCGGCCTCCCGGCTACCCTAATAGTAGGATTAAGAGCCAGTATCCTACAAACACATGGACTGAACTCCAGTGTCACTTTGCTTGTGACCAGATACACTTCAGTTTTTGGCAGACGTCACCTCTTACGTAATTTCTGAGTAGTGCTCAAAGGGGCCGACTCACGCGTTCCCAGAATCCACTGTGTTGTTTTTGCCTAACATACCGGCCGTGGTGTTTTGAATGTGCCTACACACCCTTACTCCGCTGCCTCATATAGTCATAAACTGTAATGTACGTTAGGTTTCTTCTCTCCTCTGAGGCGTACGCGTCTGTTATCTGTGCCTGGAACACGGTGTGCGTTCCTTTCCTTTTCTGCGCGGCTGCCTGCGTGACGGCTGAGGCCAGTTTGGGTCTGGAAACCGAATGGATTGCTCGCAAGAATAAAAAAAAAAAAATACTTTGACAAAATATCTTCCATTTCACATAATATGGCTTTGAATGCTGCGGAGTGTTTATGAAATATTGCTGGCATTGAACGTAGCAACTCACTACTTGGCGCAGTGGATTCTGGGACGCACGAGAAGCCCCCTTTCAGTCTGTATTCAACGTCTGGTCTGTATATTGATAGGATATTAATATTGGGATGAAAGCAGGAGGCAGTGTTTATGATTACAGAAGTGGTTTTTAGGTGTATACAGTACTGTCACTTATCAAGTATATACCGAGAGCTTAAAACCAGAACCTCCTATGTCCATTTTTGGCCAAAATATGTACTGATGTTTTTTTTATATTGCGGCACGGTGGTGTAGTAGTTAGCATATCCGCCTGACTGCAAGAAGGTCGTGGGTTTAAATCCCAGAGGGGCGACATGGGGGTGTAATGGTTAGCATGTCCACCTCACAAAGCCAGAAGGTCCTGGATTGCAGTCCCGGGCTCGGCCGTTTCTGTGTGGAGTTTGCATGTTCTCCCCGTGCTTGCGTGGGTTTCATCCGGGCACTCCGGTTTCCTTCTACAGTCCGAAGACATGCACATTAGGCTAATTGGCTGTTTCAAATTGCCCCTAGATGCCTCCTGCCTCCTGGGTTCGTAAATGTGAATGGTTGTGTGTGTGTGTTGTTCCTGTGGTGGTCTTCAGGGTGTATCCCACCTTGGTACCCCGACCTTCGGCTGAGATAGGCTTCGGCTCGGAGTACCCAGAGGAAACCCACTCAAGCACAGGGAGAACATGCAAACTCCACACAGGAGCACCCAAGCCCAGAACTCGAACCCAGGAGGCAGGAGGCTCTGCAGGGGCTTTGGAGTTCCTCCGTAGAGACTCTGGGGAGGATATGTACCTGTTAAGTGACAGTACTGTAGAAGCAAGGGTGAGATTTGGACGTTGTTCATGGAGATTGTTTGAAACATCTGCATTGTGTCGTCCTCCAACAGCTTTTTGGAAGGTGGGTAACCTAACAGGCACAGTAAAGAAGCACATGCCCACGCTGGAGGCCTTGCAGGTGCTCTACCGCCGCATGAGGTACGAGTACGACTTCTACAACTTCGTTCGCGACCAGTTCCACTTGGCGAAGAAGAAAATCGGCCTCAAGTCGAGTCATCCAAGCTCAGCGCGAGAGCCCCATTTTCTGCGGGAACTCGCCCTACGAACCAGTGACCCTCTGGATGAGGACGACGAAGACGAGGAGGATGATACCGCTCTGGAAGATGCCAACAACTGGTTGGTGCAGCCTTGAACGTTGGAACGGGAATTTGGAATCTCCCAGGATTTCTCTAGGAGATCGAATTTGCAAGAGCACTTTGTGTGTGTGTGTGTGTGTGTGTGTGTGTGTGTGTGTGTGTGTGATATGATACCCGTATTTTTAACGGGGCGTTCAGAAATCCTCCAGGACAGCTAAAGTGCATGGATGGGCCTAATTTAATATATTAAAAAACACAAGACAATGTACAAGTGAATTTATCTTTCATGTCTTTTTTTTTTATTTTTTTTTTTATAAGAATAATTTTTGCTTTGTTTTTAAAAAAAAAAAAAACAGAAAGATAAAGGACTCGAGGAGTATAATACATTTGCTGATATCTGGTTTGAGAGGTTTTTTTTTTTTTTTTTTAAGAATTTGGGAGGAGAATAAACAACACCCAGGAAATGGAAATCTTTGATTTTTAATACGGTCCGCACCGTCCCTGGATCCAAACTGCACGTGCAGATCCATCTCTACAGTCCTCATGACATCAGGAGAAGAAAAATTGAATGTGGGTGGAGTTGGCGAGCAGTGGTTACTCTTTATTCTTCCCATGTTTATTTCGGTGACTCGAGGGTGATCGCATGGAGCACATACACAATACTCTACATTTTAGGGAGCACAATCTGTACCTCAGGAACACTCCGGGGACGGTGCTATGTTCCGACAGCTCACTGGTCCGACAGCCCTCATATAAGTTGGGCACCTTGATGTGGCGTAGTGGTCAGGGTGCTGGGCTCATGATCAGGAGGTCGTGGGTTTAAATCCCCGTTAGACCCCCACCGTGATAAGAACACTGGGCAAGTTCTTAGCCACAAGTTAAGTTAGTGGGTACCAGTAACAAAAAATACTGGGAAGGTAACCTGCGATTGACTAGAGTTCCATCCAGGAGGAGTTGAACTCCTAGACTCTTCACGCTACGGAAGCTACTCAGTTTAGTTGGGTTAGGGTTAGAACTGTCGGACCAATGGGCTGTCAGAATATAGTGCTGTGCCCAAAAATACCCCCCTTCTTTTTAAAGTGCTTTTTCAGTAATTCATAAATGTAAACAAACAAATAAATAAATAAAATAATAGACAAATGCTGTAACAATACTATAATAATGAATAATAATATAGTAATAAATGCCCAAAACTACAATACTAAATGCAATAACCTTAAAATCTTTTTAATCGCGTCAGTAAACAAAAATAGCCTTCGACTTTGACCGACGATACAAACTCGGACCAAAGCAATGCCTTCTGTCCACTCAGGATAACAGCAATGTCCAAAAAAACAAACTTGTCATCATTTGTAAATATAAAGATCCTAATGACATCATACACTGCCCGGCCAAAAAAAAAAAAAAAAAACCTCATGCACTATAATACTTTCATGGAGCTCATTTATCCTTGATTGCAGCATGTAATCTCCATGGCATTGTTGCTCCATGTTGCTTAAGTTTGTTGAAACAATGGCATGAAGATTGTGTGATGAGATCAAGGCTAAAGGCTCTCCAAGAAAATATTACAGGGTGCTATTTTTAATGAATTTATTTATTTATTTATTTTTGCCCAGGCAGTGTATATCATGTAACGTATTAGAAATTGGCCAATCAGAAAATACCGACCAGGTCGTAATCACAACTTTTGCTAGAAAACATAATAAAACACACGGAGAAGTGAAAAACTGTTTCAACTCAAGCACAATGCCATTCTTTTTTTTTTTTTTTTTTTTTAAAGATGTATAGTGTTATTTAATGCTATGGAAGGGGATGCCCTTAAAAGAAGTAAATTCCTACTACCAGTTACATTATAAGAGCTAAAAACAGTCGATTCCTTGCTTGCTTTAATAAATAAAACAATAATATGGAGTTTAATTTTTATATATATATATAGATATAGATATAGATATATATATATATATATATATATGGGCGGCATGGTGGCATATGGGTTAGCACGTCTACCTCACAGCAAGAAGGTCAACAAGGTCTTGAGAAGGGTTCAAGCGATGTTCTCCCTGTGCTTGTGTGGGTTTCCTCCCGGTACTCCAGTTTCCTCCCACAGTCTGCCACATGCACATTAACCGAACTGACTGTTCCAAATTCCCCCTAGGTGTGAGTGTGAGTAGTAGTGTGCGTGATGCCCCTGCAATGGTCTGGCAAGCTGCTCAGGATGTACCCTGAACCCTATTTATGGAGTTAAAGACGTTCCTGCGTATGTACTTAAATTTTTATAACAATAACCTCTTTGTTTGATGTAATGCCTTCATCGTACCTTGTCACACAAGTGCAGACTCCAAAAGTTGGTTGTATAATCATTTACCTCCGAAGGTACTTTTATTATGAGGGTGGCATAGTGGTTAGCACATCCGCCTCACAGCAAGAAGGTCCTGGGTTTTAGTCTCGGGCTCGGCGAGGGTATTTCTGCGCAGATCTTGCATGTTCTCCCTGTACTTGTGTGGGTTTCCTCCGGACACCCCGGTTTCCTCCCACAGTCCGAAGACATGCTCATTATGCTAAATGGCTGTTCCAAATTGCCCCTATGAGTATTTTGTGTTGGCCCTGTGATGGTCTGGTGAGGTGCCCATGGTGCACCTGGCCTTCATCCAGTGTCGTTTAAGATCAGCTCCAGCCCCCTGGCGACACCAGTAGGATTAAGCGGTTTGGCAAATGAGTGAGTGAGTTTTACTACGAGAGCTTACATAGCCATATATGTTATGATTAGGTCATTACTGTACATAACAGGCACCCTGCGATGGCCCGGCGAGCTGTCCAGGGTGTACTCTGCCCTCACCCAGAGTCGGCTCAGGTGGGCGCCAGACTCGCCTGCGACCTTAATTAGAATGAATGAATGGATGTACATAACGGCTAATTAGTCTTTACAATTATGCCCCGAAGGCGACGTGGATGTAACCGAATAAGATTCGGCGATTCGGCGACATCCACACTGCAAGTCATGAGAAGCATGAGAAGGTGTAGAGCTGCGCAACGGAATCACTTTAAGAGTTCTAGTATATACTACACGGAAACATAAAGAAAAGCAAACTGAAATGAATATGATTTGCGTGGTTTATTTGTACATGATTTAATCAGAGCTAGCAGAGCTAAGCACTGTTGCTAACGGCGTCTGTTTCTGTTTAGCGCCATCATTCAGAGTTAAGTACGTAATATTCACCACACTCGGTAAAAGTGTATTTTTTAGTATATACTACTTTGAAACACAAGAAAAAAACATACTAAAATGATATTTGTTGTAGTTTATTTCTTAAAGTGTGATGATGATGATGATGATGATGATGATGACGACGACGCTGCCTGCTCCAAGTGATCGTCACAAACTGTCGTTTTAATTCATTCATTCATTTGCTGAATCTACTAGGGTCGTGGGGAGGCTGGAGCCTATCTTAACCGACTCTGGGCAAAGGCGGGGTACACCCTGAACAGCTTGCCAGTCCATCACAGGGCAACACACATACAACCATTTACACTCATACTCACGACTGGGGGTAATTTGAAACAGCCAGTTAGAGTCATGTGCATGTCTTTTGACTGTGGGAGGAAACCGGAGTGCCTGGAGGAAACCCGCGCAAGCACAGGGAGAACGTTCACTCTCCACACAAGGAGCGGAACCCAGGACCTTCTTGCTGTGAGGCGGACGTGCTAACCACTACAACACCATGCCGCCTAACTCCCGGGACAGAGGACCAATCGGATTGCACCATTCCTGTGTAGTATGTTCTAATGAAAAATATGTTAAGCAATGAATCTGTCCCTTGAAAAAGGATTCCATTGCTGGGGAAGTCAACAATGCAGCATTAACACATGGAACAAGTCCTAGGATAAGTCTCACTACAGAGAACAATAATTTGAACGTACAGTTTAATATTCGAAGATCCTAATCCTGCCAGTCAGGTGTTAATGTGTATGTATTGTATGTAGTATCAAATTGTGTTATGGGTTAATTTATTCTACAGTATTAATGGTGTCAATGCATTCTATATACGTATCGTTCTCAGGAAAACGGAGTGGAGTTCCGTTTGGCATTTATTAGTTGGCATAAACGGAGGATTTGTCATCAACATCAGACACGTCAAAAGACCAAGCAGCTAAATTCACCACTCTATGACATGTCAAAATGGTGATGTATATGTATAAAATCTATTTTCTGGCACAGCTTCTCCAAAATAAAATGTCTTTTTAAGAACTAGTCGATTCACCGGTGCCTTTCTTTTCCATGACGTAGAACCTGAAATATTAAATGATGACCAGGAAGTGTGTGTTGCCTTTCCTGTTGATTATGGCTGAGAGCTGCTTTGTGGTTTCGATTAAATGCCTTTAAAAAAAAAAAAAAACAAGATTATTTCCCCCCATTTCTTCTTGTGGGATCTAAAATTACTTGGCAAGACGCTGCATCTTGTCGGCTGTTGGCTGGAGGAACCGGGTCATTGTGACTCCAGACTTCACATGCAAACCCTGGAAGGAATTTCATTTTGGAATTATGTCTGTATTACTGACATTTCTATGTGGAGCTTGCATGTTCTCCCCGTGCTTGCAAGGGTTTCATCTGGGTACTCTGGTTTCCTCCTACAATCCAAAGATATGCGCATTAGACTAGTTCAACATTGCCCCTAGCTGTGAGTCTGAGTGTGAATGGTTGTGTGTGTGTGTGTGTGTGTGTGTCTGTTCAGGGTGTACTCCGCCTTCGCCCAGAGTCGGCTAAGATAGGCTCCTGCCTCCCTGGGACCTTAACAGGATTAAACGGTTCAGGAAATAAGTGAGTGGGTGTACTTCGTTTGTCCTGCGATGGTCTGGTGAGCTGTTCAGGGTGTCCCTGCCTTTGCTACGTGTCGGCTGAGGTGGGCTCCTGTCTCCTCGCAACCCAAATAGCACAATAAAGCAGTTCGGCAAATGAGTGAGTGCACCCGGCACGGTGGCGCAGAGGTTAGGACGTCCGTCTCACAGAAAGAAGGCCGGGGTTCATTTCTGTGTGGAGTTTGCATGTTCTCCTCGTGCTTACGTGGGTTTCCTCCGGGTACTCCGGTTTCCTCCCACAGTCCAAAAAACACTCAGTAGGCTAATTAGCTGCTCCAAATGATTCCTAGGTGTGAGAGTAAGTGTGAGTGTGAATGGCTGTATGTGCGTTGGCCCTGCGATGGTCTGGAGAGGTGTTCAGGGTGTACCCCGCCTTCGCCCGGAGTCAGCTGAGATGGGCGCCAGCCTCCCCGTGACCCTAATAAGGGTAATAATCTGCTGGCTGCTGTTTTGAAAAGGCAGGTTCTATTAGGGGAAATGGCGAACGCAACAGTTCTGGTCATTAATCAAGTTGACATCTGAGGGCACCGTTGTACACTTTCTGTTTCTTTTTTTTTTTTCCCCAAATCCAAATAACTTTTATAGCAAACCTTTTACCTTTTATTGTGTAACTAGAGTAACAGAAGACATTAACCTCAGTTACCATCATTGCTTCACTCACGCCTTGAATTAACTCTTCAAACACTGTTGCCTTCTCTCTACCCGAGCAACCGTGCTCTATTTTAGGCTGGGGACTTGTACCCGACGACTCTCTTGCTTATATCCACTCACACTTATATATATTGTCCAATTATGGTCTGCGGTTTGCTTTATCAACTTATGTGCCTCTGATGGTAAGTGTCGCAGCTCACCCTGAACAGTTACTGTTGGCCATGATGTGAAAAGAAGCACAGAAGATTTAATGGACCAATATGTAATCGTTCTCTGCTCCCTGTAAGGTAAATGATATATTCATTCATTCGTTTGCCGAACCGCTTGGGTCACAGAGACGCTGGAGCCTTCGGGTAAAGCCGACCCTGAACGGCCGGCCAGTGCATCGCAGGGCTAACACACACAATTAATCACATTCGTGCCTAGGGGCAATTTGTTAGCCAGTATTTGGCTGCATACTGCATACGGCACGGTGGCATAGTGGTTAGCCTCACAGCAAGAAGGTTCTGGGTTCAAATCCTCGGTTCGGGTGTTTCTGTGTGGAGTCTGCATGTTCTCACTGTGCTTGCATGGGTTTCCTCCGGGTACTCCGGTTTCCTCCGACAGATTAAAGACATGCACGTTAGGCTAAATGGCTATTTCAAATTATCCCTATGTGTGAGTGTGAGTTTAAATGGTTGTGTGTGTGTGTGTGTGTGTGTGTGTGTGTGTTGCCCTGGGATGGTTAGGCTCCAGCCTCCCCGCAACCCAAGTAGGATTAAGTGTCAGCTGATATTATAAGCAAATGAGACAAACCCTATTTGGACCACAACCATTTTTAGCGGGTTACAGTAGAGCCACGTCTGCAGTTTCCTTAAATAGAGCACAGTGTTCCCTTTAAACATTAACAACCTATAAATATCACATTTCAAGTTTAGACATTTTTGTTTAAATTTTACACGTTTTTGGTTCATTGTTCCAACAGAAAAAAATCCACAGGTTGTTTTTTTAGACATCAGGACCAAGGCATCCAGCCTCCCTCTGTGGAACCAATTCAAAATTCAAACGCTTCACCGGCGGACCCTGTAGCTCACCCTGAGTTAAAGAGACAAATTGTTTTGGTGTTTTTTCTGGGTTTAAAAAGTTTTTTAAGAAAGTGCTAGCAGGACAAACGTTCTCTCTCTCTCTCTCTCTCTCTCTCTCTCTCTCTCTCTCTCTCGTTATCTCACTAGGCTTGTTTTCTACCGGGACAGATTTACTCCTCTCTGAAAATCTTTGTGCAGGAGTGATTTTGAAACGATGATTATGTTCCAGAAAATACAATTATGCAAAAAAGGAGATGTTTATGTTTAAGTTGGACAAGAAAAATGTCATTTCCGAGTGTGGTGCCTATCCCAGCCGACACTGGGCGAAGACAGGCTACACCCTGAACAGCATTGCAGGTTCGAATCCAGCTCTAACAGAAGGGAGGGATGGCATACGCTCACTTCCCTGTCACTCATATCGATCACCAGCCAATCACGGGCGTCTGTGAGCTCATTTAGGCAAAGGGGTGAATAGTGATTTCCCTCCGAGTGTGTTAGGCATTAGTGTACATGCTATTAAATGTGATAGAGAGGCAATCTTTGAAAAATGGAAGGAAACCCCCCTCAACAAACAAACATTCATTCATTTTGTAAGCCTCTTAATCCTGTTTAGGGTTGCTGGGAGGCTGGTGCCCATCACAGCCACTTTGGGCAAGGGCGGGGTACACCCTGAACAGCTCGCCCGACCATTACAGGTCCAACACACATACAAGCATTCACACTCACACCTTGGAACAGCCAATTAGCCTACTGTGCATGTTTTTGGACTGGGGGAGGAAACCAGTGTACCCGGAGGAAACCCACACAAGCACGGGGAGAACATGCAAACTCCACACAGAAACGCCCTTGCCAAGTGTGGGACTTGGACCCAGGACCTTGTTGCTGTGAGGCAGACGTGCTAACCGTTGCGCCACTGTGCCAACAGCCAACAAACAAACAAATAACCACTTTATTCTGGGATTGGATGAACAATTTTGTCCAGATTGGATGTCAGTCCATCATTTAGCACTACGCACACACTTTCATGCACTCATTCATACCTAAGGGCAACCAATCCACCTACCTGCATGGTTTGGACTGTGAGAGAAAGTACCAGTAAGTACCAAAAAGTACCAGTTTTGGATTGGACCAGGCTATTTGTGGAAGATAATCAGTCTCACTTTATGATGTTCAAATCTATAGCGAGAATTATTGTACACTATAAAGCCAGACCATCACAGGGCCAATATGCACACAACCATTCATGCTCACGCTCACACTCACACCTAGGGGTTATTTGAAATTAGCCTAATGTGCATGCCTTTGGACTGTAGGAGGAAACCGGAGTACTTGGAGGAAACACACGCAAGCGCCACATCCACGTTGGCGAACACGTCCAGGCCTAAAGCCTTCGACTCTTCCCTGTCCATGAACCATATTGTACACTGAGTGGTCTGTTCCTTCACAGACAGATCAGTTTCTATTCTACATGTCGCATGGTCCAAATTAGCTAAACCGCGTCTTGAGAATTCGCCAGTGCCCTGGCACGGGCTTTACAGTCAGACAGGGCATGCATTGTATGACGGCACTTGCCTCGAGCATGAGCAGCTGTACACGTCCAGAGATCGTACACCCACCTCAACCTTGCTTTCGATTTTGGATCTCAGTAGGGGTTGATATAAAACACCACCATTATTGTTGTTGCTCTGCACTAGCCTGTGTAGGACACTGTCGTGCTATTTTTTCATTTGTTCTACTTTTTTTTTTTGTCTTGTTGCAAGATTTATTTTTACACTCAAGAGTACGCCTAGCCTGCACTAATGCTTCACACTCCGTGCACATGCTCGTGTCAGTTCTACTGACGTTGACATGCGCTGCGGATTCAGCCAGCAGTCATTCAGCCAAGTGGTCTGATGTGCTGCAGTGATAAGGTGTTCGGACTGAAACCCTGAAAGAGCTTCAGGATTTCATTAGAATTAGGCAGGAAATCATTCATTCATTCATTCATTCACTCATTTATTCATTCATTCATTCATTCACTCACTCACTCACATAATAGGGTCATGGGGAGGCTGGAGCCTATCTCAGCCAACACAGGGTGAAGGTGGGGTACACCCTGAATATCTATCTATCTATCCATCCATCCATCCATCCATCCATCCATCTATCTATCTATCTATCTATCTGTTCATCTATCACCTTGCCTACCTACATTCATCTATCTATCTATCTATCTATCTATCTATCTATCTATCTATCTATCTATCTATCTATCCATCCATCCATCTATCT
>JAQMYF010000022.1:9375946-9386847 GCA_030014195.1 Neosilurus mollespiculum
GAGAGAGAGAGAGAGAGAAAATATATATATATATATGTGTGTGTGTGTAGAGAGAGAGAGAGAGAGAGAGAGAGAGAGAGAGAGAGAGAGAGAGGTTATTTCAGTGCACAGCTGTTGTACAGACTCGTCTGGTTAAAAAACAGCCCCAAAAGGTTACATTTAAAAAATTGTAATAGCAAAGTGGTCAGTTTTCTCCATAACATCATGACAATGACTGAAAGCTGTGAACCTTCATGCTATTTTGCCCGTGTTAATCAGTACCTCCTTGGTAGTTCTATATGACACCCCAGTACACTGCGCCATGCATTATGATGAAACACAACACCTTCCCCACCCCCTAATGTACAAATCTGCTACCATACACCTACCAAGAACAGGTCTATTTATAAGTGTGAACTAGGCAGCAGACCAACTCAAGCAGTAGACCACAGTTTATATACATAGGGATTCAGAGACTGGGCAAAATGTGGTTAGGACCCAGCAGGGAATGCCATGTGTTTCATCCGAGTGTTCCTTTGAAATGCACGCTTGTACTCGTTTTGTTTATCTCTCCAGGCCCGTTTATTGCTGCATGGAAGCTACCGAGCACAACCAAAGTGGCTCTCTCAACCTTCCTATAATCGTGCCGCGCATGCGCCACCACATAGATCGAGTCGCCCATGGAATTCTGGGAGGGCTACCGTGCCCAAACAAATATTGGGTTTAGCATCCAGGCGGGAAAGCACAACTGGTGTTGCTGTTCCGCTCCCTGCGCTCAGTAAAGTCAAATACACCTTATGCCCAGTCGGCTGGATCAGACAAGACACAGAGAGCAATCAAGCAATCTTGGGCAGAACCATTCACAACTAGGGGTCGAACAGCCCAATGTGCATGTCTTTGGAGTATGGGAGGAAACCAGAGCTCCTGGAGAAAATCCATGGCAGCACAGGGAGAACATGCAAACTCCACACAAACTCCACACTAACTTCAGTAGTTGAAATGCTCGTACCTTAGGCACTGCAATGATGATCATGCAGGCAACTCCGCTCAGCAACAGCGCTGGAGCGCAGGTCATTTTCCTCCCAACCCGGTCCATCGCAAAGCAGCCAATTAAGTAGGATGGCAGTTCAACAGCACCTGCCAAGAACCAATCAAACACCAGGGTTAATTTAGTGCAGGAGTTCTCAAGGTCCTCAAACTTTCATGGACAGTCTAGAATGCAATATCATCAATTTGGAACAGCTGTGGGAGGAAACCACAGCACCCAGAAAAGAACCCATGCAAGTACAGGTAGGACATGCAAACTCCACACATGACCACACATGAACCCATGACCTTCTTGCTGTAACGCGGGTGAAAAGTGAGTCTCACTCTTCCTGTGCATTTCTCTAACTTACCTCAGTTAGCAAATTAAAAAGAAAGGTTTTGATTAAATAAACAATCAAAACACACACACACACACACACACACACACACACACACACACACACACACACACACTACCTGCCAAGAAGAGGTTAATGTACTGATTTCCACCCAGGTTGACAGAGCCCAGGCTGAACACATAATAACCCAGTGAGCCGATGAACCAGATCGCCCAACATGTGGCGCTGCGTCCAGCCATCTTCCAGCTGCCAAACATGTTCAGGATGCTCAGCTTCCTCTCTGGTTCCGCCTGCCTGCTGTCATCTTGCTGTCCATCTTTCATAAGATTCCCACTTTGCTCAATGAGCTCTGACACCTACGGCACAAAGTGAATCTGGCTTAATCACAACTAGGAAACCTCAGATAAATAATAACGATACTGTGGCATGAGTGCAACTATTTTTTAAATCGTCCATGTAGTGTAATCCACTTAAATCAAAGATCCATCTAACAATTGATATAATATTGCCCTAAAAATAATGTAATAACTGATTTATTAAGCATGTATGATTCCCAAACCAGCAGAAAAAAGGACCTGCACCTTCCCTTCCTCCATGGCTGAAGTGCCCTTGAGCAAGGCACCTAACCCCCAACTGCTCTTCGGGCACCCCAATGTGTGTGGCAGCCTACTGCTCCGAGTGTGTGTGGTCAGTATTTTAGTGTGTGCACACTTTGGATGGGTTAAAGGCAGAGGCAATCATTTCCCTTGCGGGATAAATACAGCACAGCAAAATAATATATATATATATATATATATTACTGTGCAAAAGTACTGTGAACCGCTTAATTCTATTTAGGGTCGCGGGGAAGCTGGTGCCCATCTCACCTGACTCTGGGTGAGGGCAGAGTACACCCTGGACAGCTCGCCATGCCGTCGCAGGGTAGAAACACGCTGACGGCAATGCAGCCTACTCTTGATGAAAACCAGCAATGGTTCTTTTACACGCCTCTCACCACAGACAGTGAGAGACATGGCCGGCTTTTGATAACCCAGTTAGCTGCACTGGGGGGACAGCAGTGACAACCCGGTGATTGTGGGGCACGAACCCCCGACCTTGGGATCAGTAATCCAGAAACCATCCAACGGGCCACCACTGCCCCCTGCTATAGATTTTTATTTTATAATTTGTATATTAGTGAGTCAGTACAAAAAACACTTTAGATTTCAAACATTAGTTTCCCAGATCAAAATGAAATGTTGCATAAAAAAAGAATGTCAGTAAAGAAAGCTGCGTTATACTTATAAGAGACGACTTTTCAGACAAAAAATATAATGAAGGCTGCTGCAATTTACATGCAAATAAAGAACCAAGTGTGACAGTCAACATTTCCAGGAGACCTGGTTCTGGTTCTGTAAGACACCCGGTACATGCTGTACCTGTAAAGCTGTGCAATCTCTGCCTGATGCTATTCTATTTTCAAACAAAAAGTCATCACACCTAATATTGAATTAGTTTCATTTATTACTGTTTACTGTGATTTATAGAATTTTTACGTAGCGATCTTTAATTTAATGTCATTATTTATATGTAAATATAAGGCATCTTTCTTCTACACCATTCCTTTGTGTACAGTATCTATCTGTCTTACAGAACCCGCCCCAGTTCTCCTGGGAATGTTGACTGTTACACTTGGTTCTTTATTTACATGTAAATCGCAGCAGCCTTCAGTATATTTTTGTATGAAAAGAGGTCTCTTATACGTAAAACGCTGCTGTCTTTATTTACAAACTGCACTAACATTTTTTTATGTAACATTTCATTTTGTCAGAAGTGACAACTTGGGGATAGTGGGGCTAAAACGCCTGACCTTCGGATCAGGAAGCCAGCACCCTTCCGCGGGGCCATCACTGCCCTGTGAATGGCACCATTTAATGTAATTTCAGAGTGTGAGCTCTCAATAGGTAGAACAACCATTTCTAAATAGTTCAAAGAACATCAGCGGTGTAGCATGTTTACACGGTATTTTTGCTATAAATATAAATTTGTTCTTTGTAATAAAAAAAAAACTACTGGCAAAAAGTACTACCTTAGTTTTGACTTTATTTATAAATCAAAATTAAATTTCCATTTCACAGCCGTGTCATTACCTTCAGTCTGGGCTCCAGTCCATTCCAGCGGGCCATGGTGTCCAAGAGCTCCTGTGCTTCCTGGTGCCGTCGTTTGGCTATGAGATAGAACGGCGTCTCAGGGAACTTCCAGCAGTACAGGAGAAAGGGAGAGGTGCTGATGGTGAGGATGATCTGGTAAACCCACCAGACTCGAACCAGGTAGCCCACCAGTGCTACCACCATGATGCCTACCGCAAACGCCGCATGCACATGCATGGATGTCCACGTCCTCACTTTGCTGCCCGTGAACTCTGTAACATACACGAAAACCACGACTAGATAGCCGCTCGACACCTGTGAACATAGAAAGATATAAGATGGAAAGGATGAAAAAGGAGAGAAGGTGACACCAAGCAGGAAAATCGGGAATACTTTTCCTCTTAATATAATTTTTTAATTTGCACAAAATTTCACTCGCATGTAGGGTCATTCTCATGAAAGTGTATAATGTCTAATTCCTTCCCAAGGAATAATTTTCACAGAAATACTTGCAAAATATCTACAAATAAACACTATGGTACCGAGTATATTTCTGGAAAGTTTTGGAGATTCAGCTTTTTTTGAATCATAAATTACAGCAATATTAATACGGGATTTTGACGTGACAGAGTTGACAAAGTTCTTGGGGACATAACTTCATATGCTCGAAACGCCAAAATGTATTAATTTTCTGTCTTTGTGCATACACAGCTTATATTGTCAACTTCATGAAAATACTTTTATATCAGAACAGACTTGGGCAAATCCAATTCAATACCTGGAGGACTGATGCTAAAGCAGTGACAACGGTATCGGGGACACAGCACATTATTAATTCAGCATTTGTGCACATAACTACAGTTAACATAGGTGTGAATTTGGGTATGATTATACCATGTGATTTATACAACATGAAAAAACGGCAATCTTTTAAAAAAATAATTGGGTATATAAAGAGTGGGACATAAAATATTTAAATAATTTCTATGAGAATGACCCATATACATTTAGCTCACAATTAAATAAAATGTCATTTACAAGAACTGTCTAAATCAGTAGGTAATAATGCATGTGCGTATACTGTACATGCATAGCTACAGTAGTCACATACAACTGTCACCAAGCAATGATTTACAAAGTTGGGACTGTCGGGTTTTATTACCTGATATACAACGTTTCATTACTTCACACAGAGCATGCCTAACAATCTGTATCTCTCTTTCTCTCATTCTCTCTCTCACTTGCTCTCCAGACTTGTGTGATTCATCATGATGTCCTACTTTTGGTTGAAGTTCATGTGCTCCTGCTGAGATTTCCCCATGTGCACATCCTAAAGATACACTTAAAAACTGTGAATGTGGCTTCATACCGAGGTTGATACCTCTGGTTTTGCTTAAAGTGCCTCCTGCTACAAATATCATGATAACTTTGGGACTTACACTCAATCAATGAACTTGAATGACTTCAACAAAGTGGACTTCATATTAAAACTAGAAAAAGCATTCGGAGAGCGCAGACCTCCGCCAAGGCCGTTCAGTACCCCCTATATGGTATTGTAATAAATGCAGCATTTGTATAAATGCAACATTTCTTTATTATTTGCGCCCTACAATGCAAACGCTCAGCCATTTATATGATTGCAACGTGTACAGGGCCTGCCTTGAATAATAGGACTTGCGCTCGGATGAGGAAGTTTTAATAATTGGATTATTTTTGTGATAATTGGCCAAAAAGTTGTACAGAAAGGTAAAGGAATGAGATTACACCAATATAATGAGAATGAGAAATGAGATTATACGAATATAAGCCTGGAAGTTACGCTTTGATACGGTCCGGAGACAGTAACTCGGATGGCTACGTCATCTGCAGTAAAATAATTTTTAATTCCCTGCATCCAGAAATAATGTGGATCACCGCCAAAATTTAAACAATTGTTCCTTGTATCATTTCTGACTCATCCTGAAAATTTCATCAAAATCCCTTCATAAGTTTTTGAGTAATGTTGCTAACAGACAGACAGACAAACAAACCAACGGCGGTGAAAACACAAAGTCCTTGGCGGAGGTAACTATAGTGAATTTCTTGCTGCACATTTAAACTATATGACCACAACGTGAATGTCTTCAGCTTGTGGGACAGGGAGTACCCGTGGTAAACCCACGCAAACACAAGGAGGACACGCTAAGCCAACACAGAACCTCCCAAGGCCGGGACTCGAACCCAGGATCCTCTTGCTGTGAGACCAAATTCACAATTCGATTTTTTTTGTGATTTTATCTCTGTACACCAACCACAATAAATTTGAAATGAAACAGTCAGGTTGTGATTTGAAGTGTAGGCTTTCAGCTCTAATTTAAGAGGTTTATTTTTTTTGTATGTTCGTTTTAAGGGGAAAGAGTGTTAGTGTTTCATTCTAAGAATCTTACCATGGCGAGCAGGAAACGCATTACCATGAAAATGTAATAGTTTCCTGCAAATGCCACAATGATGCCGAAAGCAAACTGACACATACTGGTGGCCATCAGAATGGGGCGTCTGCCAACCCTGGAGAAAGAAAATACAACCTTATATGATATTATGTTTTTATATACAGTCATTAAGTATTTATTGACCCTCTTAGATATTTAAGAGATACTTGCCCCCTAATTTAGTCAGGCATGTCTTGCAACCACTACCAACCAGAGAGGTACAAGAGCAAGCACGTGCTTCCTCTGAGACATGTGATGCCTGCCACCTGCATCTTTTCAAACTGCTCTAGGGGCAATGCAACACACTCTGAGGTAAAGCACTATATGTCCCCTTGTACGCATGAGGCCACAGGTGCCCATGATTGGCTGGTGATCAATTTTAAATGAGCACATGCCATCTTCCCCTCCCTTGAGAGCTTCGCCAATCGACTCTCATGCTGTCGACTCCCGGCTGCTAATTAGAACTTGCAATGTCCAGGATAGTAGTAATGCACCTTGATGATGCGCCTCTTGGAGAGCCGACATGACAGTTTCAGGCAGCTAAAATCTTCTTTAGATATTCTTTAATTATTTTTTTCATATTTGCACTATTTACTCAGCACCATTCTGGTCAGCATCCTCTTGGATCTGATGTCTAGTTTATGGGTCATTGTTCATGAAACAGGAGCATACCCTGAGAAACCATCCCATGCCCATGCCAAGGGCAATTTAAACTAGCCAATGCTAGGAGAACATGGGCATGTAGGAGGATTTTAATCTGAGCTGAAGATCAAATCAAGAGTCCTGGAGTTGTTGGGCGACATTATTACACCTTGTATTGCCTTGGTGCATAACTGTATACAGAACTTTTCGAAAAATAATTACTTGCAACAACTTAATGCTGCACCCAGTGAAAAACTAGCGCATCCTTATACAAACACAACATTATACAGTTCTTCTAGTCCCTGATAGCTTTTGCTAAAACAGACATACCGACGATGTAAATCATACCTATCAGCGATGTCTCCAAACACCAGTGCCCCGATCAAGACTCCCAGCATAAAGGTAGGCTGTGTAAGCTTGGCAAGCCATTCCTTTTCACACACCAGGTCCCAGTCTGTGACAATACTCTTTTCCACTTCGCTATGATCAAACACATAGCCACTGCAGGACTCCACAGATTTATTCCCGGTAAAGTCATATTGGAAGTCTTGGGTGTTGTGACGCAGCATTTTGCGACAGGGTCCAAGTTCCCACTGCTCTCCATCAACTGTCCTCACCACCACTGACCCATATCCAGGAGTATAAAATGGCCAGATCTCCTCCAGCGAGCCTGCTGAGTGGTTTTGGTACAGGACATCAGTGATGTTCCAAGAAGCATCGCAAAGAAACTTTGGTGTCTCCACCAGGAAAACGGAGGCCAGGTAATGAATCCCGCATGACGTGGCCTGGAAAACAGCGGCGAAGTAGAGGCAGGCTTGAAACCTATTGGATGAGAAAGTAAAGTCAGTATGGTCTATTTCACCTTCCACATAAAATCAGTAAACAGCTGGAAGTAAACATTTATATCTTTATAATCTGTAAGAACATCAGCGTTTTCAGAGGTGGCACAGTGGCGTAGAGTTGCGCCTCATGGCGTTTCTGTGTAGAGTTTGCATTTTCTCGCCATGCATGCGTGTGGTTTTCCTCCAGGTACTCCGGTTTCCTCACACATTTCCAAGACATGCACAATAGGCAAATTGGTTCCAGATTGCCCCCAGGAATGAATCTGAGTGTAAATGATGTTTGTTGGCCTTATGATGGTCTGGCAAGCTGTCCGGGGTGTACCCCGCCTTCACCCAGTGTCGGCTGATATTGGGTTTTGTTAAAGGGTAAATATGAGGATTTTTTGGAATGACCTCAAACATGGTTCTCCAGCCCTGCTAATTATGCAATAGCATCTGAAAGACAGCACTTAGGGCTGCGTTGGGTCGCTATAAACCAGAACGTCAATGACGCCGTGCTCATCCGGTGTCCGGACCGTGATTTTGAAAAAGTTTGCATGAATTTTCATCATTCATGAATTTTTAATTTCTACGTACAGGTTTGAAAGGCTGCACCTAGCCCTATCAGATAAAACAAACGAAACTGAAATCGAAATTGTGGACGGACGGACAGATGCTGCATCGCCACGGAGCTAAAAATTAATTGGGGCACAGAGATGTCAGTCGTACGGTTCTTCTCAAATCCTTAAATTGGATCCTTGTTTCTCTCACTAGCTCCTCATCCTTGTGTCTCCTTCCCTCCCCCAAGGAAACATGGCGAAATGTGAGGAAACATGTGAGTGAGTAAAGTGAGATGTTGTTTCCACAAAAGCAGCATGCGGTTCAACGTCTAGCGTCTGATGGCGGTGGCACAGCTGACCTGCTGCGTTAAAGAGACTGGTGTTGATGTAAGGGGTCGGTTATTTATATGCTGGCATGTGGCTCTTCCAGTAAGGCTGCTCTCGTGTATCCACGCTCATCGCTCCTCGAGGGTCAGGGAGTGAGGAAACAACAAGTGAGGTTTTTGAGATGTATCCATGGTATTCCTACATTTACTATGCTTTGTCACTATTGAGCTTTACTGCTGTCTACTAGATTTTAAAATATGTGAAAGCATATTAGCCAAAAAAGATATATATTTTTACATTTCTATTTAGTTACTTAATTTAAGTCTAAATTAATAAAATAAATGTATGCATCCCTTTCACGACTCCATGATATCCCCTACCCGAGTTTACTATAATGGCACCTTATTTGACCGATGATACACCCTTCCACCAAGTTTCATGGAACGCGGGTTAGCAGGTTTTGTGTGATCATGCGTAAGACAAAGACACAACAAACGGCTGAACAGATTATCCTCTTGATGGAGGTAATTATATAGTAATGTGAAAATGCCCTGGGGCATTTTTGCACATGTTTGTTTGGGGTGGTTCAATGTTTATCACAGGTTTGTTTCACATAGAATGTATTTGAAACAGTGCTTTGACTGACAGTATGTGTGAAGCTCTGATCGAAAAAATGAAAATTTTATTTTAAAATTGTATTTTCTTATGCATAATAGTTCCAAATTAAGGGGCCCATATATGAATGTTTCCAGATGTGGCACTGACTGTTTTCATTCAAGACTGTGATATTGGCTTTGACATTATCTGTCCTGCCATGTGTGGTACAGGTCACTCACTCATTCTCAGTAAACACATTATCTCGGTCAAGGTCATGGTGGCCATGCAAACATACCTTGAGGTAACTAATCTTAGTAAGTCCACCCACTGAAATGGTTTTGGGAGACAGGAAAAAAAAACATAAACATTGGGGAAAAAACCCATGTGGACATGGAGAGAACCCAAAAGCTCAGGATCCTTGAATCCATGAAGCAGTAACGCCACTGGGACACATTCAGAACCAGCCCTGACTAATTTTGTTGATTTTCGGCTGGTGCCTCTTGCACTGTATCCAGTTCCACCACAAATCACCGTCTTCACCCAGTTGCATGTCCCTCTTTATACTGGTCCCAACAGTGAACTGGCAAAAGTGTCAAGTGCCCAAGTCTCATAGTGCACATGGGGGGGTGGGGGGGTTAGACCAGTCAGGTGGTCTTAAGGTTATGGCTGATTACTGTGTTTATACTGTATATATGGTGTTATGGTGGTCACCATTAAAATCCATGTGTGTGTGTGTGTGTGTGTGTGTGCGCGCATGTGTCTAGGTATTACGTTGTGGGGAATCTCACACATGTCCCATAATATTAATCATTCAATTTTAAAGTGAAGGTTTGGGTGAAGATTTGAAAGGTCAGGGTAACGCTGATGGTGAAGTTAAGGTTAGGCCAAGGGTAAGGTGAGGACTAGGCAGGTAGTGGTTATGGTTAGGGTAAGTCTCCGGGTGAATTAAGTTAGTAATTCATTTATGTGTTGTTCCCTGAAGGCATCTAAACCAGACTGTGTGTGTGTGTGTGTGTGTGTGTGTGTGTGTTAAACAATACTTTTTGAACATATCAGTTGAATTTGCTGAACATTTGATGTTAGAATGTGAATGCGCATGTGCACAAAATAATCTTTCATCATGAATAAAAGACTCCAATGAGTGCGTTTGGTTTGGCACAAAAACACGCACAACAAACACGCACAGTAAGCCACGCACAACAAGCACGCACAACTAAAACACACAATAACGCGCAAAAACACGCACAACTAAAACACACAATAACGCCCAAAAACACGCACAACAAGCACGCACAACTAAAACACACAATAACGCGCAAAAACACGCACAGTAAGACACGCACAAAAACACGCACAACTAAAACAGACAATAACGCCCAAAAACACGCAAAGTAAGCCACGCACAAAAACTCGCACAACAAGCACGCACAACTAAAACACACAATAACGCGCAAAAACACGCACAGTAAAATGCACAAACAAACCCCAGACCCGGCAAATACTGCTATTGAGAGAGAGAGAGAGAGAGAGAGAGAGAGAGAGAGAGAGAGAGAGTGTTCTAACATCTGGCACGTGCCTGTTTGCAGTGAAATGACCATCACTTCCGTTTCATGTCCTATAAATTAATAGTGTTTAAGACGCGCGTGACGCAGATGCGTCTCCATAACTTATCATAAAGCATCATAACACACCAAAACATGGCAACAGAATAAATAACACCACACCAAGATTACAGTTAGAGTTGGTCAACATGTGATTAGCTACACACACCATTTTCTGGAAAATTAAACAAACAAACAAACAAACACAGCAAGTCTACCTTTTGAAGTGGCCCAGATGGTCGAACAGGAGCTCCACACCGGTTGTCATGTTGAGGTCGTGTCGTGTGAGGGGTTTTTGGAGCTGCCTGCTTCATGCACTCACTGCCTGTGATCTAAATGTAATCTTCCAGAGTTCTGCCCTGCTCAGGGGGGGGGGGGGGGGGGGGGGGGGG
>JAQMYF010000022.1:9410589-9423603 GCA_030014195.1 Neosilurus mollespiculum
GAGGAATCACAAAACTGGAAAAAAAAAAAAAAAAATATATATATATATATATATATATATATATATATAGTGCGGATATATTTTTGGGATGATTTAATAAAAAATACACTTGAAATGAGCTTTAAACGTAAATAATAAAGCTGATGGTCATGTATAAATTAATGCCTGTATTTTTTAAATAGTCGTACAGTTGATCTTCCATCCTGGGTGAATCTCACTGACTAATGAATGAATCTGTTTGAAGTGCGTGCGAAGCTGTAAAGACATTTCAAATATTAAAGCCTTTTGATTATTTCAACCATTTCTTTGGTCACTGTGTTATTTCAGAATGTTAATATCTGAAAAACTGCCTGTTTTGTGTTCGCTTTGAAGTCTGTCAGTTCAACCAGGTTCACACTTTTCAGTTAGGTGTGTGTGTGTGTTACTGGAATCTGGCAGCTCATACATCTTTATGAAGACCGGAATACTAACACCAGTGGAGCACCAAAAGTTGAGATTTCTAATCCAAAAACCTCTACAGTTCTTCCGGAAGCTGCTTCCCCATGCACCTCCCCCGAGCGCGACGACCTGTTTGGCTTCCTCCTTCCATTTACGGGCTTTCCACTCTGTGCCTACTCTGCTCTACTTGGTCGCCTGAAAGCTGCATGATAAGTGCGCATGGAGACATACTGGGATGGGTGACAGCTAATCAGAAGGTCCAGCTTGCCATGACACACTAGTGTGAAAACAAAACCTTTCACGGCCGGCTCAAACAGACCGTAGGAAAAGGTTAAGCATACACTAACCTCCTTATTTGACACTCTGGCGTCGTCTAGCATGATTATTCAACACTGATGACATTTGTGGGTCAAAAAAAAAGTGGAAAAAAGCATCATATCTCCCCTTTAATAACAGCCTCAGTGTGAGTACACCTGGGTTTGTTCACTACACTGGGGTCAGAAGTGGATGCACTGCACTGCTCAGCCTCCTTCCTCCCAAAAATCATGCACTCTTACATTTCATTGGATAATCACCATGGCACAGTCGCTTCAGCTGGTCCGGTAGAGGCTCGGCAGCATTAATATGGTAATAATATGAAGTCAGCGGACACCCTGAATGACCAGATTTTCACATCAATGGACTTTTTCTTCCCTGAAGGAAAAATTGGATATAAAATTGGGGCTCAAATAGTGAAAGCGTGGTGCAGGGAGCATGAGGAATCACTTCCACATAAGTATTGGCGCCCCTGTTGGAAGTCTTTGGAATGTGCTTTAGAAGACTTTGTGGAGTGGTTCGGTTTTCACCTCTGATTTATCGGGGTCGACACTGAGCATCTGCAGTACTGAGACTATAATAACAGAGTGATGAGCACATGCGTCGGCCCCAAAGACAAACAAAAATCTTCAACAAGAAAGCCGCTGTCAAGTCTACATCCCGGTCCAGTGATTGATGGGAAACAGTATAAAATGTTTTATTACGTTCGGACAGGCATGGTGGCTGAATTGAAAAACTGACATTACATAAAAGTGTTGCAAGCATGGCTTTGATACTACACAGCGGTAACACTAAAATGAATAACAACCCCATAAAAAGCTCTACAGCCACTGCAGGTGCCCGGAGTCTCTGAGATGGAGAGAAAGAAGGGGGGAAAAAAAAAAGAACACAACACGAAATCAGGGCTGGATACCAGTCCGTGGAATTAGCATAAACCTCAACATGAGACGGATGCGATGGTGATCACATCCGCTGAGCAAAAATCTGACAATATGGCAGCCCCCCACAAAACCCCCCATTTTAAAATTCATCTTAATCCCAGAGTTTGATCTGTCCGTCCCAGCCGCAGGTGATGACCTTGGAGGTCTCGTGCGGATGCCAGATAGCGCTGATGCACACTTTGTCGTGTGCTTTAATTCGATGGTAGAGCTTGGTGGTTTTCCAGTCCCAGACATTCAGCTTCCCGTCTGCATCACCAGACACCACATAACTAAAAAGAGAAAACAGCTTTATTGTCACAGAACATCGCATCAGCTGTAAAGGGGGGGGGGGGGGGACCAACCCCTCCATATCAAACAACTGGGGCAGGAAACTGTGTCAGCTTTAAAATACAGAGACTGAAGTTACAGGTATATGTAGGTCGCCGGTCGTGAGGATTACGGGATCGTCTCACTTACAGGATGTTCAGCCGGCTTTTCTTAATTTACAGCAAATCAATAAAATCACAATGGAAATGAACGTGCCTCCCGCCGAAACACTCCTACTCATTATATAGTGTATGTACACATTCACGAGCTCCCGCAGAAGAAAACGCTTACCTCATGTCCGGAGAGAAGTCCACCTGACACGCATATCCAGCGACCATGTGACCCTTGAAGACCTTCTTCTTGTTCAGCCTGAATCGGTTTTGAGCTCCGAAGATTAGGATCTGATTATCCATAGACTGACAAGCCAGCCACTTCCCTGAGAGAGAGAGAGAGATAGCGAGAGAGACCGAGAGAGAGAGAGAGAGAGAGATACAGACAGAGATAGAAAGAGATAGAGAGAGATAGCGAGAGAGACCGAGAGAAAGAGAGAGAGAGAGAGAGAGAGAGAGAGAGAATAACTAGGCTGACTCAACCAAGCACAAGCAGACCACTTGGTGGTACATTCGGCAACCAGACTCCATGTCTGTCGGTTTTTCCGTCGGTCACAATGTCTCGCTACAGGTGGATGAAAAGCCAAAGGGGACAAAAATTCGGATTGTATTTGTTTAACCACTCTGGAAGATCCTTGGAACCTCAAGCCAGTGTTACACAATATAGTTGAATGGAAAAAAAAAAAAATCCATCCCCATGTAACCCGTCTCCAAGGGTTCATCATTTACAAGTAAACTATGTAACAAGCTTCACGTACTGCTTCTAGTTCCTCTTCTTAATATTATCATAATACTGTTCCATATTAGGGCGGCACGGTGGCGTAGGGGTTAGCACGTCCGGCCTCACAGAAAGAAGGTCCTGGCTTTGAGTCCTGGGCTCTATGAGGAGTTCGCATGTTCTCCAGGTGCTGGCGTGGGTTTCCTCCGGACACTGGTTTCCTCCCACAGTCCACAGACATGCACGTTAGGTTAATTGGCTGTTCCAAACAGGCCCTAGATGTGGGTGTGAGTGTGAATGGTTGTGTGCGCGTGTGTGCTGGCCCTGCGATGGTCTTTCGAGCTGTTCAGAGTGTACCCCTCCTTACCCAGTGTCAGCTGAGATATGCTCCAACCTCCCCACGACCCTAGTCTCTCCCCTTTAAGAAACACTCGGTATCCAGGCAGAACAATTTCGCGAGAACGACGGCGTGGCGAAGACAAACCGCGGCTGGTTCCCAATTTAGCTCCCGTGATGTCTGTCACTGCTGCCAAACACCAACCAGGGTGAGAACACAAGCTATTTACACCAACACATCCCTGACATACCGCTGTGCTATTTACGTACAAGTGAGATTAAGATTTAACCCCTTGTTCATGGAGTTGTCAGAGCAGCGAGGTGAGTCGCATATAACGTGAAATGGCATGACGTGGCCTTTCATTGATAGTTCTGGGACGTCCCGTATAACGGGAACGCCACTAAGCGGTATACTAGGAAGACCGACTTCGTGTCCGTCTGTCACGATATCCTGCCATGACCTTTTACTCCTATGCTGTATCCCTAGAACCATACCAACCGTATGAAAGGTCTTTGGACAGGCTTTTAGAAAACGTGGATTCGGTTGTTATGGTAACCATGGTTGCTATGGAAACTTTTTAATGAATGTCTCCTCAACCACTTAATGACAGGTTTAATGAAAGGTCTGTGGACAGAATTTCAAGCAGACTGAATCTGGTTGCTAGGGTAAAACAATAGTTGCTAGGGATTTTTAAAAAAAAAATATCTTCACAACTGATGATAAAGACTTGATGTTTATGTCTTGATCAGTTTTATTTCACTGCATTCCTGGTCTTGTGTAACTGTGTTTAGAAAAGCGCTATATAATATATTTACTTATAAATAAAAGGAAAAACAGATGGACAGAGCTACACGGTAAAAGAAAAGACGCACGTGGTGCTGGAAGTAACTTTCTTGTTAAACACACTCACCGTTAGGAGAAAGCGTCACTGCGGGCATTGAATGCATACTGGGTTCGGCAATATATTTGAAATCCACAGGAATATCCCTGAAAAATAAATAAATAAATGACATTTATATTAAAATGAATATCCTTAAATTTAGTCTGAATTGTTCGTTAGGAAGAAAGCGGCTCCAGAGTGGCGCATGAACAAGGTGAGCGACTATCAACCTGGAGATAGTCCCAGGTTCGAATCCAGGTTGATGCCGCAGCCATTCGTCCTCAGGACTCTATGGGAGCTAATTGGCCGAGCTCTCACAGGAGATACCATACGCTCGCCTCCCTGTCAATCACAGCAATCACCAGCCAATCATGGTCATCTGTGATTTCCCTCTGAATGTGTTATGCCAGCACCGAATAGTTTGTAAAAGATGCAGGTGGCAGCACTGCGTCTCACGGAGGCGGCATGTAGACACTTACGCCCCTCCCTGGTAGGTGGTAGTATGTGATAGGGAGGCAACACTTGACAAGTGGGAATTGGATACGGAATTAGCTATAAAAAAATTAGAGGTGAAAAAATGGCATACGCTCACTTCCCTGGCGTTCACAGCGGGCACAAGCCAATCATGGCCAGAGCTCATTTAGCTCCCCCTATTGTGTTAGGCCCGCCCCCATATACGCATGCACAGCAGTTCGTAAAGATGCGAGTTGCAGCATTGCGTGTCATGGAGAGGGCACGTGCATGTCTACGCCCCTCCCTTGTTGGTGGTGGTCATGTGTGATGTACACAACTAAAATTAGAAAGGGAGGTGTTTAACCTTTTTGGTGGGTTGCAGGAGTTCATGAAAGTTACCACTTACTAGTTGTGATAGTTAACGATAACTATCCATGCAGGTGGAAACAGAGAAGTGATTTATGGGTTCTATTCATCAGTGAGGGAACCACAGCAAAAATCGCGTCTCTTCCTTTCTCTCTCTCTCCAACATCTGGAATGTATAAAGACTTCGGGTACAAAGCCCGAAAACTTGACCATCGCTGAAACCTGAGCGGCTTTCCACACACACGGCTGAAATAAACCAGACCAGATTCGAGCAGGAGACTTTCAGCACAACTGAAAGCCTCTCAGACGTGCTCGGTTCATGTTCGGTCCTCTTTCAGATTCCTCACTTCGTTCCCTTCAGTTCGTTGCACATTTTCATTCGCTCGCTGGCTGCTGATCTCTTAAATCCTTCCATCTGAGTAGGGATAAAAACCCTCACAATGTCTGTGTGTGTGTGTGTGTGTGTGTCTGTGTGTGTGTATGAGTGAGCATTCACTAAACGCCCCTGTGCAATAGAAAGACTTGCCAAAATTGCGATACACACCGCCGGTCTTTTTGAAACCACCATCCGGGAAAATCCTGCACAAACAACAAGCTCAGCAGAGGGCCAACAAGTTAGAAAAATGTAAGAGCGGAAGGTCGGATCAGGTCGAAATCATCCAACTGACACGTCGCATCTTCAAGCGGCTGGCACGTGGACAGCCAGAGGTTTTGGAAAGGAGCTAATTTAAATTAAAAGCAGATGTAAAACATGGGGAAGAAAACCGTGGGTGTAATATGAGGACATCGGGGATGCTGGATGATCTATGACGTCTATACGAGGCCAAACCAGTAAATGGTATAGATGACGGAAATTAAAGTGTTCGGGAGCCTTTCCACAAAAACAACACCAAAGACCTGGTCATAATTCTGTCTAACAGGGACACGCCCCTCCAGCACTGAGGCTAACATGTCAATGCTTTGCTAACGATGACGCTCATCGTCCTCAATGTCCCATAGAAGCATTTCAGTAATTCCCACCTGTCAAGTGTTGCCTCCTGATCACAAAAAACCCCCACCAACCAGGGTGGGGCATAAGCATGCACATGCCCCCTTCATGACATGTGGTGCTGCCTCTATTGCATCTTTTGTGTGCATATTTGGAAGTGGCTTAACACACTCCGAGGGGAAAACGATATCCGCCCTTTTGTACGAATGAGCTCACGGACGCCCATGATTGGCTGGTGATCGACATGAGAGACAGGGAGGTTGACGTATGCCATCCCTCCCTCCCTGTGAGAACTCGACCGGTTAGCTCCTATGAACTCCCGGTTGCATATGGCTGTGGCACCAACCTGGATTCGAACGGTTAAGAAAATATACACTCAAAGTGCAAAAGTAACTACAAGAACAAGCAAAATTTTAATTTAAACTTTACCATATTCTACATTTTTAAACATATCAGTTCTTAAATCAGGCACTGGAGATTCTGATAAAGTAATGAGGTATGGAGGACGCAATGTCTACATTATCGTCTACCACCTCATAGTATCTCTCCCCCTAAACCGTGTCCAACTACAGCCTCATTAGCATCTGAACAGCCCCACAGCATCACAGAACCCCCACCATATTTTACACTCGGGATAATATTCTTTTCATTATTACCCTCCTTCTTTTTACGCCAAACCCACAACCGGTGTTTACTATCATAAAGCTTCATTTTTGTTTCATCAGACCACAGAAAACAGTTCTGGTCATAGTTGAAGTAGCATTTTGCTTACTCCAGGCACTTATATTTGACAGAAAAAGTTTTTTTTTTTAAATGATGCACCTTTCAAATAACTCCTGGACTGTTATATATACACATGTATTTATATATCTAAGCAGTAATCCTCTGGTCTAAAATTATGCAATTTCATTTGTACAGTTTTGGAAAACGGATTGTATTTTGTTAGCAATCAAGCAAGGCATGAGTGAGTAAGTGTTCAGTCCCTGTCACACATCGACGATTAAGCCAGCGTCCAGTGTATCCCTACCCTAACACTACCTCCAGCTCTGATACACACTATACAGCGTCATCCCGGTCTTCCTCGCTGTACTTACCATTCCCATACACGCAGGCTCTTATCGTCGGATGTGCTGACGAAGCGGCGGTTCTCATCCACGAACGTGATGGTGTTGACGGCTCCCAGGTGACGGTCATATTCCTGAACCACCTCTCCGGTGCGAATGTCCCACTGACAGGTGGGAAAAAAAAGAAAAAAGAAAAGATAATGATTCGTTCCTGCATTATTGGTACGAGAAAGCAGGAGAGAAAGCACATCTCTTCTACACACACACTCCCAAAATTAACTATCTCCCCTGTCAGTGATGTACTGGAGGTCTAGGAGACAGAAGGGCTCCTAGAGAAAAGAGTACGTGTTCAGTGATGTTGCCGTAGTGATTATTTGCTCTTGGCATATTTACGGATGAAGGACAAGGAGGGTTTTTTTTTTCTTTTCGTTTCTTGCTGTTGTTTTGGTTTATGGATAGATCTGCAGGCCCCATATGACTATTTACACTCCAATACACTCCCCTCTCTTTATAGAGGGAACCACAGAGTGTGAAATAAGGTCTTGTCTTTAGATTTACTGAAGGCGCCAATACCACTGAGGAGGGTGTGTGTGTGTGTGTGTGTGTGTGTGTTTGTGTGTGTTATATAAGGTTAGAAGTTTTATACGATGGCGGTAGGCATTTCTTTCTGCCTCCTAATACACACACTAACCTGCACAATCTTTTTGTCTGACATGCCGGCTACGAACAGGTTCTGCTTGTCTTCATCTGGGTTGAACTTGACGCAGTAGGGCACTTTTCTGTTAGTGAACCTCGAGATGCACTGACCTGAAAAAAAAGGAAAGTGATACCAGTGTCTGACCCGGCTATAGGAACGTCGCCGAATGGGTCTGGCTCCTCCTGCTGGCGGAGCAGAGAGCAGGATCGACTGGAGTGCAGAGAGCGCACGGAACACACTTAGCTCTCCAGGCTCACCCACTCATTTGTCAAACTGCTCAATCCTATTAGGGTCGCGGGGAGGCTGGAGCCCATCTCAGCCGACTCTGGGCGAAGGCTGGATTCACCCTGTACGGCCCGCCGGACCATCGCAGGGCAACACACGTACAACCATTCACACTCACTCTCGCACCAAGGGACGATTTGGAACAGCCAATTAACCTACTGTGCATGTCTTTGGCCCGCAGGAGGAAACCGGAGTACCCGGAGGAAACCCACGCAAGCATGGTGAGAACATGCAACCTCCACACAGAAACGCCCCGAGCCGAGCCCGGCACTCGAACCCAGCACCTTCTTGCCGTGAGGGGGACATGCTAACCACTACCCCACGGTGCCGCCCATGCGCCAGGCTGAAGCTCTAAAACACTGTAGTGATAAATTCAATATTCTTCTAATTCTTATTGGAAGATTCTGAGGTGCATGTTTGTTTGTTTGTTTGCTTGTACTCACCGGTCTCCGTGTCCCACAGTTTGAGATAGCGATCATAAGCAGCGCTGAGAAACTGAGTACCGGTGTTGTTGAAACAGATATCACGCACCGCTTTACTGTGACCTACAAAGGACCGGTACGACGGCGGTTATTGATCAGCGCCAGCAAAGGACACATCAATCACATTTTACAAAGAATCTATAATAAAAGTAATAACAATAATAATAATGGGGAGGAAGAAGCAAAATCAACTGCCTAGAAACATCGTGACAAATGACTTTAAAACTATTTCAAATGTTCCCTGAACCACTCGCTCATTATCTGAGTCCCCATTTAAAGTCCATTGATGTGATAACCGGCTCATTCAGTAAATTCAGTTGACTTCATTTTATTGCCACGTTAATGTTGCTGAGCCTCGACCGGACCAACTGGAGTAACAATGCCGTGGAGTTAACACGCTGTGATCAAGACTTTTTATTTGGCCGGGCAGAGTGTTTCAGGATGTATGTAAAAGGATATAGATTATGGTGCGAGTTATCACTGATATCACTAAAACAACAAAAATGAATACATTTTCGAAACAAGTTAAAGACCGATCTTACCAATAAATGTCCGTAAACATCTCCGGTCACTGTACACCTCCCATAACTACAGAGGAAAAAAAAACCCCAACAGAGTGCTTTAAGACCAGAGAATAGTTGATTTACACTATATACACTCTCTGTCTATAATAATATCAATCAGCCTTAACATTAACACCACCTCATTGGTCTGTGGCAATAGGCAGCATGTTTTGATCCCCCTTCTATCATACCCAGCATTAACAGTTTCAGAAGGTTGGGCTACAGGAGCTCTTCTGAGGGACCAGTCCAGACGTACTCACCTTCGCCAGTCCTCCTACGTGCATCAGTGATCTTTGGGCACCCATGGCACTCTTGCTAGTCCATTGGTTTCCATCTTTGGACCATCTTTGGTAGGTACTCCCCACTACATACCAGGAACACCCCATAATTTTCATGTGCACATGCAACCCCCTATTCCCCGCCCAAATAAAAATCGGATCTGAGTCCACTTCAGCCCGGTACTGTGAGCATAACCCACAATCAGTTGGTCAGCTGAAGTTTGTTTAGTTTAGGAAGAAGAATTTACAGAAGTCTTGATATTCAGAGTATGGATTGCTGATATGACGTGAACTGCGGTCAGGTGAGAAGTCGTTCTTATCCTAATCCCCATTTCCTGCTTCCTGTGTTTGATAAGGGAAGCACACTAAAGGTCATCGGTGCAACGTCTCAAACATTACATCGTCCTAACGGTGCAAAAATGTCATCAAGTGCAGGAAGAAATGCTAGAAGCAAAGTTTAGATGTTTGCATGTGCTTCCCATGCTTGCGCGGGTTTCCTCCGGGTATGCCGGTTTCCTCCCACAGTCTTAAGACATGAAAATTAGGTTAACTAGCTGTTCCGAATTGCCCCTAGGTGTGAGTGAGTGTGAATGGTTGTGAGTGTATTGGCCCAGTGATGGATTGGTGAACTGTTCAGGATGTGGCCCCCCCCCCCCCACCCGGAGTCGGCTGATATAGGCTCCAGCCTCCCCGTAACCCAATAGGAAAAAGTGGCTCGTCAAATGAACATATGAAGGAATTGAAGGTAATACAATTCTTCAGCTACCGATTACGTACATCAGTATACATATTGTACACTATATCATGTCATGTGACCCAGTGCACAGAGCGAAATGTGAAATATACTTCCATTTTCCACCGAAAGGCAACTGTGAGCATGATTTATTGAATCATAAGGAATGGAACGCACCTTAATCTTACAGTCCATAGAGCAGGAGAGCAGGAGGTGGCCCGAGACAGGAAACAGTCGAATAGCGCTGACACCCTGCGGAGATGAACAGGCATGAAGCTCGAACCTCCATCAAATACCAAGGACACTTTATACACACTGTTAACCTCGTTTAAATATCACAAAAGAGACAAAACGGCATGGTTACGCAACGTGTACTTTCAGAGAAAAATGCAGAGACAATCGGACGTTTTTAGACAACGGGACCTTTTTCACAGCTCTCAGAACTCATGAAGGTACGGCGTCTCGCTGTAGGAATTAAAGACGCACAGGAAGTGATGAGCGACAGCGCAAAGTTGATGAAAGCCAGCGAAATGAGCGAGGAGATTTTCTCAAGCGATGTGAAGTGGGCGGGTCACACGGCCTCGATTCGGGCGGGAACCAATCAGAGCTTAAAGACGTCGTTGATTGACAGATGCCGCCAGACACCGAGTTCCCCAAAATGTTTGCGTAAGGGAAACAGTGAACACTAATGACATCCCACATAACACCCAAACCGACCACGGCATTCCACGACATTTCTGCTCCAGCTCACAGCGCTGTCTTTGATCACGTCGGTGAGACGCTCATAAACGCTGACGTGTCAGAAATTGTACAGAAAAGGTCATAGTTGAAAATATCTTTCGAAGAAAGAGGAACAATTCGTACAATTATATCTATAATAAAACGATCATGTGACAGAAGTGCAAACGTGAAAAGGTCAAGAGCTTCGGCTGACTCGCGCCAGAATGCCGTTCGAGTATTTCAGAGAACTGCTGACCTACAGGGATTTTTACACACAACGGTCTGATTTACATACAGAATGGTCTTGGGAAAGGGGGAGGAAAAAAAGGCAGGACTTGGAAATTCAATAGCCAGACGTCCTCGGGGCTATTAACTTTTCCCATCGGGCTACTAAAAGGCAACACCGCCCCGCCCAAAAGGCTACCTGAAATGACAATCCCTTCTTTATTCACTTTGTGCGCTCTCATAATTGCTACTTAAATAAGAAACGATCAGGTAACAAACAGGTTTTTAATCATGAAATAAAAAGCAAACTCTCCTGTTACGCATGAACTTATACGTGACCTGCTCCGACATGACACGGATTAAGTCACAAGGCCAAAATAAGGCGAAAGTGGCGTACCGGGACAAGAATGCGATATCGCCAAAAATACATCCTTCAAAGCAAAATCTTCCACACGACAAAGTTCAAATATGCATATAAACGCTATCCATCACTGCTAAAATGTGTCGATTTTTTAGACTGCTTTTGTGGTTGCTCAGGGTATTTCCTTTTTATCCAAATTCACTACCAGAATCCTCTCCCTACTTACAGAATCCCAGAAGGATTCCCCCGATCATATAACGCTAAACTAATGAGAAGAATCAAATCACACACAACTCGGTGTAAATAGAACTCATCTGTTGCTAGGAAGACGCTAGTACGATGGCGCTGATTGGTGGAGAGTTGGATTCATTTAGTGTATGAATGATCGGGAGTTTCAGACGCGGACGTTCAGAAACTGGTTCTGTAACTGATTACTATTTTCTCTAAAGCCACAAACAGAGTGATGTAACTCAGTCCATTTTCACGCTGTAATCATGTTTTAGACCTCATTCTGAATATCAATATCTCAGTATCTCACATTTCCTACCTAATCCCACACATATATTTTCATTATCAGCTGGTTTTTACTTACAATTTCTAAGTTGCAATCTGCTAAAAGCCATTTAATAGACTGCATTAGCCAGTTTGAAAAGGCTGCTGTTTCACTCTTGCGAGTGTGCACATACGTGAGAATAGGATGTGAATCCCAAGGCAAAAGCAAGTTAATGGCAAAAATAACAGTATACAGATAGTAAACTAACAAAACAGGTACAAGCTTGTGAATTTCTGAATAAAATAAAGAGTCAGAGAGAGAGAGAGAGTGTTTTCTTTAATGGTCTGGTTGTGTATATTGAGATTACTTGTCCTCTCTTCTCCCTTTGAATTCAGCACAAACAGCTGGTGCAGTGCTGCCACCTGCTGTAATGGAGTGCGGTTTACGCGTCATTTATTTACTGCTGCTAAGTCATAAGAATTAGCATGGGCAGTGATGCTCATCGCTAGAGAGGAGTTGGCACAAAAATATATATTCTTGATATATATATATATATATATATATATATATATATATATCTATGTAGATAGATAGATAGATAGATAGATAGATAGATAGATAGATAGATAGATAGATAAAAAATCGCTATTTCACTAATTCCTGAACAAACCAGTGTTTTGCTTTAAGGATTCAAAGGGAGTCAATTCTTCCTTTCTTAAAAACTTTGGTTGAATCCTCACCAGCTCACTCATTTGCTGAACAACTTACACCTACTAGGGATGCAGGGAGGCTGGAGCCCATCTCAGCCGACACGGGGTGAAAGCAGAGCTGTTCTCCCTGAACAGCTTAGCAGACCATTGTAGGGCCAACACTCACACAACCATTCACACTCACACCTAGGGGTGATTTGGAACAGCCAATTAGCCTAACATGAATGACTTTGGACCGGGGGGGAGGAAACCGGAGTATATGGAGGAAACCCAGGCAAGCACGGGGAGAGCACGCAAGCTCCATACAGAAATTCCCCGAGCCCGGGACTTTGAACCCATGACCTTCTTGCTGTGTAAGAATCTGAGAAAACATTCCGCTCACATTACTTCACTCTCCTGCACTTTCAAAAAAATATAAAAATAATCCCTGAATAACTTGAGTGCAAAAACTTCTACATGGTTCTGGCAGTGCTCCTTAGAGAGAGAGAGAGAGAGAGAGAGAGAGAGAGAGAGAGAGAGAGAGAGAGAGAGAGAGAGAGAGAGAGAGAGAG
>JAQMYF010000022.1:9434438-9462816 GCA_030014195.1 Neosilurus mollespiculum
TCTCTCTCTCTCTCTCTCTCTCTCTCTCTCTCTCTCTCTCTCTCTCTCTCTCTCTCTCTCTGTGTGTGTGTGTGTGGTGTGTGGAATGCCAGGATTGCCTTTTCTTACTCTCTGTCCACGTTTTCCATTCAAACACTGGGTTTACTCTCACCAAATTGTCATTGTTTACAGATAAAAATAAGCATGTCGTTAGTGTAAGCATCCTAAATACTGTATATATCTTTTGAGCTTTTGGAGCGGGCTGTACAGGGAGCTGGGAAACATACCAAAATGACTGATTTGTCTTCACACATGTACATATTGGTATCTCGAAGTAGGACAGGATTATTTCTATGATTCGTTTTCTTTCGTAGAAAGAAAGTAGAATGGTCTGCATGTTTTTTTTTTTTCCATTTTAAGGGGGAAGGGCAGCAGATCATTGGGAGTCTGGCTCTGAAACCCGAGACTGCAAAAAAGTATGGAGGAAAAACACAGCAACTCTGAGGGACTGTTCATGTTTCTGATCTGAATTTGAAGGAAAATCGTTTCCACTTCTGTCCGTCCACAACTCACTATTATTCAAACAGACACGAATGGAAAACATGGACAGGAAGTGTTTAAACAACCAGTTGACACCTAAACCGTACACTACACAATATCACATGAAGCAGTTAACCTAACTCTCCGAAACGAAGGTACTGAGCCTTGTTGCTGAGGTGGTACCATCGGTATTACATGATTTGTGCCTTTAGTTTTAGTTGTCTTACTCTAGTTAGCATTTAGCATTCTGGTTAAGTTATGCACTATAAATATTTTGAAAGGTTTCCTGTTAAAAAAATACTAAAGGTACATTCATCCGTTTTTTTAAGCCGCTTAATCTTAATCAGGGTCGCAGGGAGGCTGGCGCCCATCTCAGCTGACTCTGGGTGAAGGTGGGGTACACCCTGAACAGCTCACAAGGCCTTTGCAGGGTCAAAGCACATTCAACCATTCATACTCACACTCATACCTAGGGGCAATTCGGAACAGCCAAGCAGCCTACTATGCATGTCTTTGGACTGTGGGAGGAAACCGGAATACCCGGAGGAAACCCAAGCAAGCACAGGGAGAACATTCAGACTGCACACAGAAACGCCTCGAGCCCGGGAATCGAACCCAGGACTTCTGTGCCGCCATTAAAGGTACAGTGGTTTGCAAAGGTATTCACCTATAATCGAAATTTTTTTATTATTATTTTATGAATTTATGTAATGAACATGAAACAGTCCAAAGTGGCGCATACTTATGTATTCACCCACTTTGCTATGAAGTCCCTAAATTAGATCTGGTGCTACCAATTACCTTCAGAAGCTACCTAATTAGTTAAAGTCTACCTGTGTGCACTCTGTCTATCACATGAACTCAGTATACATATACCTATTCTGAAAGGCCCCAGAGTCTGCAACACCACTAATGAACAGTCACCACCAAGCAAATGACTTTGAAATTTAAAATCGAGAGCTAAAAACGAGTTATGCAACAAGCTATGTGAGTTTTGGAAAAACTCAAACATCATGAGGACGTCCATACACCTGCATGGTGTGGCTTTTCAGCTGATTAATGATAAAACTATAACAACTGTCTCAAAATTGTAATGGACGCATGTTGAATAAAAGTCACATGACATGACTTAGATCAGCACGATGGCACTTATCGGGTCTTGGAGATTCATCGCTACAGTAGTTACATGTCAGACAGGCTAATCTTTGGTCAGGATTTGGAATCAGTTGTCTTACTATACCCAGTGTAAAAGCGTTAAGCTTTATTGAGATGAGATTTAGAGCCAGTGCGAGCAAAGACAGTTCTGGCAATTGTATTGGAAGAGTCTGAGTAAAATCTCACCGTGTGAGTGCTGCTATGACCCACCAATAGGAGGATGGTGTATGATTACACAGAATTCACAGCATAGCTACAGATAGATTAGTGGAAATAGAGCAACGTAAACAAAATCGATAAGATTTATGGGGTTTGTTGAATCATGGAAGCAGAGAAAAAGCCTCTATATTGTCTCATCATCTCATTATATCACAACAGGACAAAAAGCACCCAGCATGGAAAAGAAATAGAGGATGAATTTTAGCTTCCAGGCATGTTGTTAACTACACACTCTGTTCATCCAGTTTATATTATCTGATATGAAAAATACATTTTATTGCCCAGTCTGTTAGAGAATCGGAAAGAACTTGTACAAGGCAGCACAGCAAAAAAAAAAAAACAAAACGTCCTGGGTTTGAGTCCCGGACTCGGCAGGAATGTTTCACCGACTCTGGGCGAAAGCCGGGTACCCCCTGAACAGCTCACCAGCACGGCCAATACACACACAGCCATTCACACTCACACTTGGGGGTAATTTGGAACAGGCACTTAGCCTAAAGTGCATGTCTTTGGACTGTAGGAGGAAACCAGAGTACCTGGAGGAAACCCACACAAGCACAGGGAAACCATGCGAACTTCATACATAAACTTGAACCGAGGACCTTCGATTTAAAAAATTGATTTCGGTCACTTTTCTCTTTCTTTATTCTTTCTTCTATCCAAAATTTTATGACATCTGATTGATTTCCCCGATTTTCGGTGCCGTATTTACATATTTGCAGGGGTGACAAAATTACGGATTTGTCCGGAATTCTGGTTTTAAGGTTAAAATATAGTTAAAACCACCTTTAATAATCGCGCACTTTGTTTTCTTGATGCTGGCCGAGGTCTACCTGGTGTGGGTGTGTGCAGAGTTTTTCAGGATTTTCATTTTGCACTCGTTATCACGCCTGTATTTGACATGGATGTAAGGAACTCCCTTTCCATTTCTCTCCTGAACTCTGCAAACCAGTGAATAAAAGCCAACAGCGAATGGTTTCACCAAAATGTGTTGGTGTACTTATCTATTTGAGCGAATCCTGAGCACTTCAATCTCACACCCATCCGGTACATTTGTACACAGAACCCTGGAGGTGATGCG
The DNA here is from genome assembly GCA_030014195.1 of Neosilurus mollespiculum. Classification (NCBI taxonomy): domain Eukaryota; kingdom Metazoa; phylum Chordata; class Actinopteri; order Siluriformes; family Plotosidae; genus Neosilurus; species Neosilurus mollespiculum. The sequence continues at coordinate 9,437,413 of JAQMYF010000022.1, forward strand.
AATTTGCACAAGAAACTCGTCCCACGAGCGGATATTTTGTAGAGAGGAAGCCAGCTGTGGTAGTCAGTTAGCAACGATGCCCTTAGCCCTGCTGCAGCTGTTGTGTTTCTCGGTTGTTAGCGGTGGCATCCAGAAGGTCACATGACACCCAAGACAGCTCTGAGTGTCATGTCATGTCATTTTCTGAACCGCTTAATCCTAATTAGGGTCGCGGGGAGGCTGGCGCCCATCTCAGCCGACTCTGGGCGAGGGCATGATACACCCCGGACAGCTCGCCAGGCCATCGCAGGACAGCTCTGAGTGACGCAGAGAAACAAAGAATGAGAGAGAGAGAGTGATGCTCAATGCCGACGTTACATACAGGAATACAACGTATGTATTATATGGCAGTGGCGGTACAAGCAATCTGATTGGTCGATAAATTGGGTGTAGCTGTTAGAAAGATAGTTGTTAGCTAGCTGCACTGGACTCTCTGATCTTTACCAGCTTCAGCATTCAGTGTTTTACGAATTCCCACATGCTTCCCAAAAACTCTTTATTTTATGATACATGAAACTTTTATACACATTCTCTGGGGTGAGGAGCTACAGGATTGGTCAGTTCAAAGGAAGCGTTACACAGGATAGGCTAGTTAGAGTGTGGTCGCCAAAAGAGGCGTGGCTACTTACAATGCATTCACTCTCAGCAGGGTCTCCGATCTCCGATGTGTACCTGTGACGCCATGTTCAACAGCGGGCAAATAACAGCGTCTGAAGTGAATTATAAAAGGCCGGCATTTTAAAATGGCGTATAATAAATGACTTATTGCCCTTGTTTGCTCGGTCCGTACAGCGAAATCTCAGCCCCACTTGGTCTGTACTAAAGCCCTGGGGCTGAGATTTCTCTATACAGACCTCATGCTCGGGTCATAAGTCGATTATATACCTACTGGGAACGAAACACCTTTCTATACGTCAGAAATCTTCAGAAGGTTTTGTGTAACATCATGAAACATGCTATATAAGGCTCGCTATATGAGGTTATGGCGTGTCTGTTAATATATAAACACACACATCCCAGAACCAAAAACACGCTTTTAGAGCCAGTCGGAACTCCCTTCAGCGCTTTCTGCTTGCGAAGCACAAAGTTTGCATTCCTTGGCTCTCTGTTGATCTAAGCCTTCAAATTCGCGCTCGGTGACTTTCTTTTGGCGGCTGTTTGATGGCTTATCCGACGCTCCCTTGTTGTTGTTGTTGTTGTTGTTTTATTAAGCGTCCCTGCTATTGAAACTGTGACTGTAGTAGAGAAGGAGGGTCGATGAAAGGGAATGCTGCTACAGGGAAAAGAAGGCGAGGATAGAACTGGCGAGCCGAAACAATGAAAATGTCCCGTGGTGGTTAAGCGTGTCCGTAGTTTTCTGTGTATCCCAGCTGTTGGGATGCTTCACACACAGGGTGCTTTGTTCTGTTCTGATACACCAGAGGCTCCACAAAGCTGCTTCTGTGCTGCAGGAACTCGGTGGTCAATCCGTGTGTGTGTGTGTGTGTGTGTGTGTGTGTGTGTTGAGAGATGAGTTCACTGGTCATGGCTTTGAACGCTTTACTGGCTGTGAACCTGCTCAAATACCAAATACTTGTCGAAGTCTCCGGGCGAACCAGTTTTGTACCGACGTTTGAGTCATTCCACACGAGTTATGCTACTAAAATACCTCCTTACAGGATAAGATGGAATATTATAAGCTATTTTATAAGGATATGAGATGCGAGGATCCTAAAGAACGAATGCTAATTTGCAGGTGCCGTGGGGTACACTGGGTTAGCGGGAATGTTTCATGTCATTATTAAAGACATCTCATGCAAAGCATGGGTGGGGTTGAGGGGAGGGGGGTTGTTGGGAAACAAATGATAACACGTGTGAATTTTTTCCCAACAGCTTCAACGAGAACCCGAACCTGAAGTATATCACCGTCTTGTAAAATCGTTCGACATCATAAATAAACGAGTGAATCGTGAGACTTTCTGCTGCCCACTGGAGCTCTGATTCATTCATGATTCACCCTGATTCATTCGTACCGTTTCCCTATAGACATCTGTGTATAAAATATGCACGTATTTATGTAAGTATGAAATGTATGCCATGGTTACAGTAAACATCAAGTGGAGCTCTCGATCTTGATTTTACGCACCGTGCTGTGATCGCACCACGTCATTGACTTCCTAAATAATTGCATGAATGAACAGGTAAACAGATGTTCCTCCAGATGTTTCCTATCAGCTTTACTGCTTAACATTCTTTAAAATCAAGAGATAAGTAGTAATCTAATCTCTTAAAACGATTGAAATGGTCTAATATCCAGGTTGCCCCCATGCCACCCAGTGAATTCCCGATCCCGTCTGATCTTTGAGGTGAACCACGCTTGTGTAATATGCCTAGTCAACCATGACTACCTGGTGCTCAGTGGCAGCTGAAGCTGGGAACAGGCATGGCACATGACAATGAAGAAGAAGAAGAAAAAGAAGAAGGTATCCAGTTCAATATTTTAGTTTATGTAATTTTTAACTTCTTCTTTATTATATTGTGATGTCTGTTATTACGGGCGGCACGGTGGCATAATGGTTAGCACATCCGCCTCACAGCAAGAAGGTCCCGGGCTTGGCGAGGCTGTTTCTGTGTGGAGTGTGCATGTTCTCTCCAAGCCTGCATGGGTTTCCTCCGGGGACACCGATTTCCTCCTACAGTCCAAAGAAATTCACATTAGGCTAACCTGGCTGTTTCAAATTGCCACGAGGTGTGAGTGTGAGTGTGAATGGTCGTGTGTGTTGACCCTGCGATGGTCTGGCGAACTTTTCAGGGTGTACCCTGCCTCCGCCCAGAGTCGGCTGAGATAGGTTTCAGCCTCTTCGCGACCCTAGTATGAGTAAGCAGTTCGGGAAATGACTGAGGGTCTGTTATATGCTAATGCAGTAGCAAAATCATAATCTAGGAAAAAGAGAACGATTCCTTACTTTTGCTCCTGCGGTCGACTTGCACACTGGAAGGGGCAAGAGTGGGAGGAGAGACGGGCTTATTGGGAGGAGGAAGCTGGAGAATCCGCAGAGAATCCTCGGTCGGGCGGCGCACAACTGACGCCTAGTTCGTATTTACGACGCAAACGCCGAAAGTCGGAACGACAATTCTTAATGACTCATCGTCATAAGCTCGAAACGTCGTACGTCGGGTCCGTCGTAAGTCGAGGATTACTGTGTATATTTTCATGGCTCAGAATTTTAGTCCCTGCAACTTTTCCCCTCGTATTTACTCCTGTTTTCATTCAAGCCTGAAACGGATGTTCAGTGCTCATTCATTCTCAGCCCCGCTCGTTTGCGTTTTTTTTTTTTTAGTGTTCTAAAACTCTGCACCTCACTGTGACTTATTAAAAGCCAAGCTGCCCGCAGGCTCTTTCTACAGTCACGCAGAGAGCCGGTTGACTCATTCAGCCGCTCTCTTTACACGACACCCCCACGCCCAAACTGATCCTGCGAAACTGTCTGTCTTTTGAAACAGAACTGATATTTACACTGCCCACTACCACTATATCTAGCCTTAGTAATAAAACGTTTCTGATGAAATGTTTCTGTAGTATGTAGTTTGTAGCAGGAGGTCATGTGGTGAAGTAAGGAGAGAGAGAGAGAGAGAGAGAGAGAGAAGCTCACAGGGTTTATGAACTGCCTGCCACCAGAAGATGTTTAGCAATGCAAACCAAGGTCTGTGGTAATAAGGCACGGCTTAGCTGAAGGCGGAAATGTGTTCTCTCTCCAAGATTCGTCAGGAGAACAAACCGACGTGCCCTATTGGACACCAATAGATTGTTTTGCATTTCAAGGTCTTCGGCATAGCCTGAAATCCCCTTTGCTCAGCATGCATGAGCTGAGTAAATTCTGCAGCGATATTGCTGCAATTTAGTAATCCTACGGTCGCTGGGAGGCTGGAGCCTATCTCAGCCAGCACAGGGTGAAGGGGAGATACACCCCGACCAGCTCTCCAGACCATCGCAGGGCAAAATATACACACAACCATTCACACTCACACCTAGGGGCAGTTTGGAACAGCCAGTTAGCTTAACGTGCATGTCTTTTGGACCGTGGGAGGAAACCGGAGTACCCAGAGGAAACCCACGCAAGCACGGGGAGAACATGCAAACTCCACACAGCCGAGAAACACCCGAGCCCGGGACTCCCCGGACCTTCTTGCTGGAAGGTGCTTGACGTGCTAACGACTACACCACCATGCCGCCCATCATAACAAAAACCTGTAAAAATTAAAAGTACCCGAAACATGACTGCGCAGACCTTCTTTCACCAACGTCCACCGAACAGAAGGTAAATTTACCTGTTTATCGTTTAAATGGTTTGATTCCTTCTTTTTGAAGTCAACTTGCTAACCCCGTTTTGTAGTTACAGTGGCTATAGAAAAGTAAACCCCCCTCACACACACACACACACACACACACACACACACACACACAAAAATAAAAAAATTATTAAATAATAACAAAATTATAAAATATTCATATTTGCCCTGCCTACGTCCGGAAGTCAGCTGAGATGGGCTCCAGCCTCCCCGCGACCCCTTGTTTGTTTAAGTCCCCCTTTTCTGAAGCAAATGTTTTTCTAGGTCACCTCAACGAGTCCTCTTTGTTTTGCCGTCAGGACTTGGTGGATATTTTGACCGTGTGGGATTGAGAACACGCCGTGGTGTCCACTTACACTCCGCTGGTTTGGGGAGATTCCTTTATATACAAATCCGAACAGGTGGTGACCGAACGCCAGTCCGAACTTTTCTCCAGCGCCAGCCGAAGCTGCTGCTTATTGTTAGTTTAAGCATGCGGCAGCTTATTAAGGGACTCGGCGTCTGCAGAACAATGCAGCCGGTAGAATCCACAGTTGGTGCAAAGCTGGAGATGTTTTTGAATATTCAAATCATTCCGCATGGCTGGGCAGCGACATAAAGGTGGAAGCCTTTAATGTTGATCTAAGATCAGGTTTCAATTTTTTTTTCTTTCTTTTTTTTTTTTTTGAAGGCTTGTTTACATATGAGCTTAAAGTGGCTGCTAGGCATTTCTTTCTTATGGCATGCAAAGTGTCATAGCTGGGGCACAAAAATAGGCTTTTCCACTGCACACTCAGCTCTGAGCCGTGAGACCGAACGGGTATGAATCATGAGGTCTGGATGGCGAGGTAGCAGTGTTTGCTGGTCGTTTAGTAAGATTGAGGAAGTTCTTCTTCCCTACGTCATATTTATACGTGTATAGAATTGTAATGTGGACGGCGTGGTGTCCGCCTCACAGCAAGAACGCGCTGGGTTTGAGTCCTGGGCCCGGCGAGGGTGTTTCTGTGTGAAGTCTGCATGTTCTTCCTTTGCTCGCGTGGGTTTCCTCCGGGTATTCCGGTGTCCTCCTACAGTCCAAAGGCATGCATGTTGGGCTAGTTGTTTTTTTGCTCCAAATTGCCCCTAGTGAGTGTGAGTGTGAGTGTGAATGGTTGTGTGTGTTGGCCCTGCAATGTAGTGTTGTTTACGTAGTGTCGGCTGAGATAGGCTCCAGCCTCCCCGCGACCCTAGTAGGATCAAGCGGTTATAGAGAGAAGTGGGATGTGGACGCCGCCGTTTTGTAGTGTTTAGCATGTCCGCCTCACAGCAAGAAGGTCTTGGGTTTGGGTCCCGGGCTCGGCGAGGGCATTTCTGTGCGGAGTTTGCATGTTCCCTCCGTGCTTGCGTGGGTTTCCTCTGGGTACTCTGGTTTCCTCCCCCAGAGTAAAGACATGCACGTTATGCTAACTGGCTGTTCCATATTGCCCCTAGGTGTGCATGTGCATGTGTGCGTGAATGGTTTTGTGTGTGTGTGTGTGTGTGTGTGTGTGTTGGCTCTGCGATGGTACGCCTTCGCCCAGTGTCAGCTGAGATCCTCCAGCATCCTCGTGACACTAATAGGAGTCAGTGAGAAGTAGGATGTTTAATGATTGTGAAATGATTGTGCGCTGTTTTGGCGTGCATAGCTAGCTGTGCGCTACGACGGATAGGGGACTGTCTGAGTGAAAGGGCTGGGCTTGTAATCGTGCACGCCGCGCAGTATGGACCTGGTTTGGATTTGCATGGACCTGCTTTGCATCTGAAACCGAAAGGAAAACGTAAACAGGTCCAGCGAGAGCTTGTATAGAGCAATCACTGGAGGCTTTTCAAGCAATTAACAAACCGTCAGTGTTTTCTTTCTTTCTATCGGATTAGTTCTGCGGTAGCTTAATTATAAATTATTATTGATTACACCCAGACTTAACATATAGTGCTACAAGTGAAGCAAGAGCAGTTTTAAACGAAGAAACTGAGAAATCAATAAGAGAATCAAGACGCAATGAAACGAAACACGGCATTAGCAAACGTCCACAGACTCCTCACAGTCGGTATCGATTCAGGGTTCTACAGCAGAAACTCTGTATATAAGGGGTGGGAGAAAGAAAAGTGAACATGAAGAGGGGATTTTAGATGAGTGGGTAAATTACAGGAGTGGAGGAGGTCGTTTCCTCTCTTCCTTCTCCGCTGGTGTTGGCAGGATTTTAAAGGATTTTATTTTTATGGCTCGTTTTTTATGAACTGAGTGTAATAGAAAGGGAGGGAAGGAGGAGAGAGAGAGAGAGAGAGAGAGAGAGAGATGAGACGAAAAGAGATTGGGAAGATGGAGGAGGTATCTCTTTTTATTTGGAGACGAATATCTTTGTGGATGAAAGGCTCTGAAGAGTCTATAACAGGTGCATTTTTTTGTGTTGTGACAGTTACGGCAGTCGGCTATTCTGAGAAATTGTAGGTGTTGATGATGTAATTTGAAATGCCTGTATACACTCATAAAGAAACGATAGTAAACTGGGCCTTTTCTCGACTTTAATGGGGTAATCCTCAGGGGTGCAGTTCGATACCTTTCTTTATTTATTCATTCATTCATTTTCTGAACCGCTTAATCCTAATTAGGGTCGCGGGGAGGCTGGCGCACATCTCAGTCAACCGGCCGAGGGCGGAGAACACCCTGGACAGCTCACCAGGCCACCGTAGCCACCTCGCTACCACCGAGCCACGACTGCCCCCTATTTATTTATAATTTTAGTATTTTTAAAGAAGATGTCTTAAGTGTATGGGGTGGCACGGTGGCATAGTGGGTACCTCACTAACACCAAGAAAGTCAACCTGTGCTTGCGTGGGTTTTTTTCCGGAACTCCGGTTCCCCCCATAGTTCCAAGACGTTCACATTAGGCTAACTGGCTGTTTCAAATTGCCCCTAGGTGTGAATGTGAATGCTTGTGTGTGTGTGTTGCCTTGCGGGCTGTTCAGGGTCTACCCTGCCTTCACCAGTGTCGGCTGAGATAGACACCAGTTGTAGCGACCCTAGTAGGATTAAGCGGTTCAGAAAATGAGTGACGTGAATGAGTGTTCAACAGATGGCCACTAGGGGGAGACATTTCATTATAACTATGCCAAGTTATAATGATCCATTCGTACCTTGCACTCTGTAAATGCCCCTCTAGTTAATATTGTATTTGATTTATAATTACGTGTACACGTGGGGAAGAGTTTACTTTTCCGGAAGTATCTTTGAGATTAAAGCTCTTCATATAGTACGCACTGAAATTTCATTCATTCATTCATTCATTTTCTAAGCCACTTAATCCTAATTAGGGTCGCGGGGAGGCTGGCGCCCAGCTCAGCCGACTCTGGGCAAGGGCGGGGTACACCCTGGACAGCTCACCAGGCCATCACAAGGCCAACACACATACGACTTTTCACACTCGCTCTCACACCTAGGGGCAATTTGGAACAGCCAATAAGTCTACTGTGCATGTTTTTGGACTGTGGGAGGAAACCGGAGTATCCAGAGGAAACACACGCAAGCACGGGGAGAACACGCCAACGCCACACAGAAACCCCCGCGCCCGGGGATCGAATCCAGGCCTTCTTTCTGTGAGGCGGACGTGCTAATTACTGCGCCGTCATACCGCCCCCACTAAAATCTCATTTTTTAAATATAGTATCCACCCCCCTAATTTGCATGTGACATGATTTCCATCACGGTGCACAGTCATGTAGGTTAGCGAAGGTTAAACTGTCGCCCCTGTCACACTCAAGCACCGAAGACTTTCGCTCAGATACCCCGGCTGAGCTGCAGTGGCAGAATTATTACGTAAACAGTTTTCACAGAAGACCCCTGGGCTACTTGTGTGGCTCATCATAGTTCTAGATTCATCTTGGCTTGACAGCCACTGCAGAGCAGCTCTGAAGGTTGGAGAACTGCATTGTTTGGTTCCTGTCCACCGAGCACGCCTTGATGGGTATTCTCTATTCTTGATGGGTAAGTGTGGTTTGCGTTGAATGATAAATAATGCCACGCTCCACACAGAAATAATGAATGGACCTGTACTGCCTGATCTGGAAAAGTGCGCTGGGGGGGTAAAAAGAAAGTCCTTCTAGCGGAAAGATGCCAATAGGAGAATAATTGGGGTGAAGCCAGCTGCAAGCGAAGACCGTCAAATCAATAGAAATGTAATGGCCATGGAAGGATAATAGGGCTGCCATCTTGACCGAGTGTTTGTGAAGGAATAAAGAACAGGAACAGAAAGTCCGAGGCCAGTGGTTTATGTGAGGTCAATCGATACGAGGTAATAGCTTTCGAAGTAGCTACAGGTATTAAAACCATCACGTAGCACAACACGGGGAGTCAGGAATAAAAATCTCGTCAAGAAGCGAATGGTAAGTCAGGACCATGTGGGAGGCATGGATGAAACGAGAGGCACAAGGCTCTCCTCCCCTCGGCTATGACTGTTAACGTCCCTCTTATGACCGACGTTTGTACGAGCTCCTCTGGGATTCGCTTTCAGTGTGATTTTCTGTGGATAATGTTAGTTCCCGAAACGAGATCACTTACAGGAATGAAGCGGAGAATATATAACACGAAGCAGAAAACAGGTCACAAGGACGAACTGGAGGAGGTGTTCATCATCAGATGAGGAGTCATTAAATAGCTGACTCACGTCTTACGGAAACTCATGATGTACTGTTGTTCTGATGTCCACCACCGACTCTGATATACTTAACGGTTGTTCGCCACTAATCTCTCACTCACTCCTTTGCCGAATCCTACCAGGGTCACCGGGAGGCTGGAGTCTATCTCAACCGACACTGGACGAAGGCAGATACACACTGAACAGCTCGCCAGACCATCACACGTCCAACACACAACCATTCACGCTCCAACTCAGACCAGGAGCAATCTGGAGCAGCAAGTTAGCCTAATTTGCATACCTTTGGACTGTAGGAGGAAACTGGAGTACCGGGATGAAACCCATGCAAGCATGCGGAGAACATACAAACTCCACACAGATACACCCTCGCCGAGCCTGGGACTCGAACCCAGGACCTTCTTTTAGTGAGGAGAAGGTGCTTAAAGCGTGATGATGACGCAGCCTGCTCCAAGTGCCTGTGTCAAACCGTGGATGTCTGTTATTTTGATTATAGATAGATCTCTAGATGCGGCGGTGGTGGTCCGGAGGTAGGGTGCTGGCTTACTGATCCGAAGGTCGGGGGTTACGAAGTCCGAAGTCCCACTATCACTGAGTTGTCACTACTTTCCCCCCGAGTGCAGTTAACTGGGTTATTAAAAGCCAGCCATGACTCTCACTGTCTGTGGTGAGAGGCATGTAAATAGGCTATTGGGTCGCCGTGAGCGTGTTTCTGCCCTGTGATGGCCTGGCGAGCTGTCCAGGGTGTACTCTGCCCTCGTCTAGAGTCGGCTGAGCTGGGCGCCAGCCTCCCCGCGCTCCTAATCAGGATTAAGCAGTGCAGAAAATGAACGAATGAGTAGATCTCTAGATAGTAGACCTATCATAGTGCACTGTTCCCGTGTAATATTAGAGAACTAAAGTATTTTGTACACGTAGCTGGCTACAAGCTTCCGACGCATGTCTGAATCGGCTGTGTGCACTGTGAGCAAAACAAACCTCTGAAAAGCGTAACGCAATTATCTTTTCAGAGCAAGAAAAATCCCCTTTTTCAACTGTTGAAGCCCAGCGTCCAACGTTGCTCCAGTAAGTGTACGACGTGCATGTGAGGTGCGTGTTGCCTGCTATCTTCTGTCCATTCACGGCGATCCATATGTTAGCCAACATGAACAGATGTATTGCAAACACCAGATATGATAAGCGCTGCTTCCTCCAGTTCTCTTATCATAGTGTTTCGACATGCAGGCAACGTGTACCCAAGATAATTCATGACTTGTTGGTCAACTTCCTTTCATTTTCTAGTTTAGGTCCATTCCCGTGTTTCAGACCTGTAACGAGTAGTGGTTAGCACGTTCACCTCACAGCAAGAAGGTCCTGGGTTTAAGTCCCGGGGTCAGGTGTTTCTGCGTGGAGTTTGTATGTTTTCCCCGTGCTTGGGTGGGAACTCCGGTTTCCTCCCGTAGTCCGAGGACATTTGGTTAATTGGCTGCTCCAATTTGCCCCAAGGTGTGAGTATAAATGGTTGTGTGTGTGGCCTAAATAAAAGTACTGCATGAAGAACTACACACACAAACACACACGCATACGTCAACAGGCTCAACATGGGGCCAAGTACAAAGCACTGGATAAATGTTCAAGTGCATGTTAACACTCAATCATTCACTCACTCACTCATTTGCTGAACCACATAATCCTGTTAGGGCTGCGGAAGGCTGGCACCTATCTCAGCCGACACTGAGCTAAGGAGGGGTACACTCTGAACAGCTTGCCAGACCATCGCAGGGCAACCCACACACACAACTAATCACACTCACACTCACATAGGGACCTAGGGGCGATGTGGAACAACCGATTAGCCTACTGTGCATGTTTTTGGACTGTGGGAGGAAACCGGAGTACCCGGAGGAAACCCACACAAGCACGGAGGGAAAATGCGAACACACAGAAACCCCTGTAAGTTAACACACGCACACACACACACACACACACACAGAGAGAGAGAGAGAGAGAGAGCGAGCTGCTATTCGATGGTTAACATGCTTCTCTGGGGCTAATAGTGACGCCCCCTGTGTGAAAAGAAACTCCGTGTTCAAAGAGCAACACAACAAACACAGAAAAAAAGAACAAGAAGAGAACAAAGGGTAGAGAAGAGAAAGAACAGGTAAACCCCCATCCCCTCGTCATTTTTCATATCAGCCGACTGGAGTTGATTTAAATAAAACTCTAATCAGAGGAAGATTTAAAAAAGACAGATTTGTTTATTATGTATCTTCTCGTCTAAGCTCCGGCGGCACGGTGGCGCAGTGGTTAGCACATCTGCCTCACAGCAAAGAGGTCCTGGGTTCGAGTCCTGGGCTCGGGGCATATCTGTGTGGAGTTTGAATGTTCTCCCTGCGCTTGCCCGGGTTTCCTCCGGGTACATTAAGCTAACTGGCTGTTTCGAATTGCCGTGAGTGTAAGCGTGAATGGGTGTGCGTGTGATGATCTGGCGAGCTGTTTAGGGTGTACCCCGTCTTCGCCCAGTGTCGGCTGAGATGGGCACCAGCCTCCCTGTGGCCCTAGTAGAGGGTGAGTATAGTCTAAGCTCCTGTTTTTGACAACAAGGTAACAAGAACGATATCCTCCCCCAGACCTTCTCATTCCTTCCTAGGACAGCGAGACTCTGAATGATCTGAGCTGGAGGATCTGATGAAAAGGCCAATTAAAACGAAAACCTCATTGTCTGGACTGTTTTGATTAGTGGCGACATTGCTCAGTATGCGAAGGCCCCCCCCCCCCCCCCAGCCCCAAGTTCCTCACTGTACCCCAGATCTCCTCTGGCTGAAGACAGAATTAGTGCCCTTATCATTTTTTAGTGTAATTGGAGAATAAGTGGCAATCCGCACTCATTATAGAGTCAGTCATGCGAGGCTTGGTCCGAGTCCTGTCGCAGTAGATATGTCCTCCTCTGGGAGAAGATGTGTTTTCTTTGTTGGCTGTTGGCTCATTAATCAGAAGCTCCAGATTTAAAGTCATCAAGCAGCTGTGAAAAATATCCACTGGGGGCGGCACGGTGGCGTAGCGATTAGCACATCCGCTTACAGCAAGAAGGTCTTGGGTTCGAGTCCTGGGTTCGTACCTGTGTGGAGTTTGCATGTGAACGGACGAGTTCCTTCTGAGGGGTAAGGGAGGGGCATTCAGTTAGGTGCAATAAACGGAATCCTACATAGCGGAGTGTTAAGCTTGAAATGAGTAAATACGTCCAGAAATCGGATTGTTTTATAAAAATCTCATGATTCTAAAACGTTACATGGCTTTTCCATGATTCAAGGTTTTTTTCACTTGCCAGCCTATAATTTTTGCGGTATGCGACCTTATATAATTTCGGGACTGATTCATGTTAAAGAACCATTAAAGCACGTGGTCACAGTAGATGATTTGACCCCAGCCTTTGCATAAAGCTGTAATTTAGAGACAAAGGTGTTGTTTGTCTATGCAGAATGAACTCCTGCTTCCCCTTTCTTTTTTCAGACAGCCATGATTCACTAGTTTGTGTGGGCTTTTTCTAAAACTGTGCTGTGTGTTTGTTTCTGCGTTTGAAAGACACTCATTGGTGCATTTCAATAGAACCGTTCTCCATCACTTGGTCCAGTGTTGCTGCCCTCCTCTTGCCCCAGCAGGCTGACTGGTGCACTGTGCCGTTGGCACTGCTACTGGCATCGAGCACCACGGTGGGCTGGACGAGCCAGTGGCGCCTGCCAGCTTTGTGCGGTCAGAATTGCCCTATTCACAGCACATCCAAAATGGTAGCCAGGCCTTTTGAAAGGGCACAGTTGGGTTTAATGAGCGAGTCACACAGCTGGGTCTCTATGGACCATGCTGGGGTGATAAACTCCTACTTTCTTTATGCATGCCAGGACAAATCTGGTGTGCTAACAGTACTAGTACAACTTTGTATAGCTAGAGTTTCATCCACTGAAGTAAATAGGATTAAGGTAATGTAAGGACCGTTAGCTTTGTGGGTATATTTGTCACAGTACATCATTAGACGTACAGTTTGGACAATGCAGTTTTGGTCAAGTGGCGGCTTGTTAATACAAATCCACTCCACCCCACATCTTACACAATTACAGATTAAGGTGTACCTAAACGTTTAAAATACTCGCTCATTCAGTCATTTGTTGAACCGCTTAATCTTACAATGAGGATTGCGGGGAGCCTGGAGCCTATCTCCGCCGACACTGGCCGAAGGCAGTTTACAGCCTGAGCACTTTGCCAGACCATCGCTGGGCAACACATACACAACTATTCGCTCTCACGCTCACACCTAGAGGCAATTTGGAACAGCCAATTGTCGCTTACCTGGGGAAGCTCTGGCACCAGGATGCACTATGGGAAGAAGGCAAGGGAAGAAGCTGGTGGAGGCTGTGTGATGTGCGGGGAAACCTTGGGTCCTGGCCATGTACACCACTTTATGGTAACAGTACATACAGGGACCTACACAATATTAGACAGGTAGTCTTAATGTTATGGCTGATATGACTCACATGATATGATACACACACACACACACACACACACACACCCCCAGTAACATTAATTAATTATTAATTACATCAATTACATCTATTACACCATGTCTTTGAAACCAAATCCTCTGTGTGTGTGTGTGTGTGCCGGAGCAGGCAAATGACTCAAGAGGATTATCTTATATCTATAATATTAGGACAACAGTCTTCCTTGTTGGTATCTTGTGTGTGTGTGTGTGTGTGTGTTCATGTCGGTATCATTAACCAGATTTGCATGCATTTGCATGTTAGCGCTATGCTGTAGCCGTCCTCATGGACCTATCTCATTGACCAGATTCTTATCTGAATCTTGTGTGTGTGTGTGTGTGTGTGTGTGTGTGTGCGTTAGCTTGTGTAACACAGCAGCACTATTAGATTGTCCCTAGTGAACTTTTCTTGTAGCTTAATGACTGCACTGTAAATTGATTGAAGTGTATTATCGACAACAGTGATTTCTTTACAGCACTGAAGCTGCGTACGCCATAAATGCCCTGTCGTGTCTATTAAAGCTCAACAGCTAAGTATCTCCAAATGTTGTGTAGGTTTTTTTTTTATGATATCAGGTTTGATGCGTTGATAACTGGTGCGCCCTTGTGATGTACAGTGTTCTGGGATTGAGTGTTGCTCTCTCATGGAAAGAATTAAGGAGAAGCAACACATGGACTCTGGCTCAGAAACTGGGATGGATGGATGGCTGGATGGATGGATGGATGGAACTGTGGACTGATAAATGGATGAATGATCAATGGACAGTTGCAGTTGGATGAATAGTGACATTTGGTTAGACAAATAAATGGATGGATGAATGGATAGATGGATGGATGGAAAGATAGACAAGGGAATTGATATATCAATGGATGGATGGTTAGATAGATAGATGGATGGATGGCTGGATGGATAGAACTGTGGACAGATAAATGGATGTATAATCAATTGACAGTTTCATTTATGAATAGATGGACAGTTGGTAGGTTGGATGGATAGATGGATGAACAGTTTGAAGTATTGATCAATAAATCAATGGAGAGATGATGGATTGATGGATGGATGGATGGATGGATTGATGGACGGAACTGTCACAGATAAATGAATGGATAATCAATGGACAGTTTTATTAATGAATAGATGGACAGTTGGTAGGTTGGATGGAGGGATGGATGGATGGACAGTTTGAAGTATTGATCAATAAATCAATGGAGAGATGATGAATGGATGGATGGATGGATGGATTGATTGAAGGAACTGTCACAGTTAAATGGATGGATAATCAATGGACCGTTTTATTGAATAGATGGACAGTTGGTAAGTTGGATGGATGGATGGATGGACAGTTCGTGGTATTGATCAATAAATCAATGGACAGATGATAGATAGATGAATGGATGGATAGATAATCAATGGATAGGTGCATTGAAGAATAAATAGACTGTTTTGTAGATGACTAAATGGCTATATAACTGGATGGATGGATAGATATATTGGATGAATGGACAGAGAAATTGATTAATATATTGATGAACAGATGATGGATGGATGGAAAGATCTGGATGTTGCTGTGTAAGCGAAAGCAGTGGTTTTTGAAACGTCTAAAGTAAAGACGTGCGCTGTGCTACTTTCTCTTGTAACACTGCTGACATGCAGGTATTTGCAGAGCTGTTTACTGCGCTCTTTATTTTTAACCTGACACCGGAACATATCCACAGCGTGATCGCAGATACCTCCTTACCGGAGTGTAAGATGTTCTCCAGCACATTGTATGCAGGTGTGGAAGGAGGATGGAAGATATTTGCTCAGGGTTTATCTAACACTCCATTCTAATTGGCACGTTGCTTTTTTAGCATCAGGACCGGGAGGATGATCTTCATCCAGCCAAGACACATTCAGAGCTGTAAGAGATGGAGCTGGACGTTTTCAGGGAGGTTTATGTAAGAGCTATGATCTCGAAGAGTACATACTGTATATGATCACATGCTAAGGCTGCAACCAGCAGTGGCTCGTAAACCATTCCCATTCTCATTAGATATTCTAAAACAAGATCTCGGCATCGGCATAGTATATTTAAACTAGCGTTATTTGGCAACCCTGTCATTAAGTGTCGCTTATGCTTCACCTCCTCCAGTGAAAAGCGTTATCATCAGTATGAATCGTGGGCGCACGGTGGGCTATCCGCATGTCCGCCTCACAGCAAGAAGGTCCTGGGTTCGAGTCCTGGGCTCGGCGAGGGCGTTTCTGTGTGTTTACATGTTTTCACTGTGTTTGCGTGGGTTTCCTCCGGGTACCCCGGTTTCCTCCTACAGTCCAAAGACATGCACATTAGACTAATTAGTGACAAATATTGCATATAAAATTAACATCTACATAAAATATAAAGTAAGAATAAAACTATATAAATAAAAGGAATCACACACACACACACACACACATATACTGAAACTGTCAGTATATGAAGATACTGAAGCGGATGTAGTGCAGAGTGGTTGTAGTGCAGAGGTAGTGAGTGCATGTACAGTGTGTACAATGAGTGTGCAAAAAGTGTGCAGATTGTCTGGTATTTCAGCAGTTCAGTAGCCTGATGGCTTGCGGGTAGAAACTGTCCCTGAGTCTGCTGGTGCGAGTCCGGATGCTCCTGTACCGTCCGCCCGACGGCAGGAGCGTGAAGAGTGTGTGGCTGGGGTGGCTGAGATCAGAGAGAGTGTGGGATTTCCTCCTACAGCGCTGTGTGTAGAGGTCCTGGATGGCTGGCAGTTCAGACCTGGTGACGCGTTGTGCGTGTGTGCATGTTTTGAGTATCTGTGCAGATATCGGATTCTATGAGTAGAATGTCTGACAATGTTTTTACCTGGTCTGAATACCTGAGCTCAAAGTCAGGACTAATTCTGGCACACAGCAATCTTGTGTGTTTGTTTCCTCTGAATGGTAGAAGTAGCTAATAAAAACTGTAGCACCTAAGTTGAGAGAAAAAGACATAAAAAGGAAGAACTTTTTTTTTAGAGTCTTTCTTCCTTTCTTGGATCCTCCCCTGAAGACTTAGTAGATAAAAGCACTACTTAAAGCTGCTCCTTCAGCTGGGATTCAGGTGTGAAGATCATCTACACTTGAGTATCCATCACATTTCCACACTTTTGTTCATGTTGAAGGATGAGGGTCTTTCTATTCCCATTCTATATATATATTCTGTAACCTAAGATTGGGTTTTGGATGTTTAGCATTGTTATATTTCATAAATTATATATATTTTTTAATATTGACCAATTTGGCAACAAGATTCTTTCATAAGATTATTATCTCTGCCATGATGTTTTGTTTTCACCTGTTTTGGTTTGTTAATTTGTCTGTTTGTATGTTTGTTTGTGTGCAATATAACTTAAAAATTATGAACAGATGTTGGTGACATTTTTTTTAGAGTAGGGCGTGGAACAACATTACATGTTGAAAAAAATCCATTAAAGTTAATAAGTGCAAATAACGTCTGAATGAATGGGGAGACGTTTCATTATAGCTTTGCTTACCTGCAGTCTTAGGCAGATTTTGAAGGTTAATCAGTGAACTTGACAACTTTTTATTGGACCCTGGTGGAGGTAACTTACTCTCTATGAGTGCCTCTTTAGTTACAGCCACCAGGAGCTAATGTTATTACCTGTGTTGGTTGGTTTATCTGTTTGTTTGTGTGCATGATAACTCAAAAAGTTATGTACAAATTTTAATAAAATATTTTTTCTAGAGTAGGGTCTGGTAAAAGTAACAAACTGTTAAATTTTAAAGGTGATCCATGCATGGGATCTTGTTGAAAAAAATTCCTGAACTTCTGAAAACTGCCTATTCTTTAATGTGTGCCAAAATGAGATGCCCATTTGGGGGAGGCATTTCATTATAGCTATGCCAAGTTACATTTATCCATCTGTGCCTGGCGGAGATTCTCTCCACTCTCTGAGCACCCCTCTATTTTATTTATTTTTGCATGATACAGTGGTTAGAAGGTTCTGGGTTTTTAACATTCCGCCTCACAGCAAGAAGGTCCTGGGTTCCTGTCCCATGCTTGGCAAGTGTGTTTCTGTGTAAAGTTTGTTCCCTGTGTTTGTGTGGGTTTTTTTTCTGGGTACTCCAGTTTCCTCCCACAGTCCAAAGACATGCACATTAGGCTAACTGGCTATTCCAACTAAGGAATCCAAGCCAACCCATCCATGGTGTGAATGGTTGTGTGTGTTTTGTCCAGTGATGGTCTTGCAAGCTGCTCAGGGTGTACTGCGTCTTCGCCCAGTGTTAGCTGAGATAGTCTCATTAGGCAAATGATACATCTGTTTTATTTATTTATTTGTTTATTATTACAAATGAATGTTTTAGAAGTCCATATTTGTGTGTGTGTGTGTGTGTGTGCGTTTAGCATTTTTCCCTCTCTTTTTGTAGTGTGTGTCAGGTTTAAGCAGAAACTAAGAAGCTATTTTTAGGTTTGGAGATATACTGTACTTCGCTATCCCTGTTGTTTTGACGAGAGAGACCTCTGGAGATTCTTAGCAGTTAACTGAAACCAGCTGTAAGTGCGGAGCCTGGGAAACGCCTTCCGTGTCCGAGTGCTGGTATTGGCTATCGTAGTGCAGGAGGACTTCTGATTGGTAGATACTGGAGGATCACTGATGGTCACTGGATTCTATTAAGCTTGGTTGTGTTTGCTGCACGTTTTGTAAGATTTACACAAAGTTAAGCATCGTTAACTTCGCTCATAATATCCTTGGGCTCGGTGTAAATGTTCTCAGTGCATTATAAAGTGCATTACTGACAGTATACAGGCTTTAAACTCTCTGTAAGACTGTGTGTCCTTATAGCATGTTAGGGCTTATTTTACTTAGTTAATGTTCAGTTCTTTTTCTTATCCTTCTTTCTGGTTGTTAGCGATTCTTCAGATTATCTCAGTACATCCTGTGGCCTAGAAATGAAAGTGCAGTAACGTTCTTCAGTAGATTCATCATGAGATAATGAAATTAATATTTTTATATAAATGAATCTGGTGGACGGTAAACCTCCCTGCAGTTCATGCTTCTACTTCCCATTCTTCCTCTTTATGGATTCATCAACACAGTTAAAACTCTTTAAACCAGCTCTCAACACAAGGCCCTTTCTTTTATTGCTTCTCGAACAGTCAGAGCACTCAGAGAGCACAAGCCTCTACCAAAGCCATAAAAATTCGAACGCAGCACCCCTGCTGGATCTGCTGTACTACCACACTTCCAAAAACTGAATTCCTATAATAAAATTGTGTGTGGATTCCTACTAAAATTTAATGGGAACATCCTTGGTTGATCACCTACCCATCAAAAAAATTTAAGGCTGACCTGGTAACAGACAGACAAAATTAGCATAGGTAATAACTAGCCTGGTAAATGCTTTCCAATGATTGGGGTTCTGTCAATTAAAGTCAATCGGTTAGTATGTGCTTTTTGTACATTAGATGTTCATGAAGGTCTATTGGGAACATGTTTTAGTACATTTGAAGCTGGTTCCTTTACTGTTTTCCCTGTAACAATATGTCCCAAACAATATACAGCGATGAGACATAACCTTAAAACCACCTGCCTATTACTGTGTATGTCCTACTTGTGTCGCCAAAATGGTCCTAACCCACCAAGGCATGAACTCCACAAGCCCTTTGAGGGTGTGCTGTGGTATCTTGTGCTAACTAGTTCACAGCATATCCTTTAATTCCAGTAAGCTGAAGGTGGGGCCTTCATGGTTTGGACTTGTTAATCCAGCACATCCAACAGATGGTGCATTTGTAAGCCAGTATTCTTCAAACCTGTCGGTATTATATTTAGTTTTCTCTTCTGAAAGCACTTCATAATCACTGCCGGTCACTACCTGTCAACATATTTTTTTCTCTCAGTCATGAAGACTAAATATTTATCTTGATTTGATGCGGATCAGATTGCATGGCTGAGAGGACGGCATGGCAGAGGAGTTTAAACGTAATCATCATTGCTGTAGATAAGATAAGGGTAATCTCCTTTAATTGTATGGCAATATATCTGTATTATACACTCGATGACCACTTTAGGTTTATGGTCAACAATGCATAAAATTGTGCATATACACGCCAGAAGCTTCAGAAAACATGCACACAGAATTACCAAAACTGGATGGTTAGAAATTGTGATTTTTATTATTATTATTATTATTATTATTATTATTCATCCAGGAGTTTGGACTGTCTGGTACCAGCCTCACTGTCAAAGTCAAAGTTGCTGAGATGAATTTTCCTCCCATTCTGATATATAATGTGTAATAGCGGCGATTCTGAGAGGCACCCTATAGGCATGGAACATGACTTCTGTAGTGTCTTGTGTCTGTGCCTGAAAAACACACAATATAACTCAGAGAGGCAGACAAACTTTCGTCCAGCCGAGCAACTCCAAACATGAGTGGGAACACAGAACATGAACTTGTTAAACGGATAATTCAATTGACAAGACTGGTGAAACGAATGTGAAAGGCGGTGAAAAGAAAACTGTGTTAACCTTTCTTAAAATCGCTCCGAACTGTAGTCAGGAAATGCAGGGAAGACTTATTTATTTTATATAGAACCTGATTCGGCCCTTAAAGGAGCCACGCTACTCTTATAACACTGGCCTCTGACACCTATCAGTAGAAATATCAAACGGGAGCTCTGCTTATGGATAGTGACTGAATCTACGTATATATTACTGTTACTAAGGATAAGGTTCCTGTTCGAATTTGGGCATGGACCAGGGGTAGGGCTGCTAACCAGAAGCCATTTTTAACAAGAATAAACATCCAAACTCTCCTTAATTATTCTAAAGTATGAGCAAAATGTGTTATGGTCTGATGAAACCCAGGTGAAACCTTTTGGGCATAATATATTGCAAAAAAAAAGACAGTTTCTTGCCCAACTGACACTATATCTATCCGAAAGCGTGGTGGATTGTGCAGTGGGGTTACTTCAATTCCCTACAAAACCTCTAGTCTGCTGTATTAAAGGCAATTAGTCACTAATTCGAAGATGATAATCTGAATGAGAAGGATACCTAAGACTTGTCCACATCATCACTATTTTAATTCACTGAATGAGTGTTTCCGTCTAAGGAAAAATCAAAAGACATGCACCAGTGACTTTTACCATGCAGGGGGGGTGAACAGATCTCATGGAGTGTGTTACAGGAGACACCACACATTAGCACGGCGTGATTTCTGTGGGGACCTTGGGAAGTTTGAGTAGGTATGTCGCACTGGTAGGTTCGTGTTGCGGTTGATTAAGGCATGGTTTGGTGTGTGGCAGCGCTCATGCAATGTTAAGGCGACTGACTTCCATTAACAACTAGAAGCACCCAAAGAGCGCAAACCTCTGCCAAGCAAACTTGGCCTGCTGTAACACCACACTCTGAAGATTCTGTAAGTTTTTGTGTAAAATGCTAACAAACAAACAAACCAACAAACCGATGGCAACAAAAACAACCTCCTTGGTAGAGGTATTTATGTCATCGCGTGGTCCTCACACTGGTTGATGAACAAACGTGTGTGTGTGTGTGTGTGTGTGTGAGTGTGAATGATTCCCCCTTCCTCAATTTTAGATGTCATTATGCCCTTTTGATGCACCATTAGCATAGTGTTAGCCGTATTGTCCCTGGAGCACCGAGCTGGGACAGAGGTCGTGCCATCACGTCGACAATTCGACTGTGTCCGGGAACGCAGCACACCCCCTCCATGTCTCCAACGACCCTCCATTGTATTCGGTCCACCCATCTTTACGAGCCTCCCTGGGTTACGAGAAGTAGTGGAGTGTTAAGGAGCACTTATTTTTGGACACCATTTGATACATATAGACATCAGATATATACAGAGTGACTGTAGACATGCAGGATTTCCAGCCTGAGTGTGTGAGGGTGTGAAAGTGAGATGGACGATGCAGGGGAGTGACCAGCGTCACAGCCGTGCGTTGCCTTGGAGATAGCAGAATATGAATGACATCCCGAGGAGATCAAACATTATTTTCTCTTTGCCCTCTCCAAGTCTCTCCCCTCCCTCTCGTGTCATCTTGAGCCTCCACTGTAGAATTTATGAAGGAATCTAATCAAGGCGAGCATGAAAAGGCAGGCTGCCCGGTGTCCCTCCTGCACTCCAACAATGACACCGGCACAAAGGAGCGGAACTAACGCAGGGTGATATGTCACTCATGCACAGAAAGACTCTCCACGTCTTTCTCACTGCATCATCGACCGACTGCTTCCCTCCACCCCCGGACACTTTCAGAACTGATGCAGGGTTTAGAGATAAAGGGAATTGTTGAAAATAAAAGAATTTTAACTTTACACTGTGTAGTTTAGTGCTGTACAGTGCGGTGTTGTGTTGCATAATATGTAGGGTTGTGTTGTTGAGGATCATTGATATTGTGTTGTTGAGGATATGGTACAATGAGGTACATTTTGCAGTGTAGTTCAGTGTTGCATATTGTTGTTTAGTGTAGAGTAGTGTGGTGTAGTGTAATGTTGTGTAGTGGTAGTCTAGTGTTGTGTAGTATTGTGTAGTGTTAGTGGAATGTTGTGTAATGTAGTGTTGTGTAGTGTTAGTGTAGTGTTGTGTAGTGTTAGAGGAATGTTGTGTAATGTACTGTACTGTTTGTGGAATGTTGTGTAGTGTTAGTGTAGTATTGTGTAGTGTTAGTGGAATGTTGTGTAATGTACTGTACTGTTAGTGTAATGTTGTGTAGTGTAAGTGTAATGTTGTGTACTGTTGTGTTGTGTTGGTGTAATGTTGTGTAATGTACTGTAGTGTTCTATAGTGATAGTGTAATGTTGTGTAGTGTTCTATAGTGATAGTGTAATGTTGTGTAGTATTGTGTAGTGTTCTATAGTGATAGTGTAATGTTGTGTAGTGTTGTGTAGTGTTGTGTAATGTAAGTGTAATGTAGTGTTAGTGTAATGTTGTGTAGTGTTAGTGTAATGTTGTGTACTGTTGTGTAGTGTTAGTGTAATGTTGTGTAATCTGTGGTCTTAGTGTAGTGTTGTGTGGTGTTAGTGTAGTGTTGTGTGGTGTTAGTGTAGTGTTGTCTGGTGTTAGTGTAGTGTTAGTGTTGTGTTGTGTACTGTTGTGTAGTGTTAGTATAATGTGTGGTGTTAGTGTAATATTGTGTAGTGTTAGTGTAGTGTTAGTGTAATGTTGTGTAGTATTAGTGTAATGTTGTGTAGTGTTAGTGTCGTGTTAGTGTAATCTTAGTGTAGTGTTTGTGTAATGTCGTGTCGTGTTTTAGTAGTGTTAGTGTAGTGTTAGTGTAATGTTGCGTAGTGTTAGTGTAATGTTGTGTAATGTGTGGTGTTATTATAGTGTTAGTGTAGTGTTGTGTACTGTTGTGTGGTGTTAGTATAGTGTTAGTGTTGTGTTAGTGTAGTGTTGTGTAGTGTTGTGTACTGTTGTGTAGTGTTAGTGTAATTTGTGGTGTTAGTGTAATGTTGTGTAGTGTTAGTGTAATGTTGTGAAGTGTTAGTTTAATGTTGTGTTGTGTTAGTGTAGTGTTTGTGTAATGTCGTGTTAGTGTCGTGTTAGTGTCGTGTTAGTGTCGTGTTAGTGTAATGTTGCGTAGTGTTAGTGTAATGTTGCGTAGTGTTAGTGTAATGTTGTGTAGTGTTAGTGTAGTGTTAGTGTAGTGTTAGTGTAATGTTGTGAAGTGTTAGTGTAATGTTGTGAAGTGTTAGTGTAGTGTTAGTGTAGTGTTGTGAAGTGTTAGTGTAGTGTTAGTGTGGTGTTAGTGTAGTGTTAGTGTAATGTTGTGAAGTGTTAGTGTAGTGTTAGTGTAATGTTGCGTAGTGTTAGTGTAATGTTGTGTAGTGTTAGTGTAGTGTTAGTGTAATGTTGTGTAGTGTTAGTGTAATGTTGTGAAGTGTTAGTGTAATGTAGTGTAGTGTTAGTGTAGTGTTAGTGAAGTGTTAGTGTAATGTTGTGTAGTGTTTAGTGTAATGTTATGTAGTGTTTAGTGTAATGTAGTGTAGTGTTAGTGTAGTGTTAGTGTAGTGTTGTGTAGTGTTGTGTAGTGTTAGTGTAATGTTAGTGTAGTGTTAGTGTAGTGTTAGTGTAATGTTGTGTAGTGTAGTGTTGTGTAGTGTTAGTGTAATGTTGTGTAGTGTTAGTGTAGTGTTAGTGTAATGTTGTGTAGTGTTAGTGTAGTGTTGTGTAGTGTTAGTATAATGTTAGTGCAGCCTAAGAACAGACTGCAAATGCTGCTCTCACCTCCATCTGAATAGAATAATTAGAAAATGTTTAATCAGATCCGTATGAATTTGTCAGTGACCTTTTTCTTATGATGAAAATGAAACTGATAATTAAATTCAATTTCAACCTTCTGAATAAAAACGTGGGATGAATTTCCTTATTGATAATTGTTTCGTTATATAATTTTTACCTTTTAACCAATTAAAGGATGGTATGAGAAAATGATGAGCACATTTCCACAGCCAATCGCGTGAAAGCAGTTTGGCGAAATACCTGTAAGGCGTGGTTACCAGTGTTCTAGGCTCACACCTGGTGACAGACTCTCCTCGTGCCTGCGTAGGTTTCCTCCTGGTACTCTGGTTTCCTTCGACAGTCCAAAGACATGCATATTAAATCACCTGGCTTCTCTAAACTGCGCATAGATATGAATGTAAATGTACATCTATATTGTTTAACATACACTGTGTTCCGTAGCTCTGCGATAGACTGGCGCCCTGTTCAGGGTATAACCCCGCCTCTCACCCAAAATTAGCAGGGATTGGCTCCAGCTTCTCCCGCAACCCGCAGTGGAGAAGTGGTCTGGATAATGGATGGATGAAATATGTGCGAGAGCAGTTATCAATTTTTCAGCCTCTCATTTCTCTCTTTCGCTCTTGAAATTAATAAGATAGAAACACACACACACACACACACACACACACAAACAAACATGCAGCTTGTCGTCTTACCAGGAAACAGGAAATCAACACCATATGAATCATCGTATTGAGGAATTAAAGAGCACGGTGGTATGAAAGAGGATACTTAATTAAATAAAATGAGTAACAATGAGTATGTTATGAAGATTTTATAGAATCTACACACACACACACACACACACACACACATATTAATCATTCTTAAATTTAGGATGGGCAGCATGGTGGCGTAGCGGTTAGCACATCAGCCTCACAGCAAGAAGGTCCTGTGTTTGAGTCCCGGGCTTGGCGTGGAGTTTGCATGTTCTCCCTGTGCTTGCGAGGGTTTCCTCCAGGTGCTCTGGTTTCCTCTGACATACCTAAGACATGCACATTAGGCTAACTGGCTGCTCCTAATTGCCCCTAGGTGTGAGTGTGTGTCTGAATGGTTGTGTGTGTGTGTTGGCCCTGCAGTGATCTGGGTGTACCCCGCCTTCACCCAGTGTTGGCTGAGATAGGCTCCATAGGGATTAAGTGGTTTGGCAAATGAATTAATAAATTCAAGATCGATCGTTCTGTGGTGTGTGTGTGTGTGTGTGTGTGTGTGCGCAAGTGTATTTGTGTGCACGTGTGTGTATTTGTGTGTGAGTGCTTCAAATTTCTCACTGATCATTAATGCTAAAGTGGGGATTTCTAGGGTTCTAGAATTTTTTTCTAGGATCTTAAAACATGGGGCACTTTATAGGAAGTGGGATTAATGGACTGAGATTAATATGGCACTCCTGGGGGAGAGAGGGGGGGGGATGAAGGGAGAGAGAGAGAGAAAGAGAGAGAGAGAGAGAGAAGGAGGAAGTGAAAGTGAGAGAGAGGGAAAGAGAGAGAGTGAGAGAGAATGAGAGAGAGAGAGAGAAGAGAGAGAGACACAGAGCGAGACAGAGAGACAGTGAGAGAAAGAGAGTGAAAGCGAGAGACAAAAAG
>JAQMYF010000022.1:9489636-9502525 GCA_030014195.1 Neosilurus mollespiculum
TTACTATGTCCCGCAGATTCCGCCCATCAAGAATAGCCTCGGGTGCGTTAAAAGCCAAATCTTAAGTAAGCAGAAAGGTGGTGGCTGTGAACCGGTTTTTGAATCCAACCAAACCAGGAAGTAGTGCATTATATTTAGTACTTTCTGTGTATGGATGTAGATATTTAGTATTAAAGAAAACATTTAAAGATGAAAAATTAATCACGCTGTTTGAGGAAGCTTAATACAAGCTCATTTATTCATTTATAAACAACAGTGACCCCGAGAAGGACGGCACAGTGAACACAGAAGTCCCTGGGTTCGAGCCCCGGGCTTGGTGAGGGCATTTTATGGGGAGCTTGCACGTTCTCCTAGTGCTTGCGTGGGTTTATTCCAGACACCCCGGTTTCCTCCCACAACCCAAAGACAAGCACATTAGACAAACGCTGGGTTTACACTGCAGCACGATGTCTGCGATCTCCATGATTCAAGAAAGCGTCGAGCTCTACGATTTATCAGCACCCCTGGAGCACCATTGGGGTATTAAGTGTTTTACAGTTCATCAAGGTCCACTACGGTGCCGCATTAAGGTCTGTTACGCTTTGTTAAGGTTTGTTAAGCGCTACTACGATTCCAACGTTTTAACACAATTGGCTTCGAATCGTAATATATTGGAATAATATCAGCTCGATCATCACGAAGTTCCCTCAAGTTCCCTCAAGATTATCACAAATCCATCAAGATCACCCCACCACCACACTCCCTTTGGTTCTCTCAAATCTTGGTGATCATAGACATCGTGGCTCCAGTGTAAACCCAGGCTAACTTGCTTCTCCAAATTACTCCTAGGGGTAGATGTGAGTGTGAGTGGTTGTGTGTGTTGCCCTGCGATGGTCTTGATGAGCTGTTCAGAGTGTACCCTGCCTTTTTCCAGTGTCGGCTGAGATAGGCTCCAGCCTCTGCATGACAAAAGAGTGAGTGGGTGAAAGATTAATATGAATTTACTGCTTTGGAATTCCTGACCCGGACCAATACACATCGCTTATAGACACAAGTTTATGATTCAGTCCTTCATTCATTCATTTTCTGAAGCGCTTAATCCTAATTGGGGTCGCGGGGAGGCCGGCGCCCATCTCAGCCGAATCTGGGTGAGGGCAGAGTACACCCTGGACAGCTTGCCAGGCCATCGCAGGGCAGAAACATGCTGACGGCTGACTCTTTACGAACGACAGCAATGGTTCTTTTACATGCCTCTCACCAGAGACAGTGAGAGACATGGCTGGCCTTTGATATCTCAGTTAGCTGCACTGGGGGGACAGCAGTGACAACTCAGTGATAGTGTGGCTTGAACCCCCGACCTTTGGTAATCCAGCACCCTACCACTGGACCACCACTGCCCATGAATGAATGAATGAATGAATGAATGGATGAAACAATGCGTTTTAAAGTAATCCATTAAATATACTTCATAAAATTCACAGCATAAAAGATGCAGAAAATGACAGACCTGTTTCTTATTATTTCGTTTCTCTTTCTCTCTCAGTATCTCTGCAGGACATCACCATGAGGAAAGCGTTTCGCAGCTCCACCATTCAGGACCAGCAGCTATTTGATCGCGAGTCTCTTCCCATCCCGATGCAGGAGACGTTCGACCTCTGTGAACAGCCTCCGCCCCTCAACATTCTTTCCCCCTATAGGTCAGTATTTCAGTCATATTAATTTCTAAGCTTTGTAAAGTGCTCTGAGACACACACACACACACACACACACACACACACACACTGTTTTAGTCTTTTTCACTTTCCTGACATGTTGTAGTAGCATAAGAGTTACCTCTTACCTCTGCTAGAACCTCCGTTCGTCTACAGAACAGAGTGACTCGGACTCACTGAAACAACAGCATCTCAAGTGTTGGGAAGTTTAAGTACGCTACAAAACGTCTCCAGATATTTATTTACATAGAATTAAAATAATGGCCCCTTTTACATTAGCACCATTGCTACCATGTACCTTGTACCTTGGCCAGGTCTTCCTCTGCGTTCTCAAAATTTCTCAATCTTTGGTTGGCGGATCATAGGAGTTGGTGCCACTTGGAACAGTCCAGTGTACTATCTCCATATCTTGTCATCCCCCAGGTGCCACTCGAGATTCTTTTCCAGGCTCTTTATAAGGTTCATCACTTTGAGAACCATGAGCAGGAACCCAAACTTGCAGATACTTGGGCAGTCTTGCATCAGGCATTTGTGCACTCTTACATTCACTCATGTGCCAAACAAGGGTTGCAGGGGGGCTGGAGCCAATCTCTTACCAACACTGGGTGAAGGCAGGGTGCACCCTGAAAAGCTCACCAGACCATCAAAGGGCCAACACTCTCTCACTCACACAACCATTCACACTCACTTTGTTTAATGTGCATGTCTTTGGACAGTGGGATGTACCTGGAAGAAACCCACGCAAGCATGGTGAGAACATGCAAACTCTACACAGAAATGGCCATGCATGGGACTCGAACCCAGGACCTTCATGTTGTGATGTGGATGTGCTAACCACTACGCCACTGTGCCACCAGGCATTTGTGCAACATGTCCAAAATATAGCAGATGATGGTAGCTGAACACAGTTTCTAGTTAGTTTAGTCAGTGGTGGTTCACTGCTTAAGGCTCTAGTTCACGGATCAGGTGGTCAAGGGCTCAAGCCTTAGTACCACCAAATTGCCACTGTTGGGCCCTTGAGCAAGGCTCTTAACCTTGTATAAATGAAATAAAACTGTAAGGTGCTCTGGTTAAGGTTGTCTCCCAAATTCCGTAAATATTTATGCAATGTAATGGTTCTGTTTTGTACCTCCTGGTTTGATATGTACCTCCATAGTTTCTCCATATGTCTAGTAAGTCAGTGCAAGAGATATTCTTTGTTTTTTTTAGTTGTCATTTTCATTCTGTTACCAAGGCAGCATATTTATGCCTGGCCCTTAATGAGATAACACCCACGACAGGACATGCACACATGGAAACAGATCCTTGCAGCACTCCAAGCTATGGGTCTATCTGGGTCCATTAATGCAAATGAGATGGCAGATTTGAAGGCCTTAAAATCTACTGCCAGAGCGTGGTTAAAAACACCCAGCGCCACCTGCCACTAGACCCAGGACGCACTAAATGACACCTACTTCTGTCTGAAATATGAACTACAGACAGCAGGATACCTTCAAGTGCCCTTGCCTGCTGTCACATTATTCTTATGAGGAATACAATGGCGGATGGATGGACTTACACAGTAGCATAGTGCGAGTCACATTTGTTCACAGTGACAGCCAAGAGCACAAAGGTGGTTTTGTGCCAGAGCAAAGCATGACTAAACCTCGAAGCCCTGATTTTATGAAAGTAATAGAGAATCAATCTATTCTTGAAATATGCAGTTGGTAATGGGCAGGGATTCATCTCTTCAGCTGAAACATTCCCTCAGAGCTTTCAGATTCCAAGATTTGATTCCTGTAGTGCGGTGGTCACCAACCCTGTTCCTGATCTACTTTCCTGTGGGCTTTATCTCCAACCAAAGTCTTAACGCGCCTCTTTTGGCTACTGAAGAACTTCTTAAGTCATTGATTAGATGGTGAGATGGGCATGATTAGGGTTGGAGCCAAAGTCTTCGGGGAGGTAGCACCCAAGGAACAGGGTTGCCTGGTAATCACTGCTGTAGAGACTACGATGGACATTTGCAAGAAACTTGACCTGTATGCCCAAACAAGCCTTCTTGCCCCGACAGAGAGCCATATCTGATGGACGCAGTCCGGAAAGTTCCTGTATGTCTGGGATGTTGGCAGCAGGAACCCCAGTACTAAAATTGGGAATGCTGGACCTATTTCATTTATTATCATAGGTGTCATTCCCTTGGGCATTCTTCATTCAAAAAGATGTAGTTTTGACACATGGCTCACAGCAAGTTTCTTCATCCCCAACTGTTCTTGGGACTCACTGAGAGGAACGACACACCAGGGGGCTCTCTAGAGGACTATATGTTTGCAAGGGCATTTTTTCCTGTCTGCATTCTGGCTTGCTAGCATGATGTTAAGAGGAAATGATAGCAAAGATTTATATGCAGTATTTAGCCTGGATCCTGGGGGCACACTGGCGTAGTGGTCAGCGTATCTGCCTCACAGCAAGAAGGACCTGGTTTCGAGTCACGGGTTGGGCCAGGGTGTTTCTGTGTGGAGTTTGCATGTTCTTCCAGAGCTTGTGTGGGTTTCTTCTGGGTACTCCGGTTTCCTCCCACAGTAAAAAGACATGCACATCCGGCAAATGGGCTGTTCCAATGTGCCCCTAGGTGTGAGTGTGAATGGTTGTGTGTGGGTTGCCCTGCGATGGTCTGGCAAGCTGTTTAGGGTGTACCCTGTCCTCGCTCACAGTTGGCCGAGGCTCCAGCCTCCCCGCGACCCTGATAGGATTACTTTTATGTCTGGACCAATCAGTGTACACCTACATCACTCATGGTTCCTCTTTTTGCTGGAGTTCCCACCATGAAATAGGAACCAAAATGTCTCTCAAAACAGTGTCCTAAGACCTAAGACCTAAGAAGTTCTTCCTCTAACAGATCGAAGAACTTAAAAAAGTTTACTAGATCCAAAAGTGTCTAATTAAGCCTGGCGATGGGAAAATAAGAGTTATTTCCAACATCCTTTCATTGTTACAACACTTGTGAATACCGAGTCTGGCACTAAGATAACTTTTTCACTTTTTCACTACGGGCGGCATGGTGGTGTAGCGGTGAGCGTGTTTCAATTCCCGGGTTCGGGGCCTTTCTGCTTGTGTAGGTTTCCTCCGGGTACGCCACTTTTTTTTTTACCACATTCCAACAACATGCACAGTAGGTTGATTGGTGGTTCCAAATTGCCTTAGGTGTGAGAGTGAGTGTGAGTGTGAACGGTTGTGTGTGTGTTGGCCAAGCAATGGCCTGGCGAGCTGCCTCTCCGCGACCCTAATTAGGATTAAGTGGCTTAGAAAATGAATGAATGACTAACAACTAGGGAAAATTCATTTTAGGTGCAGTGACATCAACTCAACATTAGTGTAGAAAAGCAAAAAAAAAAAAAAGTGAAAATAAAAAAGAATGAATAGCCTCAAGGTCAGTCGAATTTATTTTTATCTTTCATCCTCATGTTGGTCATGTGTTTGTCTTTGCAGAACGCTCTCAGGGCCTGAAGTTGCATAAATAAGTTCAAATTGAAACCTAGGTGTGTGTGTGTGTGTGTGTGTGTGTGTGTGTGTGTGAGTCATTTGCCGAACCACTTACTCCTACAAGGGTCGCTGGGAGGCTATCTCAGCTGACACTGGCCTATGGCGGGGTACACCCTGAACAGCTAGCCAGACCATCACAGGGCCAACACACCAACCGTTCACACTCACACCTAGGGGCAAGTTGGAATTAGCCAGTTAGTCTAACTGGACTGTCCGGAGGAAACCGGAGTACCCGGAGGAAACCCACCCAAGCACGGGAGAGCATACAAACTCCACACACAAGTGCCCTTGCCCATCCCAGGACCTTCTTGCTGTGAGGCGGACGTGCTAATCCCTACGTCACCGTTATTTTATCATATCATATCTTATCATGTCTTATTTTATTTTATTTAGGGGTTCAAGCACCAGAGTCAGCTCAGAATTACATTATCAGAGTTACTCTAGTTAGGGGCCTTAAGTTTCGGGGGAGGTCTTTTAGTGGAAACTTGAGGAATAAATGGCTCAGAAAGGAAATAAATTCATACGGAGGGCTCTGTGGAATTTATTTTACAGAGGGGTTCATGGGTACAAAACCTGATTTGGGGGTAAGAAGAGGAAGGTTTGTCATGATACACACGTCTCCGTTAACTCTGGTTATTAATGTGTCTCATATCCAATTGTTCTAAATTTATACCCATCGGCACGCTGTGATTGGGGCTTTAAATAAAGCGTGTTTCATAAACATGGAATGTATTAAAGTTTCATCATGTACATCAGGTACATGTCGCTCTCTCTTACCCCCCTTTTGTCTTCTCGCGTTCCCTCATTACTTCTGGAGACCATCAGCACCTGCAGCTGCCTCTTCTAGATGTGACAGCTGCTTCATCCATCACTCCGTCTCACACTCATCTTTCCTTCAGCACACTCCCCTTTTTTCTCCTCTCACTACCGTTCATTTTCTCCTCCACGATCACCCTCCCCTTCTTCCTCCTCTCACCACCGTTCATTTTCTCCTCCACGATCACCCTCCCCTTCTTCCTCCTCTCACTACCGTTCATTTTCTCCTCCACGACCACACTGTGGCTGCTGTTACTTCCTCCAGCTCCTCTCTCCCCATATTTCTTTCTCCATGTTGCTCTGTTTTGGAGTTTTTCCTCTCTTTTTTTTAAGTCCTGTTTCATTAACAGTGCTCGAGTTAGATCCTAAATGGAGCACAGCAGACTGCAGCATTGTGGGATGTCATACTGGGTTTGGAAGTAGGGTGATTAAAAAAGAAGAACTGCACTGGCTCACCTTCATGCTGATCTTATGGGCAATTAATATGCATGTTGGATTAATAAGCAATAATGGCTAATCAGTATTATTATTATTTTTTATTTACACTAATGTCTTCCTTTTATAGACGAATTACGCTTTCTCTGTTTGGGGTAAAACCTCCTTAAGTGTTTTTCTCACTAATCATAGTGCTAATGTTGCTAGTTGCTCTCCTGACAAATGATCTACTGCAAGACAAAAAATAAAATACAAGCCAGTGAACAAGCTGTGGTTTATATTAATTATTTCTAAAGATCAAAATGTCTGATACTAATACAAGATACTAGAGCTACAGGATTAGTAATACTAGTGACTACAGGCATACACATAGAGTGCAATATACCTCCATCCTGCTGCATGGATGATGTAATAAATAGGCCCTATATGGGTATTGGTTTTAACTACCCATGTGCTGATCTCATGATATATCCTATAGTACCTGGACATGACCAAATTAGCAAAAAAACCTCTTTCATTTGAAGGATTTACAAGATGGCTGGGGTGTGACCTTTCAAGGTCACTCAAGGTCAAAGTTAATTGTCTCCTCGGAAAGTGATATAGGTTATAGGGTTCCCTATTACTGTTCCATATTAACCACATGTCTATCAGCCCTCGTTTCAAAGGTATTAAAATCTTGTAACCTTGATTCTCACCTTTCAAGGTCACTTAGGGTCAAAGGTCATAGTCTCAGTGGAATGTCCATATTTGGTTTCCGATTAATGTTCTATAGTAACAGCATGCCTAACAGCACTTTTTTCAAAGTTATAAGTGCTCTATCTCCAAAACTTTGTGACCTTCACCATTAACATTGACCTCCGAAAAGCAAGAATAAACTTCTACAGTAAAGTAAAGGTTATTTATTTATTTATTCATTCATTCATTCATTTATTTGTTTGCTTGTTTGTTTATTTATTTATTTTTTGAGATATTTATTTATTCATTCATTTTCTAAGCTGCTTAATCCTAATTAGGGTCCCGGAGATTTGCATAGTGTGCATGTTTTTGGACTGTGGGGGGAAACCGGAGTACCCGGAGGAAACCCATGCAAGCACATGTAAACTCCACATAAAAACACCCCGAGCCTGGGAATCGAACCCAGGACCTTCTTGCTTTGAGGCGGATGTGCTAACCACTGTGCCACTGTGCCGCCTACTTTGAGAAATTTTCTTTTTAATTATATCTTCCTTTAATTTATTTTCCTGTTTAATTTAATTTTTCTTTCCCTGCTTCCAAGTTTTAAACCCAGTAGCTCTTATTCATGAGTATAATAAAGAAATAAGTGCTGATTTGAGCACACGAAGTGGTATATGAACCATTAATTACATCATATAAATAGGACATGCCCCAATTTATCATAATTTCCATCTAATTTACATGAAGCATACCCTAATTTATGCCAGTTCTTCTGCGGTTGCTGGAAATAAAAAAAATCAATAATTGTTGTTGTTGTTGTTTCCACCTCCTTAAAAATAGCATAAACATAAAATAAAAGTGTAAATACAAATATGGAAACAGGGAAGTTTTGACCATAACGTTTAATAGAAATCAGTGTTATTATGTAGGAATGTGTACTATAGCTGGACAGTGCTTTTATTTTATCATATTTTACAAACAAAGTGTAACTGAGGCTTTCTAATTAAAAAGAAAAGAGGAGACATGTTTGTTTTAGCGGAGCTGGAGGAAGAATCACTATTTCAGCTTCCCAAAGCAAAAAACTTTTCTGATTTGCTTAGCCGTTAATCAGCCAAATATATATATATATATATAATTTAAGCCAATTAAAACAAAACGTTCTAAAACAGCTAACGTAAGCTGTAAGCTGATGCATTTTGTGTGCACCAATCCCAGGCGAGGTATGTGTAAGACAAAGCCGCATACCAAATTTCATCGAAATCCGAGCAAGCATTCTCAAGTTATCGCCCCGAAACCAAACTGTTGTGTTAAATAAATTAAGTCCAACTGGCTCATTAATTATGCGCGTTTTTTTTTTTTTTTGCATGCACCAGTCCCAGGCGAGGTACGTGTAAGACAAAGCTGCATACCAAAATTTTACCGAAATCCTAGCAAGCATCCTCAAGATATCGTCCATTAACCAAATCGTGACGGATAGACTGAGGGACGCAACCCATTCCAATAGCTCCCGCCCCACTATGTGGCGGGAGCTAAAGAAAAACAGTTTTTTGCCTAAACACTTCAATGGCATCCAGTGTAATAAATATGATGTCATGCGCTTATTGACGGATGTCTGGGTTCATGTTGATGGACTTCACACTGAACTATAAAAAAAAGAATTCATTTACTATAAGAGAAATCGAGAGCGTTGCTTTTTGAATGCATCATATTCAGCTCAAGTGAACCTTGCTTTGTGCTGTAGGTCATGACTGATAGAATAAACACCCTATACACGCTTATAAAGTGGCACTGAATAAGAGAGCAGTTGGAGCAGTAGCTCGGTAGAATATAAGATTGAATAGATGCATCACCGGGAAAGAAAAAGGTGTTTAAGCGTGCCATGTATAAGCTTGAAATGATCCCAGGACAGCGTTGCTACAGTTCAAATTGCTTTTCTTTTTGCAGACCATGTGTGTAAACTCTCTTTTCAAATCGAAAAAAATCAACACGTTCCCACACTCACTCAGTGATTTACTGAACCTCTTAATCCTACTGGGGTCACAGGGAGGCTGGAGCTTATCTCAGCTCAGGTACAGTTGATCCTGAACCAAACCGCTTAATCCCTATGGATCCTAGTTCATCCGACACTGCGCGAAGGCAGGGTACACCCTGAACAGCTTTGTTCAAGACCATTGCAGGACCAACACACACACACAAAGCCAATTAGCCTAATGTGCATGTCTTTCGACTGTGGGAGGAAACCGAAGAACTTGCAGGAAACCCAGGCGAGCACAGGGAGACCATGTGAATTCCTCACAGCAACACCCGAGTCGAGCCCGGGACTGCTAACCACTATGCCACCTAATTATGCTGCCAGTTTAATTTCGTTCCCTTTGGGTAAATAGTTTTTGTATCCTAGTTAGATTTTGGTAAATACCAGGGCCAAGAAATTGATTCGTATTTGGATCTCTGTAATGCGGCTGCACGGTGGCGCAGTGGTTAGCATGTCGGCCTCACAGCAAGAAGGCCAGGGTTTGATTCCTGGGCTCTGTGTGGAGTTCGCATGTTCTCCCCGTGCTTACGTGGGTTTCCTGTGGGTGGTCCGGTTTCCTGCAACAGTCCAAAACCATGCACAGTAGGCTAATTGGCTGTTCCAAATCACCCCTAGGTGTGAGTGTGAGTGTGAGTGTGAATGGTTGAGCCTGCGGTCGCCTGGCGAGCTGTCCAGGGTGTACCCCGCCTTCGCCTTCGCCTTCGCCCAGGGTCGGTTGAGATGGGCGCCAGCCTCCCCGAGACTCTAATTAGGATTAAGTGGCCTGGAAAATGGATGGATGGATCTCTCAATCAGTCCAGATGTCTGTCCGTGTCGCTTGACGCTTGGCACTGGATTCTAGGCTCAGTATTTTACGCCCGCATGGAAAATAAACCGTTGTCTGATGCAGTTCCAGCGTTCTGGTGGATAAAGAGTTGTAAATTAGCGTGTGTTATTATGTATTTATTTAATTTTTTTTTTAGGGATGACGGGAAACAGGCTCTGAAGTTCTACACTAACCCGTCCTACTTCTTCGACCTGTGGAGGGAGAAGATGCTGCAGGACACAGAGGACAAGAGGAAGGAAAAAAGGAAGCAAAAGGTACAAGGAAGGAAACGGATGAAGTACGAGGGCTCAAAGATAACACTGTTGCACGCTGCTTATACATAGTGAGCAGAGGCCAGAGTGTAGAGTGTGTTCTGCACAATTAAGGATGATTCGTTTCTGTAAATTAACTTCAAAAACCAGTTTACACGGCCCACGCTTACATACACACTCATTTACTTACACCAGTGTTAATTTAGAATCAGTAAATAATCTACTGGCATGTTTTTGGGAGGTGGGAGGAAACTGGAGAAACCCAGTGGAAACCCACATGGATCATTAAAGAACATAAACCTAAACTCAGGATTTTACTGGGATGTGCGTTGTCGTGCTTACTTTCTTCATTTTTATAATTTCTTGTTAACTGGTCCAATTTACAGCTTAACATCTTCACTGACATGGTGTCCGGTGATTGTCCTGGTTTTGCAGCCCATGTTTCATAATGTTTCATGCTTGTTCCAAGTGGTGCATCAACATGGTGCGCAACTATGGAGATCGCAGGTTCGAACAAGGGTTGATACCACAGCCATCCGCGTCCGGCAGGCCATAGGATCTAACTGGCTGAGCTCGGGAGGGAGGGAGGGAGGGAGGGGAGCGATGGAATACGTTTGCCTTCCTGTCACTTATACTGATCACCAGCCAATCAAGGGGGTCTGTGATCTCATTCTTACAAAAGGGGTGGATAGCTCCTCTAAGAGTTTTAGGCCGCCCCCGAATACGCATGAACAGCAGTTCGTAAAGAAGCAGATGGCACCTGCTTGCGTACACCCAAATTTGCACAGAAAATCGTCAGGGAGTATGTGATGATGTCATGGAGTATATAGGTCATGTGACACTGGCAGGACTTTTTTTTGCTATACTGTATAAAAACTAGGACATTGTGACTGAGACAGAAGGACCCATAGTCTGGCCCCTGGTATAGCAACGCTAAGTGGTCTGCCTAATACATGGCACGTCCCACAACAAAGGACATGTGCTCAGACATTTTTCCAGGTTTTTGGACGAGAAATTGTCCAATCCCGGGTCCTTGATGCACCTCACCAAAGGAGAATGCTGTTTCATTGCGAATGCCAGCTCTGTAGAGTGATGAGGCTATCCAGGGACTTTAAACATATAATAGGTGCGTAAGATTTAGCGCCATCTGGTATTAAGGTTGCTGGATTGAGCTGTGAGCTGACCAGGGTGTCCCCCTGTCTTCGCCCAGAGTCGGCTGAGACAGGCGACAGGCTCCAGCCTCCGTGTGACCCTAGTATGAAAAATTGTTTGGCAAATGGATGGATGGATGGATGGATGGATGTATCCAGCAGCATCTAGTGGTGAGGTTCCAGATTGCAGCCAAGTGAAATCTTATTCCGGACCCCTCCCCTTCGAAGCCTGTATGGTTCTGGGCTACTGTAGATACATGACGATGCAAGATGGCAGCCACCATGAGAGGGAACCCGCCCCCCATGTAAATGTACCAGCTTGTTCTAAGGTTCCGAAAACTTGATGACTTTATTTTTTTAAATGATTGTAGATTAATGAAAACTTATTTATTGATGATATTGATTTCTCGTAATAGATCCTTAAAAATGTTACACACAGTACCTTTAAATATAACATACATTTCTTCCTTTATATTTATTTTTTTGCACTAGCATTAGCATTAGCAGTGCAGCCACCACCGTAACGCCCCCCACCCCACAACACGTGAACAGCAAATATTTACGTCAGTCACTTCTATCCTAGCTCCGCTATATTTGTCCCACAAAAAACAAACAACCGATAAACGAACAGCTCAGGTTGGTTGTGAGAGCGAGTTTAGTGACTGGACAATCAGACAATGGAGAAAAATGTCCAAGTAAGAATTTGATTATTCTGAGCTTTGTATCTTGTATATATATATATATATGACAGGAATTAAATGCCAACACGCAGTACGGAACGGGGTCTTTTGAGGTGGAAATGAGTGAACCATAGATCTGTTAGACAATTAGACACCAGTGCCGGCAGCTTGTTGATGGAAAAGCGCTGTGAGGGCATGCTGGGAATCACTCTTCTCTACGGCTCCACAGAGATGTCGGAATGTAAGACTGCAGGGTGTATGAAAGATTGGGCCTGTGTACGTGTGTGTTCGAGAGAGAGAGAGAGAGAGAGAGAGAGAGAGAGACAGAGAGAGAGAAATGTAGACATACGTTGTATGAATGTACTTAAATGGAGAGAGAGAGAGAGACAGAGAGAGAGAGAAATGTAGACATGTGTTGTTCTCTCTCTCTCTCTTTCTCTTTCTCTCTCTCTCTCTCTCTCTCTCTCTCTCTTTCTCCATCCACATACACACACACACACACACACACACACACACACCACCTCTCTCTCACACACACACCAACACCCACACACACACACCCAAAGCAAGAGAAGAAAGAGAGGTGGTGGGTGTGTGTGTATATGTGGATGGAGTAAGAGAGAGACAGAGAGAGACAGAGAGAGAGAGAGAGAGAGAGAGAGAGAGAGAGAGAGAGAGAGAGAGAAGGAGAGATGTAGATATAGGTGGTGTGTATTTGTGTACATACTTAGATGGAGAGAGAGAGAGAGAGAGAGAGAGAGAGAGAGAGAGAGAGGTGCAGTGTCCATGTGTATACTCGGATAATTTTGCCTG
>JAQMYF010000022.1:9520579-9533781 GCA_030014195.1 Neosilurus mollespiculum
ACACACACACACACACACACACACTCTCTCTCTCTCTCTCTCTCTCTCTCTCTCTCTCTCTCTCTCTCTCTCTCTCTGGCATTGATCTGGTGTTGCTTTGTTCTCAGATAGGAACCACAGCTTGCTGAAAATTCAGTCTTTATCTTCTAATCTTATTTTATTAAACTTGGTTAGGATTTCTGCCAGAGTTGAATCAGATTGAAATGATGCATAAAATAATCATGAAATAAATATTTTGTGTTGTGTGATTTTACTAATAAAACTAAAATAAAATTACTCAATCGTCAGAATTCTATAACTTTTTTTTTTTTTTCTTTTTGCAGCTCCAGTTCAGGTTTCTCCGAGAGCCGTCCTCAGTCTCCGGCCCGCACTCCCATCTTCTTGAACCCCAATACTCCACCCCCTCCTCCTCCCCCACTCCCTCCACCCCCTCCTCCTCTCCCAGCCACCATATCAGGTTCCAGCATGCGCAGCACGCCGCCACCCCCAATCCCGCCATTACCTTCCCATCAGCCCCTTGCCATCCCCCCTCCTCCTGCACCCCTTCAGATTGCCCCTGGTGTATTACACCCCGCTCCTCCTCCTGTCGCTCCACCTCTTCATTCTTCCCCGGCCCGACTACAGCAACAAGACAAAGTCTTGCTCCCCGGCCTGGGAGACGGTACTGTATTACCACCTCCTCCCCCTCCTCCTCCTCTACCCCACCCAGGGGCCCGAAGCTCTCCCCCTTGTCAGCCTCCTGGTCCGCCCCCTGTGCCTTCATTCCCAGTTTCGTCCCCGCCCACTCACTCTGGTCACGAAGTCAAGAGACATCCATCGAACCTGCCGCCAATCAGCGATGCACGCAGTGTCCTATTAGAAGCCATTCGTAAAGGTAATAGGAGGATATTTATTGGAGTGATCAGTCTTCTGTTTATTACATTTTTAAGTGCATCAAACACGTTGTTTAGTCTGTTTTGGACATATTTAGTAAATTGTTTATTATTTTTGCCCAAAGCTTGTTTAGTCTGTTTCAGGCATATTTATAAACTGTATAGAAATGACAAGAATACTTAAAGGTACAGTGTGTAATATTTTAAAGGGTCTTTTAGCAGAAATTAAATTTTTAAATAAAGCAGAAATAAATTTTCTAAGCCGCTTATTCCTAATTAGTGTCGCGAGGCTGCTGGTGCCCGTCTCAGCCGACTATGGGTTGAGGGCGGGCTACACACGGGCTGGACAGCTTGCCAGGCCATCACAGGGCCAACACACACAACCATTCACACACACACACACACACACACACACACTCACACCTAGGGACGATTTGGAACAGCCAGTTATCCTACTGTGCATGTCTTTGGACTGTGGGAGGAAACCGGAGTACCCGGAAAAAACCCACGCAAGCACGGGGAGAACATGCGAACGCCACACAGAAACGCCTCCGAGCCCGGGAATCGAACCCAGGCCATCTTGCTGTGAGGTAGACGTGCTAACCACTGTGCCACCGTGCCGCGCCTAGTTTTCATTTATCTATAATGATTAAAAAAATTGAGAACTCTTTAGATTTCTAAATTTTAAATCAAAATTTTTAGACCCTTAGAATAAGCTGTTTATGTCTACGTGGTGGGGCGGGTCCCTTCTCACGGAGGCCACCATCTTGCACCACCATGTTTCTACAGTAGCCCGGAACAATACAGGCTTCGTAGTGGAGGGGTCGGAAATGAAATTTCAGTTGGTTGCATTTCGGACCCTGACCACTAGATAGCGCTAAATCTTACACACCGTACCTTTAAATGGAACAGATCTCTCGTGATGTCGTTTCTCCTTCTCTCGCAGGTATCCAGCTGAGGAAAGTGGAGGAGCAAAGGGAACAGGAGGCCAAACATGAGCGCGTGGGTAACGACGTAGCCACTATCTTGTCCCGCCGCATCGCTGTGGAGTACAGCGACTCGGAGGACGACTCCGAGTTCGACGAGGTTGATTGGATGGAGTGAGAGAGAAGGAGAACGGAGAGACGAGATGATTATTTAGGAGGGAATGATAAAGAAAAAAAAATAATTAAGGTGTCTGGTTTTTCTCCCTGTCTCGCTTCCACGGTTCTCCATGTGGTGTGTTTCAGGAAACTGTCGTCTTTTCTTCCACAATGTTCACTCTCATGTTTTTTATACAACATGATTCCACTTGTGTTGACGTTCTCGAGGTTTTTTAATCCTTCGCTTTTTCAATTTAATGGGAATTACTCTTCTCAAGGAGCGAACAGAGATCCACGGTTTAGTGTTACGTGAAGGGGTAATGCATCGTTAGCATCCAATTCAACTCTAAGGCGATGCTGCCACCATCTGGTTTGATTTTGTATTTTTTTTTTTACTTCATGTAGAAGGAAAACATATATTTTATATAGGCCACTAAACGCCTACCTGAAATGATGGCATGGTCCATTAAAGACATTATGTTCTCATTACAATAATTTTACATATTTCTGAGCAATATGTTCTGTCAGCGTATGATTTTAATAAGAAACAAAAAAAAAAAATGTGGTTGAGATGCTTGTTTTCTGTAAAGATGTGAAAAAAACCCATAAGGTGTTTAAACTGTGGTGACAAATTAGGGCAAGTTGTTAGGATTAATCAGGGTTCTAGCATTCAGAGGGCTCTACATGGTGTGTTTAAAGGTACAGTGTGTAACATTTTGGAGGTTCTATTAGCAGTAATTAAGCATCTCATCAATAAAGTTTTGAGCACCGTAGAATAAGCTGGTCATATCTACGTAGGGAGCGGGTCCCCTTTCACGGAGGCCGCCATCTTGCACCGCCATGTTTTTACGGTAGTCCAGAACCAGAACAGGCTTCGAAAGGGAAGGGGGTTCGGGAATGAAGTTTCCAATTTGAAGTTGGCTGCAATCTGGAACCTCACCACTAGGTGCCGATAGATACACGCACTCATTCACTTGCTTATTTGCTAAGCTTCATAAGCTAGTATTTTACCGAGCGGTGAATGTTGACAAACGTTGCGGTTTTTGGATTCGCCGACTTTTCTGACGGATGTTGGCAAACTCACGGTTCGACACTGCCATTGGTTACATTTAGCGACGTTTAGCGACAATTAATAACATTCACGTGTTTGTGAAAGACAGTTGACAAACATTAGCGGCTGTTAGCAGATGTTAGCGACAGTTTGTGCTCCCCCCTTTTATGGGGTTGAGTCCATCAATAGGGGTAAGGGTAGCTCAATTCCTAGTCACGCCGGGTATTTTACCAGCATTCGGTAAAAGGTCCCAGACATTCTCAAACAGGGCAAGAGGGTGGCAAATAGTTCCGAATTGTCTGACTTTTTTGCCCCTGTTTGAGAACATTTGGGACTTTTTTTTGCCAACTCCTGGTAAAAGACCAGGCGAACATCAGGCGAGTCTTGGAATTGAACCACTGTTGCCCCTATTGATGAACTCAACCCCATAAAAAGGGGGAGGAAACCCTCCTCAGCGTTGTGTTCGCTACTTGGTGAACCAAATCTTTGCAGGAAAAAAAAACTGTTTGCGAACCGTTTTGTAAACCCAAAATTCTCTACGTGCATCAGAATTTGCCGCTCCATGAGATACCAACTTTAATTCTATTAGGGTCTCAGCTGACCGTTGGCGAAGGCGGCGTTATCCCTAAACAACTCGCCAGACCTTTGCAGGGCCAACACACACACACACACACACACACACACACAAACATTCACACTCACGTTCATACCTAGGGGCAATCTGGAACAACCAGTTCAGCCTAATGTGCACGTCTTTGGACTGTGGGAGGAAACCGGAGTACCCGGAGAAAACCCACGCAAGCACGGGGGATACATGTAAACTCCACACAGAAGCGCCCCAGAGCCTGGGAATCGAACCTGGGACCTTCTTGATGTGAGGCAGACGTGCTAATCACTGCGCCACCGTCCCGGCTCTGATAGACACCGTTAAATCTTACACACTGTACCTTTAAATCCATAACGAATCAGACCACTACAGTATCGTCTGTCTGTCTTATGGCAGAAACGACCTGGCCATACACTTCTTCTTCTTCTTCTTCTTCTTCTTCTTCTTCTTCTTCTTCTTCTCCTGCCTTATGGTTTGTATAGACGTGTTGTTCAGTTGATGAATGTACTGTGCTGTTACTACTTTTTGCCTGCATTTCTAAACATTAGCTGTTTCTATGTTCCAGACAGGAAAAAAAAAAGAATACGAAAAAAACAAACAAACAAGCAAATATAATTTGAGGGTGTTAACCTTGTAACTTATGTAACTGTTTAATGTAACAGTTCGCTTGAATTAATAAAAGCTAATGTTATGTTAAAGGTTTTACATGCGTCTTTTTTCTGTGTGGAGTTTGCACGGTCTCCCCGTGCTTTCGTGGGTTTCATCGGGGTACTCTGGTTTCCTCCGACAGTCCAAAAACATGCACAGTAGGCTAACTGTCTGTTCCAGATTACCTCTAGGCGTGAGTGCGAGTGTGAACGGTTGTGTCGTGTTGGCCCTGCGACGGTCTGGAGAGATGTTGTACGTCATCATCGCCCGGTGTCGGCTGAGATAGGCTCCAGCCTCCTTGTGACCATAACAGGATTAAGCGGATCTTGCAAATGAGTGAAGGGGTAGTTTGAACTCATGGAGGATAAGCAGTGCTATCTGCTTTTCACAGAGGAGAGTGTGAGTGAAGCACTTTACCAAGAGATGGCGCCACAATCTCGCCCTACTGCTGCAGGCTCACAGAGATGAAAGTAGGGTTTCTCTTTACATTGTCACTACTTGTTCAATAAAAGAAGTGATCACAAAGGATAAGATGGATAATTTAGTACAGGAAGAAGAACATGCACTTTTATACAAAGGATTAAAGGGTTAATCGTCATAGATTGAAATTTGGCGGTACAGCGGCGTAGTGGTTACAATAATAACAACATCAGACGTATATTTTCCATATAATATACAGCACTGTACAGGGTGGGCATGGTGGCGCAGTTATTAGCACATCTGTCTCACAACAAGAAGGTTCTGGGTTTGAGTCCCAGCAGTAATCCCAAGGTTGGGGTTCAAACACCAGTACCACCAAACTACCACTGCTGGGCCCTTAACTCTCAACTACTCAGGTGGATAAAAATGTAATGTAATGTAAGGGAATCTGCCAAATAAATGTCCACCTCACAGCAAGAAGGTCCTGGGTTCAAGTCCCTGTTTTCTAACATGCTAACCAATACACCACCACCTTAACATTCATGCATTCGTTCATTTTCTGAACCGCATGATCCTAATTAGGGGAGGCTGGCACCCATCTCAGCCGACTCTGGGCAAGGGCAGAGTACACCCTGGACAGCTCGCCAGGCCATCACAGGGCAGAAACATGCCGACGGCAATCCAACGGCCTCCTCTTTACGAACGACAGCAATGGTTCTTTTACATGCCTCTCACCACAGACAGTGAGAGACATGGCCGGTCTTTGATAACCCAGTTAGCTGCACTGGGGGGGACAGCAGTGACAACCCGGTGATAGTGGGGCACGAACCCCCGACCTTCGATTCAGTAATCCATCACCTTAACCACAAGCCACCACTGCTCCACCCTAATATTAATCTATCGTATTCTTTTTTATACTTGTTGGTCCACCTTGGTGCCATCTAGTACCATTGGTCCTTACACAAATTGGCCACTAGGGGGCACCACTCCTGTTTTCAAGATAAAACCATATCCCTTGGAAAATTTGGTGTACTGTTAAAATCTGGGTTTTTATTTTTTTTTTCTTCAAGACTATTTTAACCCTTATTTTAATACCATGTTTGATTTTTGACTGGCAGATAAAGTCATGTGTTAAATTCTGGAGCAACATAAGATTCTATTTTGCGACGTGTCAGTGAGGGAGGTGGAAACCTGAGAATCCGGAGGAGATCCATGCATACAAGGGCAGAACATTAGAGCAAGCCAAACCCAGGAACTGGGGACCTTGGAGCTGTAAGGTAGCGATGCTTCCTGCTAGGGAACCACACTGTCTCCTAAATACGCATGTAAAGTATACAGAATATGTATGTATAAAGCTAAATTACACAATATTATTAATTCAATAACTCATTTGTGAAATAGTTTCATTCTACTAGAGTCACTCATAGGGAGGCTGATGTCTAATTCAGGCAACTCTGGGCGAAGGCGGGGTACACCCTGAACAGCTCACCAGTCCATCGCAGGGCCAAGACACACACAACCACTCACACTCTCACTCACAGCCAGGGGAAGCTTGGAACAACCAATTCGCCCAATGTGCATGTCTTTGGACTGTAGGAGGAAACCAGTGCACCCTGAGGAAACCCAAATGTGCAAACCCGAAAGTGCAATCAAGTCTGAAATTTGGTTTGCGAGGAGTTCACGAACCGAGCGAGAAAAAATGTCGCGCAACAAATTTGAG
Organism: Neosilurus mollespiculum; assembly: GCA_030014195.1. Lineage (NCBI taxonomy): Eukaryota > Metazoa > Chordata > Actinopteri > Siluriformes > Plotosidae > Neosilurus > Neosilurus mollespiculum. The sequence continues at coordinate 9,526,980 of JAQMYF010000022.1, forward strand.
ACCATTTTGCGAATGAAAAGCGACAGCCGCGAATCGCCGTTCGGGTCAGTCGCTTTTCTGTCGCACCTCTAGTGTGAGCGCCCTCTTATGATAATAGTCACCAAAACTTGCTGTCCATGTCCATTTCATACCACTGATGAATGCAGCAAATTAATAGCCTTGTCTGAGGAGGACATATTTATTAAGAGCGTACGCATTCTTATCTTTTTTTTTCCCCCATTAGCTTCGTATGTTGCCCGGCTGTACACACCCACTATAGTGCAGTGCTGTGCAGAAAAAACTTTTCACAACAAGTCATTTTCTGTGGTTTCACAATGTACTCACTCAACTCTGTGTGAAAGGTGAAGAACAAAGTGCTTTAGTGAGCGCCTGCATCCAGGCCTGCCTGTGTTTCCAGGAAGCGAGGTGGTTAATCATCATACACACATGCACACGCACATGCACACACACACACACACACACACACACATCTGTGCATGCACTATAAACCGCACAAGGCACTGTGGATACATTACGTGTGTCGTGCTAAAAAGGGGGGGAAAATGCAGATATTCCTAATCACTGACCTTCGTGCTTGCACACTGATTTAGATTAGTTTGTTCAAGAGTGCAAGAATAATAATGGCTATATATACCACCGGTGTATATAATGTGTGTGTGTGTGTGTGTGTGTGTGTGTGTGTGTGTGTGTGTGTGTGTGTGGGCTAAGTATTCATTATGTTGTGGGTACATTAGGGGGGCTTGTCTTCCTTGTGGGGACAAAATGCAAGTCCCCATAATGTAAATCATTAAATGAAAAAATGAAGACACCGTACCTGGTAAAGGTTCGGCAGGAAGTGGTTAGCAAGTCCGCCTCACAACAAAAAGGTCCTGGGTTCGAGTCCCAGGTCCAATGAGGACGTTTCTGTGTGGAGTTTGCATGTCCCCATCGTGCTTGCGTGCGTTGAATGAATGGTGGTGGTGTGTGTTGTCCTGCGACAGTCTGGTGAGCTGTTCAGGGTGTATCTGAGATAGGCTCCAGCCTCCCTGAAACCCGAGTAGGACAAAGCAGTTCAGCAAATGAGTTAGTAATTTAATTCTACACCAAAAAAACATGTCACGCAATTATCCACCATGGAATTGTTTCAACAAACTTAAGCAACACTCATCCTCGGATCTGGGCGAGGGCGGGGTACACTATGGACAGCTTGCCAGGCCATCACAGGGCCAACACACACACAACCATTTACACTCACATTCAGACCTAGGGGCAATTTGGAACAGCCTATTAGCCTACTGTGCATGTCTTTGGACTGTAGGAGGAAACCGGAGTACTCGGAGGAAACACATACAAGCACAGGGAGAACACGCAAACTCCACACAGAAACGCCCCGAGCCCGGGAATCAAACCTAGGACCTTGCTGTGAGGCGGACGTTCTAACCACTACACCATCGTGCCGTGTACTTAAACAACATCACAAATTTTTTTTTCCGTCCAGTGTTGGGTTTATTTTTCACAAACGTCTTGAATTAATGACAGGGAAAATAAACCTGAACCACTCCATAAAGTCTTCTACTGCACACTTTCAACAGGGTTAAGGTCGGGACTCTGGGGGGCCGATACATATGTGAAAATGATTCCTCGTGCTCCCTGAACTTCTCGCTTATTATTCGAGTCACCGTTTTATATCCGTGCCATCAGGGAAGAAAAAACGTCCGTTGATGTGATAACCTGCTCATTCAGTACATTCAGATCATCAGCTGATTTCACTTTATTGCCACGTTAATGTTGCTGAGCCTCGACTGGACCAACTGGAGCAACAATGACATCGTTGAAATCTACAAATTCCTGAAAGCCACTTTTTATTATATGTCAACTACTCATTTTGTCAGAATGTTTCACTTGAGCAGTCAACCCTGTTTTCCCTGCTATGAAGGAAATAAAAGTTGTCATTGTGTGATTATAAATAATCGTGCCACAGCCGACCTTTTAAGCGAACGACCGTGGCGCTATAGCAACCAGAACAGATGTGTCTTAAAATTGGCTTTTTACTCAACCCCTGCTACATTCAGATCCTTTGTGAATGTTGAGTGATGTCACTTTTATGGAAGCCAATAAAGCTCAGGCTTCTGTAAGAGTCCTGTCTCTTGATTCGGAACAGCATGGAGAACATACAAACACCCGACCAAGAGTCATTCAGCTCTCATGAACCAGAACACGCTGTCACCACACACTCCTACAACACGCTGTCACTTAAGCTTACTTGTAAAAACGTGTGATGTGCATCCCTGCGCCCACAACTCTCTCTCTCAGCCAATGGTAACAACAGAGATAAATGAAAAAGACTTATTCACGAGGAACGTCAAGGGATAGAAGCGCCATGTGTTTATAATGCAGCTGTTCCTGGTCGTACATGAATAAAGCAGATGGCGTCTCCCACATCTGGATATAGGGGTGAGGAGTTTTTTTTTTCATTGTCCTTACTACTGGGAGAAATGTACCAATTTTACAATCTGACCCATTTATACATTTTTAATTCATCCCTGTCTCAGCCCATCTCAGCCGACTCTGGGCGAGGGCGGTGTACACCCTGAACAGCCCACCAGACCATCACATAGACCAACACACACAACCATTCACACTCACTGGTGCAATTTGAAACAGCCAGTTTGCTTAATGTGCATGTCCATGGACCTTCAGAGGAAACTGGAGTACACGAAGGAAACCCATGTTAGCACAGGGAGAACATGTGAACTCCATGTGGAAACACCCGAGCCGAGCCCGGGACTGAACCCCTCTTTCATTATCTGAGTCCCCGTTTTATATCCGCGCCATCAGGGAAGAAAAAGTGCATTGGTGTGATAACCGGCTCATTCAGTACATTCAGATCATCAGCTGACTTCATTTCATTGACACTTTAATGTTGCTGAGCCTCGACTGGACCAACAGGAGCAACAATGCCATGGAGATCACATGCTGTGATCAAGGATAGATGCGTCCATGAAAACATCAGAGTGTGCGACTTTTTTTTTTTGGCCGGGCAGTGTATAATCCTTTCCTTGTCAAACAAGCACTCACTTACAACATTTAATTAAGTAAAGAACACTCTTTCTAAGCTGCGCTTACAGTCATGGTCCTACTGGGAGACCAGTTGTGGTAGTGACCATGTTTTCATTTTCTGAAGGATATCTTGAGACCTGGTGTCCTTCAGTAATTTTGCTTTGAGCAAAACATCCCCACAACTTGATGCTGGCTTGATGGCTCTAAAAAAAAAAAAACAACCTGAGGTAGAAACCTGAACCTGTACACCCTGAACAGCTCGCCTGTAAACCACAAACCCACACAGACACACATCCACTCACAGTCACACCTAGGCAAGTCAGAGGGAAGTGGACAACTTGGAGGAAACCTACACAAACCCAGGAGGAACACGCAAAGACCACGAAGACCTGCTCACGTCGAGCTCGAGACTCAAACCCAAGTCCTTCTTGCGGTAAGGTGGATCATCAAATGTTATTATTATTTTATCATTTGCTGAACGTTTAATCCAAATAGGGTCGTGGGGAGGCTGTAGCTAATCTCAACCGACACTGGGGTACACCCTGAACAGCTCACCAGTCCATCGCAGGCCAACACACACACACACACACACACACACACACACACACACACACACACTCAAAATAAATAAATAATACAAATTCATGCCTACACTCACATCTGGGGTAACTGGGACTGTCGGAGGAAACTTGAGTACCTGGAAGAAACCAACACAAGCACTGGGAGAGCATGCAAGCTCCACAAATAAATGCCCTTACCAAGCCCGGGACTTAAACTCAGGACCTTCTTGCTGCGAAGCAAACGTGCTAACCATGCCACCCTAACCAAAATGTTGTTGTTGTTGTTATTATTATGATTATTATTACTATCATTATTACTATTAAAATATTCTGCTAAATTAACTGCTTAATCCTACTACTGGGATCACTGGGAGGATGGAGCCTATCTCAGTCAACACTGGGTGATGGTAGGGTACACCATGAACACCTCACCTGCTCATTGCAGGGCAACACACACACTCGACCATTCACACTCACATTCAGACCTAGGGGCAATTTGGAACAGCCAATTAGCCTAATGTGCATGTCTTTGGACTGTAGGAGGAAACCGGCGTACCCACAAGGAGTCTATACAAGAATGGGGGAGAACACGCAAACTCCACACGGAAATGCTTAAGCCCAGGACTCAAACCCTGGACCTTCTTACTGTGAAGCAAGATGATGATGATGATGATTATTGTTATTATTATTATTATTACCAATAATAATAATAAACATAATGAGTTATTGTCATTTATGTCAGATCAGTTACTACTTAAAAATTCTAGCCACGTGATCTGTGTGGATGGATGGATGGATTTGTGACTGTTTTCTTGTTACCTATGGAAATGAATCCTCATTAGACCCCCACCGTGCTGGGAAGTGTGTCTCTGTCCACCCAGCAGTAAAAATGGGTACCAGTAAGAATACTGGGAAGGAAACCTGTGCCTGACTGGCGTCCCATCCAGGAGGAGTTGAAACCGGGATAGATCCAACAGGCTTATAGAATGAACCGATATTAAGGGTTTACCACCTCCATCCTCCTCTATCACCCCCCCCCCCTTTATTTATTTATTTATTTATTTATTTTACTTTTTGATGTCTGGCATGACAAAGACAACAGACGTATCAGCCTATAATAGTCTTAAGTGTGCAATTTATAGAGACAAAGTAGTTGTAGATACAGATATTTAATCCACTTTCTTTTCCATATAAAAACATTATAATATTCAGAGACAGTTTTACAAGATAAAAAAAATCCATCACAGGTTAAAATCACAGAACTCACAATACTGCTTTGGCATTTCATTCTTCATTTAAAGTGCTGTTTTTTTTTGTTGCTGTGATTTTTTTCTTTTTCTTTAAACATTTCGAATACATTCTCAACACGAGCTTGTTGCTTGGTCACCAAAGTCTGTTGTTCGCAACATTAAGACCGCTCGAGTCTGTATAAAGTGCAATTGCGTAACTGACCGACTTCGATTTCACACCTTCGTTATCGCAGGTACAGTCAAGGTGGCGTGTGACTTAAAGGTGAGAGTGTCGCGTCTAGACCTCGCTCGGCGATCTGGAACGGTAGGACACGTCGGTGCGCGCGCTGCCGCAGAACAGCACGTAGAGCGAGCGCTGGATCTCGGTGTTGCGGTACGCGTAGATGATCGGGTTGATCATGGAGTTGTAGGTGGCCGGGAGTAGTGTGGCGTACGTGTACACGGCCGGATCCTCGCGCTCGCCCACCAAGCAGTAGATGGCGAAGGGCAGCCAGCTCGCGCCGAACGTGCCCAGGATGATGGCGAGCGTGGAGACACCTTTCTTGGTCGCGGTGTAGTGCGAAGGTGCGAGGAAGTGGCGCTGAAGTGCTATCTGGTGGGCGTGCCGGCACACGATCTTGCAGATCTTGCAGTAGAGACCGAGCATGAGGATGAAAATGGTGAAGAAGGCCACGGCGAGCAGTGCCACGTTGGTACGCGTGAGCGGCGGCACGACACTGCAGGACGCCGTGTCGCGCATGCAGTTCCAGCCGAGCACGGGCAGCGTGCCGAGAGCCAGCGACGCTCCCCACGTGCCCAGCAGCATCAGGTGCACGCAGTGAAGTGTTCTCTCCGATAAGTACGTCAGCGCGTTGTACAGGGAGAAGTAGCGGTCCACGGTGATGGCCAGCAGGCTGCTGATCGACGCGGTGAAGGACGCCACGAGGAAACCGACCGTGATCAGGCTGACCGTCTCCGACGAGATCAAGTACTGGAACGCAAAGTTCAAGATCAGTCCCACTCCCGCGAGCAGGTCGGCGGTCGCAAGGCTGCCGATCAGCACGAACATCGGCGTGCGCAAAGTCGGCGTGTAAAAGATGATCGCCACCACGATGGCGTTCTCACACGCGATCACGGTACCGGACAGGCACAGCATGATGTCCCATGGGTTTACGGGGAAGTCCAGGAACAGGGAGGATGAGGAGAGCGCCAGGCTGCTGTTTCCGCTGAAGGCTCCAGCTTCCACCCACGAGGCCATGGAAAATCCCACCAGGCTCTCGTTTACTGCTGCGCTCTCATTCATGTCTACGGTGATCTGCCTGGAGAGAGAGAGAGAGAGAGAGAGAGAGAGAGGTTTGATTAAGAGATCAGAAGAAAGTCTGAAACTTTCCATGCATCCTGAACACAGAGATTAAAGGACGTGCTGGTCGGTAATGAGCGGTGTCGCTGTCCATGGTGCTGAACCGAAACTCTTCCTCTCGTGCAGTTGCACTCAATCCGTTTAAACCCAATCATGAGGAACTGAAATGTTAAGAAGGAAAGAAAGAAACTCAGCCAATCCACTCACTCCACCTACCTTTTGCTTCACATTAAGGAAATCTGGGCTGCGTCTCCTCCGTGTAAAACTTGCTTTGAAAGCTTCTTGTCTTGGGAAAAACAGAGGAGGGAACATGGAGGGAAGGTTTGAGGCAGAGCGCTGAGCACACAGATCTGAAGAGAACACGAGAGGAGTGTGTTTGTGGAAACCGTGTAGTCCACTAAAAACACAAATGACGTCAAGAACCCCCCCCCCCCACACACACACACATCTCTATCTCTCTCTCTCTCTCGCACACACACACACACACCTTCTCTCTCTCTCTCTCTCTCTCTCTCTCTCTCTCTCTCTCTCACACACACACACACACCTACTCTATCTTTTTCTCTCTCACACACATACCTCCTCTTACACACCTTCTCTCTCTATCAGACACT